>LN891122.1:81638-97016 GCA_900010015.1 Tuber aestivum | reverse complement strand
GATTACCCCGACCAACGTGAGTATGCCCTTCTCCGTAAGGGCTGCCCCGGCACCATTACCGTGTCCCGGAAGGGCTAAGATGTCAGCGCACTCTAGCAGAAATCTCCCATATGCACATCAGTTCCTGCAAGGTGTTTACCAATACACCTGCCGTAGAGAAAACCTCTGCGCATCGGTGTCTCGTCAGTGGCTAACTGTCGAGACCCTTAGGAAAGCTAACTAAATGACTCTCTTCCCATATGCTATGACCTATGCAAGCACTCGTAGACATCAGCTGTCATCCGGCTAAGTTCTATCTTTCTTGATTGCGAACTTACGGGGTCTACGACGCTCCCTCGGAGAGCTGTGTCGGCGGCGGGACCCATAGGCGCTACCCATGGTCCCTTACCCCCGGCACACCACTCACCGTGATAAGTGTCATGCTATTAGAGTCTTCAAACAACCCACAAAGAGCCTACGGCAAAGGGGCACGTGTAGGCTTGATTGGCGTAAAACCTTCCCAGATGTCTCCGGCACTACCCGGGACTACTCAGGGGACTCTTCCGGATAGCTCACGCTAACTCCGTCAGTTTTGGTCCGTCTTACTCCGTTCCTTTTGGAGAAGGTACCTGACCTTCTCACCTTGGCCCCCTTATATACCCTGCGAACAGCTTCCGGTCGGACGGATGGCGACGACGCATACAGTGTTATGAACATGTCTTCATAGATTCCATTTAACTAGCATAACGGCAACTCCACCCATTTTAGCCCATGACGCCCGGGGCGAACCCTGGGGCCGCAGGTACCTGTTAGGAATAATTCTACCACGTTACAGCTTGTTCGGAGCACTATAGCTCCTCCCGTAGTCTTCCAATCCAAGTGCAATCAAGTGCCTGTCGATCGTCATTGCGTAACAAACGATCCTAACATTTCCCGAAACTCCTTCGAGAACATTTCCGACGGAAGGTAGGGTAATAGTGTCCCAAAGGTAGGGTAAGTATGTCCATGGTGACACGAAACCAGTCTCCATGGTAGGGTAACATGACCTCCTTAGGCAGGGTAAACTTACCTGGCCTTCTGACCTATCCATAGGCTAGAGCGGATATTGTCACATTATGACTACTACTTTGGTACACCTATTCCTTAAGTACCTTCTGTTCTTAGAGATTTCCGGACCATCAGATCTCTCCTGGATATGCGCCTGCATACCGGCCTCGTCTACCATCTGACCTCTTGGTCTCATGTATGGGCGTAGACGTAGGTTACCATAGCTCTATATCGTAGGGTCGTTACACCATGTAGTAGGGACTGGTGTTGCATCAGCAAAAATTTACTCTTGCATCCTGTGCGTCCTGTATGTCAGACGCACAGGATGCGCAGGATGTAAACTGTTAATCAGGACCTCAGCTGGATTTGTTCTTGCATCCTGATGTTCGAATCCGCATGCACCTGCATCCTGACGCTCACCGGACACGAGGCACCCGAACCCCCTGGCGTTGTAACCCCTTGCGAGCTCGGTTCCAGGTATCCTGACAATGTACACTCTTTCTCCCCTAGTGTCCCAACGCTCCTACTACTCCTGCCCGACGTCCTGACCCCCTTACTACTCCCGGCAGCCGTCCGGACAACCCTGGATCACCTGCCCGGCCTCCCGGCCATCCGGGAATACCTGCTTTGCATCTGGAGAATCTCAGCTGCTTTCCCCTCTCACCGTGACACCTATCAACCCTCCCCCCGCGTTCCAATCCTGTCCCTGTAAAGCCAATTCTGTTTGGATGACCTACTCTATATCGGTTGCCTCCCACGCATGTCTCATCCAGTCTCCTCCTCCGAAGTTCCTGTCCCTGCTCCCGTGGCTTATGACTTCCAAGAACTACTCCCATGTGCCCCCAGTCCTATGTTACCTATCTCTTCCATCCTGATTTCACACTTTCAATTGACGTCGTCGGGATTTTCTCGCCATAATTGGAACGTACTCTATATGTTCTGGGACTTTCGGTAACCACATCTGATTACAATTTGGTCTCAATATGTGCTGCAAATATGCTATTTACTATCGTATGGCATCATATTAGCCCCCCATTTGAATCTATTAAGTACACTACGTGCTATTGATGCTTGCGATCCCACCGGCACTGCCAATACCCATATGCGCCCTGTCGAGCCTACTCTCAATCCTGGTCCCACCAACCTGTTGCCTCCTCTCTCTCAATCAAAATTCCCTTCCTGCTGTCCTTTTATTGCCATCATCTGCCCAGACAGTGAATCATCTAGACTAAGCGAGAGGTACAATGAAATAGATAGACTGCTCAAGCTCCCCGATGTCGGACATCCCCTGTGTTCTGATGTATCATCTAGACTATCCTGTTCAAAATCATGAAAGCCAAGAGCCTGTCTAATAGCCATCTGGTTAAAATCAGAAGGAACATTGTCATGCTGCAACTGTTCCTGGCTGCCCTGGCCCCGCATATAGGCCTCTAGAGGGTAGTCGGTTATTCTCTGTCTATCCCGCGAGGATTGGCCTAGAGCCTGGTTGGATTTCCTGCGCTCATGCTCCACACTCACAGCATCAACATCATCATCATATCCTTCTGCTCAATCATTCTAAAGCCTGTATTGTTGGTGGAGCTTTTTGGTGATGATTTGGTAGATGTTTTGGACCAACAGCTCCCGGATCTGCATGGGGAATTTCTGCCCTATTTGCCTCTGGTGTGCCAAGAGGTCATAAGCGGGTCATGGGTTAGCCAGACTTCTTCACTATGTCCCCCTAGGATATTCTGAAATTCTTACCCATAACAATATCAGGCTTGAAGTCCTTCGGCTCTTCGTACTTACCTGTTTCCCAGGCATGGAGGGTGTGGCATAGTATAGTACAAGTCAAGCAGATCATAGTTCTGTTGATTCTAGATAGGAACTCAGGATCTATCCTGCCTTGCATTTTCTTTCCGCCAAAGTACTTGCCATGTATGGCCTCGGGGATCTGGGGTGAAAGGAATTGCAGGATCAGACATTGTCCAAAGTCATACATAGTTAGTCGTAGTACCCAATAGCCAATGCTAGTCATTGTGGGAACAAACCTCATGCCCATTCGTGTTGCACATGAACTGGTCTCCTTCCAGAAGATAATCTACTCTACATGCGATGGGTGCTGTGCCTTGTGGCAGTGGCAGTTCATATAACTTTCCTATATGATACTTTACATGATAAGCAAATTGTGACCGTACTCCTGAGTACTTTTGGCGTATCTATTAAGGTTATTATAATTTGCCATGTATCCAGATGGCTGGCTAGGATCACTTACTATTGTTATGCTATCCTCAGACGGTTCAACACCTCCGCAACCCTCACTCATATTCAACACATCCTCCTAAACGGTGTACACTTTGGCCCTCAGAACAACTACGTTAGGTAGTGGGTCATCAAAAAGAGTGTATTGGAGAATCAGATCCCTGGCTAGCCGTAATATAGAACTTTCACAACCTGTAATATTATTCTGCCAGCTGCTACTTCCATGCCTGTTAACGTCGCATCAGGCTACATCTAGTTGATCTGTAGGACTAGAGCTTCTGATATCTGACGAAAGCATATGCGAGCAACATGGTGGAGACGATTTCCTTACTGAGATTGATGACGGAACACCAGGAGGGGAGGCTCTACTGTGAATAATGCAGGCAGGGACAGCAGGCATCGGCAGAGAAGGGCAAGATTGCTGTGATCCAGCAGTAGTCGAAATCCAAACTGTTTTCCCTCAGTTGGTATCCTCTTTGTTTGCTCTCCATGACCCATGACGGCATGTTGTTGCTACCCCATCACTGAGATCAATATCTTCCGCATCAACATCGGTTCCTGATTCTGATTCTGAGGAGCCTGGGGAGTTTTGGTACTCATCACTGCTATCCTCCGATATATGTACAGCTTTCACATACACTTGGTCTTTGGCATTTGTTTTGGGGGTGGGATGCACAGCTGCCTGGATTGTACTTTTACGCGAGCACTTTGGTGGTCTTGTTAGTTGGCTTGTTGTTGGCGGGAGAGAAGTAGGTGGACATGATGCCTAGTCATTCATATACGCGCTCTGGGAGCTTGGCGAATTGTTTTGTTGAGATTTGGATCCCGTTCCCCGAGGTTCCAGAGGGCCCAGTCCGGCGTCGTGTTTACGTCCATACATATTACTAAGGTGGGGGGTCGGTTCACTGTGGAGACTGGATTGTTGCTCCAGTGGTATGACAGAAGAGTTACACAGATAGGAGAGAGAGAAGGCAGTGGTTAGAGAAGTGTAAATAGTATATCAACGACAAATTCTAGAAATTGTGTAGGTTTCTTATATTTGTTAGAATGTGGTAGGTGTTATACGCTAGAGCTAGGGGTACATCTAGATTCATCAAGCATCAGTCGGTATTGATCTCCGGGGTTCGAATACACAAAGCTCATTACCCAATGTTTAATGTAATGTCTATGATCAAACACCATTGTCTCTGACTATCATAGGGCGTGAGGTCTGGCGTCAATAAAAGAGGAAATAAAGGACCCCGCAGGGGAGTGTGGCATCCAAAGTCTTGCTATAATGAGTCAGGTTTACCGATACAACTTCGCACTAGATATAGTCTGCGCCTAAATGGGATTAGCAGAAGCGAACGTCTTCCCTTGATGACCTGGAGCCAATGCAGCTGAATGTTGGATATACAGGGTTGGTAGTCAATAATCGTAGAAAGATTTGTAAGATGCACACAGGACGCCTAGCCAGGTATGGACTTGGTATGCAAGGGTCACTGAGTGAAGACATTGTTCAGAGTGTGCTAGAACAGTAGCAAACTTGAAGAATACTACATATTGATGCAAGGGGATTGAAAACCCAGGTGGCCCACCGTGGGAGAAGAAAATTCTAAGAATACAATTCCGTCCATAATACCTGATTGTGCAAAGAAATGTGGGATACCATAGGAGGCTAAAGTGAGGGGGATTCTCCATGCCATACGACAGACAGAATACGAGGAGGCGAGGGACAAGGGAGGAATGTAACCCTAATAAAAGCAAGATGCCCAAGTGGCAGCCAAAGAAGAAATCCAGCAAGCAGCGCTCCAGAGAGATATAAAAAAAAAAAACAGAAACAAAGCTACGAGACACTAAATGGTGTACGAGAAAACACAAGAAAAGAGAACAGGAAAACCAGATGCCCAAATGCATAAGAAATAAGAGAAAAAAAAGAAAGAGCAAGAGAAACCCCTACAAAACAAGAAACGGTCAAGGCGCTCAGGCATGGAAGGAGACCAGAATGGTGTTAAAGGAAAGACGAAAGACAAAGGGCATCTACAAATAAAAGCTTGGGGAAAAAAGAAATAAGCCAGGGCTCGACATGCTGATCATCCAGCAGCTGTATGGAGTATTGAGCAGTAAGACCCGGGCCACTCTGGGCTCAAGAAGGCCCGATGCTGCTCCTTAGAGCCAGGTGGCAACACGAGGGAGCAAACAATGAGACGAACAGAGTGGTGAGCCGCAGGGCCCAGGGCGCTTTGGGCTTGAGAAGGCCCGATGCTGCCCTTTGGGGCCAGGCAGGATGGCGCGTTCCGGACGATGTGCTTTCTCTGCACTGGTACTACTTGCTTGGCATTTCCTCTAAGAATTTGGAGCAGCTCAGGAGACAGGCTCACGAAGCAGTCCTGGATGCATCGGGGGTCATGGGAGGGGTTGGTTAGCCGTCCTTCCATTAGCGCATGGGGGAAGAGGAGATAGGCAGAGGGTTTCAGGACCTGGAAGGGCTAAGGAAGTCAGAACAAAAGTGTTGGGCACTGCGGGTGTCGACCGGGGTTGACGTAAATTGTGAACCTCGCTCGCACTATGGCTTGGCAGATGAGGTCTCAATTGTGCCATCATGCCCAGGACCACTGGAGTGCTCTGATCTGACCTGGCTAGGATGCGGACTCTGCGAGTCGGGGGCTATTCTTAGGCCCTACATGAACACTGACATCCATAGTTTCTCTTTTACCATGTTCTCGACTGCCTTCATCTTCTCCACCTTGGTTGGTTCGAGGGGGGCCAGGGTTAGTTATCAGGGCTGGGAGAGGCGATGTGGATGGGACACAGGTTCTGGGAGGGCAGGGGTTGGTTCTTGCAGCAGGGGGGGGTGAGGGCCTTGGGACACAAGTTCCGGAGCAGTGAGGGCCCTGGGACACAGGTTCCGGAGGGGCTGGGGTGGGTTCTCGGCGCTGGAAGACGCGAGGCTGGCGGGACACAGGTTCTGAGGGGGGAGGGGTTTGTTCTCATGGCTGGGGGTGGCAATGGCCCCTGCGACACAGGTTCTACTGGCGGGGGTATCAGTTATCGTACCGGGGAGACATGACAGCGCCGGGATGCAGGTTCTGCCGGGGGAGGGGTTGGTTCTGGCCTTGGAGTAGGGCGACAGTGTTAGGATGCAGGTTCACGGGGGGGAGCGGCATCCTTGTTCAGTGGCAGAACTTTCGCTACAGAAGGGGCAAGGGACGGTGTACTGGGTAAGGGGGAAAACTGGCTCCCGGATGGGGCTGCCACGGGAGATTGGCTAGCACCGCTGTCCTTGTCCCATGTGTTAGGGGGTAGGTAACTCTAAAGTCAAGCGAGTGTATACTAGGCCCTGTAATCTTCTGTCTCGGAGATAGTCAAGAAGGCTCGTAAAGATAGAAGTAAAGTAGAATGAATATATTGATAAGATCTCTTCTCCGGTCGCTGATGATAGACTTAAAGCTAGGGAGGCACCTCGATATTTATATTCCGCGTCTGGGTGGTCGCGGCCTACATCCAATCCCTTACTGACTATGTACCTGCCATACTAATGCTTCAGTGGCTTTGGAGTGCGAACTCCATTTGACCCTGAAAACTAACTTCCCCGCTCTCTTCCTTAGTGGAGTGATCAGCTCCGTCAGAGGACTTATCAATGACTCTTCTATATGCATAGCTTAGAGTGCATGACGAAGATAACTAACTCGACCAGTGAGTTGTTATTAACCAATCGTAACTAGGTCTTCCGGATGACTCTAGCTTACGCGAGCTGAAGGGACATGCATATTACTTCTTGTAATTGCATACAGACTTGCAGGGGTCGTAGCTCAATAACTAACCAACCAATCTGAACCAACTAAGTCTTATCTTGTAGAGCGGAGCTCCTTCTATGTTATCCAGCGAAAACCCCTCGGTCGCATGCCTCGTCTCTCCGCGGAGTAGGCTGCATAGATGCCTTATCGTTCCGTGCGATAATAAGATATCATTACGATAACTGCGGCGGGGCCCGGAGTCGAACACGTGACCTTATGCATTTAGTCACGTGCCGCACCGATTGCGCTATTATGTGTAACAGTAGCTCCCTCCTCTTCGAGACTCGTCCTCAAGTCTTTCTATGTTCTAAGGTAATCTATATATAGTACATTTCTATAGTCGTAAGGAAAATTCCGTTTTAGGACTCTATCCAGGTAAGGTGAAAAACCTTTGCGCGTTTACTTGTCCACGCCTAGGAAAACCTTTCCTGATAATCCTACCTCAGCCGTGGCATTTCCGGGTTGTCCTTATGGAATTCCGCCACTAAGTCGGTAGCATGTTCAAGATGCTCCGGTGGCTCCCAGGTGTTTTCATCCTCCGAACATCCTTTCCATTTAACAAAATATTTGAGTTCTCAGATGCGTTTGTTGCGTCCCGAGACTCTCTTTGTGTAGGTGAGAATTTCGCTTTTAACGATTTTCTCAACCTCCCATTCCAGATCGCCATCGAGCTCTTCTGCGTCCTGCGGCCTCTGTTCCCTATCTGGTCGAACCGATGTTCAGTAGGGTTCGAGGAGCGACACATGAAATACGGGGTGTATTTTCCACCGTTCGGAAATTTCTAACTTAAAAGCTAGGTCACCTCGTTTCTCGAGTATCCGAAAGGGTCCGTAAAGTTTTGGGCTCAACTTTTTGGATGGTCGTTTTGTTCGGATATTTTTTGCATTGAGCATTACTCGGTCTCCAATCTTATAATCTGGTTGTTGTTTGACCTTGGGGTCGTAGTATTTGCTCATTGCTTCTCGAGTGAGTTGTAGGGGGTCTCGGGCTTGTTGATGTATTTCCTTCATCCAGTGAGCATAGGTTGTTGCTCCTGGATTCCGTACTTCTCTTCCTTTCATCCATTCCGTTTGTGGATGATAGCCGTAGTTGGCGTAGAATGGGGCCAAACCGTGCGCTTGGGTTACCGAGTTCTTGTATGCATGCTCAGCTAATGGTAGTAAAGAACACCAATCATCCTGGTCATAGTTGACGAAACTTCGAAGGTAACCTTCCAGCACTTGGTTGGTTCTTTCGGTTTGTCCGTCGGTTTGAGGATGGTAGGCGGTTGACATTCTTCGTTTGATGTCTAGTGATCCGCAGAGTGATTCCCAGAATTCTCCTGCAAACTTAGCGTCCATGTCAGAAACGATTTCGGTGGGCAACCCATGAAGCTTCCAAACTTCCCGTAGGAATGCGGTTGCCACGTCCTTAGTACTAGCGCTGGTTGGTAATGGTATAAAGTGGGCCATTTTAGTGAATCGGTCGACTACAACCATAATCTGGGTGTTGTCGTTCGATGGAGGAAGTTGTGTGATGAAGTCCGTGGAAATCGAGCTCCAGGCTGCGAAAGGTATTTGTAACGGTTGTAAGAAACTGTACTTGGCATGGCTTGGGGCTTTACTATGTTGGCATTCGTCGCATGAGCGAACATAGTCGTTGACCCAGTCGCTTAATCCTTTCCAGTGAAAATCTCGCGTAATGATTTCCAAAGTCTTTTCTTGTCCGAAATGTCCCGCTACTTTACAGTCATGACAACATCTCGCGATCAAGGTTCGTAGTTCCTCCGAGGCTGGTACGTACAGCCTATTTTTGAAGTAAATGAGCCCATCTTTGGTTGACCAGTGCTTAGGCCATTGTGCGTTATCGTTTCTTAATCTTTCCAATTCCTTCTTTCTGGATTCCCAATCCTCGTCTTCCTCTCCTGCCTTTTTTACCGATGTTGTGAACTCTTCATGGAACTTCTTGGGGTTTGCATTTAGCAATACCCTAGTTGCCATGACCACTGATTCTTTATGCAGTTGGTCGTGAGTTTCTTCGT
Source organism: Tuber aestivum (assembly GCA_900010015.1). Lineage (NCBI taxonomy): Eukaryota > Fungi > Ascomycota > Pezizomycetes > Pezizales > Tuberaceae > Tuber > Tuber aestivum. The sequence goes on along the minus strand of LN891122.1, from coordinate 87,953 downwards.
TGGTTAAGTCAAAGTGTTGGTTGAGGTTTGAGTCCCCGTTTAGGAAGTTGATATGTGGTGGGGTCTCGGTTAATCCAGTTCCTGTGCTCCCGAATCCCTGTTCTCCTCTCTCCGTGTCATCTAACTCCATTTCTTCTTGGAGTTCACCAGTATGAATCTTTTCTAAGATTAACTGGGCAATCTTCGTGCCAGCTTGTGCTTTGTAGTCCTCCCTATGTGTCTTGTACAGCAGTGCCTTGACTTCTCCTCGGTAATCCGCATCGATGACCCCGGCGCAGGTGTCAATTCCGTATTTGGTAACTAAACCACTTTTTGGTGCGATGCGACCGTAAGTTCCTTTTGGTACTGCGATTGCTATTCCGGTTTCGTGTAAGGCTTGTCCTTTTCCAGGTACTATAGTATCTTTTAATGCATACAAATCGTAGCCGGCTGCTTCTCTAGTTCCTTTGGTCGGTAACTGGGCCTCCGGGCAGAGTCGCATTGCTCGGAATAGACTTTGTGTAGGGTTGACTGTTACCTGCTCATCATCTTCCGATCCTAGAACTATAGAAATTCGGATGACGGCGAAGTGCGCTGGTTTTAGAATCGACTGTTCAGTTCGTTCAGCTCCTCCCTCAGGGCGGTACTCCCGCCGCCTACTCAGCGCATCTGGCTTGCCACTGCTTGTCCCCGGTCGATAAACGATTTTGAAGTTAAAATCGGTTAGCTTCTGCGCCCAGCGAATTTGTCGCGCGCTCCAGGCTTTCGTGGTGAGGAAGTACTGCAGATTTTGGTGATCGGTATATACGGTAATTGGACGATCCGTTCCCATCAAATAATGTCGCCATTCTTTGAACGCTTCGACAATGGCAAGAAGTTCCTTGTCATGGATATCGTAATTGCGTTCGGCGGGATTTAACTTTCGGGAGTGGTAAGCGATTGGGTGTAGTCTTTTTTCCATGAATTGGGATAGTACGCAGCCCAAAGCAAAATCGCTAGCATCAGTTTCCACCACCGTATCCCTTTCGGGTTTGAAATGGCATAAAATGGGTGCAGTAACGAACTTCTCTTTTAGAAGTTTGAAGGATTCGTTTGCTTCGTCGGTCCACAGGAAACCACTCGGGTTTACCTTCAGTAATTCTGTAATGGGTTTGCAAATAGCGGAGAAATTCTTTATGAATCGTCGGTAAAAGTTTGCGAAACCCATGAAAATTTGTATGTCCCTTATGGACTTTGGCGGCACCCATTTCTTTATGGCATCCACCTTTCGCTCACTCATCGACACTCGTGTCGTTGACATAATGTAGCCCAAAAATTCCAACTCTTTTACATGGAAGACCGATTTTTTTAGCGAGATGGCTAACTTATACCGTCGTAGTTGTCTCAGGACTTTCTGCACGAGTTCGATGTGGTCCTTCTCGTTTTTTGAATAGATTAGTATGTCGTCAATCTAACATACAACTCCTTGATCCAAAAATTCTTTTAACACCACATTCATCATACTCTGGAAAGTTGCCGTTGCATTTATCAGTCCAAAAGGCATGACCTCGTACTGTTTTAAACCGTACTTTGTTCCAAAAGCGGTTTTGTCCCCATGTCCTTTTGCTATGCGTACTAGGTTATAGCCTTTAGCTAAATCGATTCGTGACATAATGTCGCATCCTTCCACTCTGTCCCGTAGCTCTGACATTAGAGGTAATGGACATTTATTCGCAATTGTAAGCTCGTTTAGCTTACGATAATCCACACACAGTCGTAGGCCACCACCAGGTTTTGGGGCCAAAAGAACCGGTGCTCTATAAGGGGATTTGCTAGGAACTATTTTTCCTTGCTTGGTCATCTCGTCCAAGTATTCTCTTAGAACCTTAAGTTCTTTTTCCAACATAGGGTATATCAGTCCCCATGGTGGTTTAGCTCCTTCGACCAGCTCGATCTTATGGTCGAACTCGCTATGGTCCGGCAATCGATCAGAGGCTTGTGTGGAAAACACGTCTTTATAATCTTGGTAGCACTTAGGCAATCTTTCCCAAGCTACTTCCCAGGGTTCGTCGGGGTACTCGAATGGTGCTATCATGCCTTTGGCATGCATCCGTCCGACGAATATAGCCTTTTCGTCAAGTAGTAGGGACTCATCGCATTCTACTTCATTAGGGTCTTGTGTGGGTCCGGTATGATCCGCGCATTTTTTGTCCGTAAACGTCCAGGATTTTGAGTTGCCAATATTTGTAATTGGGTGTTGGTCATGCCACCAACAGAAAGGTATAATCATATCCTGAGCGACTGTGTTAACCACGTCGCAGGACACGAGTGACGAGTGTTGGTTGGTTCCTATTTCCAACCTTATAGGATGGGTATAAAGCCATCCAGTTTCCTTAGAGGGTTTGCCATCAAATCCCTCGATCTGGAGAGGCTTCCGTCGTCTTTCGGTGGGTATGCCTAATCACTGTACTAGAGTTTTGCTAATAACAAAGATATTGGAGTCCGAGTCTAATAACACGCGAATTGGTACTCGATCTTTGTTGGAACGAAGGTATGTGGTGCCTTCGGGGCACTTATATCGTTCCGGTTCTGGGACATAGGTTTTGGTGCCCGTGGGCCCCGTATGAGGGCCTTGGTTGGTTGTCTGTCGTTTGCTCATGGTTGCCGGGGTGGTGATTGTTACCACGCCAGCATGGTTTCGGCTACTAAAGCCTCCTCAGACAACCTTGGGACGTTTCGCTTAATTACCCTCAATGACGATATTTAATCATACTGAACTCAGAAACCCAAACTGAGTCGAGGATCGACCTTTTAACCCGGCCTTAGGGTTGGCTTTCGGTTCCCATCATGGAGGGACCCCCTGGGGCGAGCACGCTGTCCCCAGTTTCCCTCATCCTGATGATGGACTACCCCATTGCCGTCGCCATGGGTGCCCCTTCCCGTACTTGCACTAGCCTTTCCTTGCGAGACGCCCCGTTTGTGACTAATGCGTGTGGAGTCTTTGGACATCGGGTTGTCTTCCCTCGCGTGGAACCGTTTTAAACTGGTCCGTCTTTCTGGGACTTTTTCTATCGGGTGTACCGCCTTGCTGAGCGCTCTATCGCCAGTTTCAACACATATCAGGCTGCGTCCAGCCAGCTTGGACTCCTGTCTAGCTGGTTCGATAGGTGTGCACTATCTGATTGTACCCCCGATCTTCTGAACCCGTTTTCGCATGCAACGCCTAGCGAAGGCCCCCGAGGGGCGTGCACCCCGCTGTAATCAAGAGCATAATCTAGTTGTTAACACTCTTGAAGCACTTTGCATCCTTCGGCACTTTCTTCGGAGTGCGCCTTTGCGTCATTCTTGCATAATGCGTTCCAAAGAGCATCACGCTAGGTTGGGGAGAGGTGTACTGCCAGACAAGAGCGCGTATTTCTTCGTCTTGCTGACCATCCTATATAGGGTGCGCTTCCCTTGTACCGATGCTCCACCGTTGCCATGGACTTCGTTTCTATACTCTTGCTTAATCCAAAGTCGTTTCCCAAATCCGAGATGCTGGGTTTGCTCGAGTTTGGCCCACCTTGCCACCCGCAGGTTTTGGGCGGACTTCAACTCGTCGGGTTCTCGGGACTGCGATCCTGCGCCCAGTAGTCAAATTTACGGCGGCGGCCTTTCGACACTCACTCCACTTATGATTAGTGAGTCCACAGGGTGTGCAGCCATCATTCTGGTGCCGTGAGTTGATCGTTTCTTGTGGAATCCCCGCGTGGGCCAATTTCCTATCGGTATGTACTCGTTTTGTAGGTGACGAGCCTGTCTTTGCGGGTTTCCACTTTCCTTTGTCGTCTCGCTTCGGTGGGGACCAAGTCTTAGCCTTTCCTTTAGGTTGGCTACTTCGGTCTTGGTCCCCAAACTTTCTCTTCGGAATTGTCGTCTCGGAGCTACCGCCCTTCAAGCGGAGTTGCTCTTTGAATTCCGCATCCTACATTCCTACAGCTCGTAGCTGTTCCACCCACGCATCATCCCAATCAACCTCCTCATAAGACATTCTGAGTAGGATGCACGGTGGAAGTTTACTTTCCACAAGTTGTCTCCAACTCTGGCCCTTCATTTGCCCCTGGATATTCAACAACTCGAGTTGAGTAATGTATGCCTCAATGTTGTTTTGGTAAGGCACTTTTGTCATTTGATTTAGTGCCTTTCGAGCCTCGTTGTAAGGAGCATAACGTTTAGTTATCTCCGATCGGAAGTTTCCCCACAGTTGGAATTCCTCCCGTCTCTCCTGGCCCGCTAATCCATCCATGGCATTTCGGTACCATGCCTTGAAGGGTATCACGTCCTTCCCTTTCGTCCTGCCGAGGGCACACACGATCTTGTCGTGGTCCTTTTCCCAGTGGTGAGGGTTCCTCCGAAAATAATCTTGGCATTCGGTTAACCAGTTTTCCACCTTCTGGTAACTAAGATTTTCGAAGTAGCATGGCAGTTCGGCTGGTTTCCTACTAGCCCCAGCCACTGCTCGTGTCATCAAGGCTGCTAACTCATCAACTTCGAAGTTCACGTTTCCTGGTGCTTGGCCTGGTCCAGGAGGTCCGCCACCTCCGCCTGGAGGTCCACCGCCTCCGCCGGGAGGTCTACCGCCTCAGCCGGCAGGTCCACCGCCTCCGCCGGGAGGTCCACCATTTGGATCCCTTTTTGGGGGTACCGGTGGAGGTGGTGGGGCGTAAGCGCTTTGGTGGTCTGCTTCAGTCTCATGGACTGTTCCGGCATAGGAAGCTGCTTCGTAGGGGCTGGGAGGTGGTAGAGGTGAAAACCCCATATTGCCTGGTTGGGGGTTGTGGCCTGTTGGGACCTTTCCGAATCGTCTTTCTAATGCCAAGGTGACTCCGTCGGCAATTAGTTCGCTCATCATTCCCGTCATATCCGCTATTTCGGTTCTGACATCGGTTTGGAAATCCTTCATTTGCCACGACAAAGTGGCAAATTCCTTTTCCTGTCGTCTAACCGTGTCTTTAATCCCTTTTCGGTGCTCGTTGGTATTGTTGACATACTCAGTCAACTTCTCGTTGAGGGCCGCTGTTAGGTCCTTATGGTCCTTTGCGGCTTTCTTTTGGAACAGGTCGAAGGCCTTTCTATCCATCCTTCGTTGTTCCTGGAGCTCCTCAATCATCCGAGCCAAGGTATTGTCTCGTTCCATAGCATCCACGCTACGTTCCGCACCCTCCCTTTCCAACCTCGCAGTTTTCCTAGACTGCTCCTGTTGGGCCAAGTTCGCCCTAGTCATTTCCTCGGCTATCCTTAAATGGTAGCTTTCCAGCTCCGCCGCCACATCTCCTTGCAGACCTTGGGCCGTGCGTTCCATCTTGGCTAGTTCATCTCCCATGAACCTCACGCCTTTGTCCATCCTTGCTTTCACCCCGACTAGTTCGTCGGCAAGGCGCTTTCCTGCTTCCATCAGTGCCGCATAAGCGACTTGTTGATCGTTCTGGGTCTGGGTGATGCTTCGGTCTAACTGAGCCGTCACTCTTCCTACTAACGTTGCCAAGTTCTTGAATCTTTGCTCTTCGGTGAATGGACTTGGTGGTGGAGGTCGTCCTCCTAAAAATGAGCCTAGACCAAGTGTGTCTCGTGGTAGGCTGGGTTGTCCACTTCTCGGAAAAAGTCCTCCGACTGTGCGGGGGTCCCAGCCACAAATGGATCGTGGAGAGTCAGTGGTTTCCTCCATTTCGGTGTCCTTTGGCTCACCGCTTTCCGTAATTTGAGGTATGTCCGTCATATTGTTCCTCGTTTAGTTCGTGTTGGTGCAAAATCTCAATTTCCAGCGCCCAAGGAGCCAAGGATCCTTCGTATCCTCCTTCGTCGTCACAGAGGACGGAAGTCGTACTGTGGTATGTTGTATCGCAAGTGGGTTCCCCATAAGGTTCCCAGTCAGGGTCGTTGAAGTAGTAGCGGAAGAAATCAGGTTCAGACCACTCTTCACAGTAGGTGAACCAGGAGGGTTCGTCTTCTTCGAATAACTGGATGTCTGCTAATTTGGTTTCCCAAAGTGTTTCGAAGGAGACGTAGATAGGCGTGGATCGTGGTTCGAAGGTGGTGTCTGAATGTTTTTCAAAGTCCACCAATTGAATTTGTGGTCTCAAAGGGATTATTCAGAGAGCGTTGGTAACCAGAGGTTATCAATATAGTGTTAGGGGGTAGGTAACTCTAAACTCAAGCGAGTGTATACTAGGCCCTGTAATCTTCTGTCTCGGAGATAGTCAAGAAGGCTCGTAAAGATAGAAGTAAAGTAGAACGAATATATTGATAAGATCTCTTCTCCGGTCGCTGATGATAGACTTAAAGCTAGGGATTCTTTTTTTTTTCTTTTTTTTTTTGTTT
>LN891122.1:24091-69610 GCA_900010015.1 Tuber aestivum | reverse complement strand
AGGGATTACTGGCGGAGATATTTCGTTACTGTTTGTTGCTTTTGACATTAAGGTTTTGTTTTTGCCATAGCTAGTGCTCCATGCAGGTTCTTGTACCTTAACAAAGAATATATGAGTTAAAACAAAAAAAAAAAAAACAAATCCTTAGCTTTCAGAACATCCTCCATCTCCGTTACACCTCCGGCGATTGAAAACTCAACACCACGGTTTTTATCGTGAGTTTTTTGTTTCGTCGCGAAACTTTCTCCACCCTCCTGCCCACTGCTGCCTTTGACCTCGGCCTAGGGGAGTCTGGCTCTCCTCTCCTCTCCCGCCCGGGGTATTGACTTCGGTCTACCGTCGCAGGGCCCTCTCTCTCCTCTGCGGTGGGTCGTTCGGAGGCCCTTCTGGGCTGGCTGGCAGGTGGTGGGATCCCTTCCACTACAGTGACGCTATCTCTCCCAGAACAAGGGACTACATGAGAGACGCGGTAAAACACCTGCTATGCTTTGCCTAGGCGGCCGTTGATGATCTTCCTTCCCCCTTCCTCCTCCCCCCACGCGTGGTGGGGAGTTCTCTCCTCCTCCTGAGTTGGCCTCGCTTAGCCTTCTCACGGTCGGCAACCCCTTAACCACCATCGTCAGACGGCCGGGACTACAGTTGCAGTAGGGGAGAACAGCCAACAGGCTACGGTCGATCTCCCCATTCTCTTGTTCCCCTAAGAGGCTGCCTAGTCAGACACGAACGCGATACCGATAGACGATGTTTAAGGTCTTTGGGTCTACCCCACCACTCTCCTCTCCCTACGGTCGGATCGGCTGGCACCCTACTGCTGCACCTTCTCCTCCCCCCGGTTATCGCCCACGGCTGGCTGGTCTCCTCCTTCCCTCCATGGTATTGCACTGTCTCCTTAGAGTGGGTCTGGGGGGGGCCCCCTATCTTAGCGCGCTTCATGCGTCGCTTCCCGCTTGAATGAGTGGACTCGCCCTTCGGGGCCTACGTGGCTTGCTACTAACCTTTCTTTTGTTCTTTTAGGATTTCTCAGCGGGTTTTCCTGGCCCTTCCTGCTTTCTTCTTAGTTAGGATTTCCTTGTTCGTCCATCTAGCTGGGCTTGGGTTTCTTTTCTTTGAGGCGAGATGTGCGGTTGGCTCCATACCAGAGGGGCTTGGGGGGTTGGCTTTTTCCTGTGGCGAGAGGAGGGATATGGGTTTTTTGTCGTCATAGCTAGCGCTCCATACGTTTTTTGTACCCTAAACAAATAATCAATGAGTTAAACAAAAAAAGAAAAAAAACAATCCTTAGCTTTCAGAATCATCAGCAAACGGAGAAGAGATCTTATCAATATATTCGTTATACTTTGATACATACTTTTGTTATAAGCTTTCTTGACCACTCTCGGAGAAACCTTATTGGCCCCAGTTACAATTCGTTCAACTTAGAATTGGCTGCAGCCTAACACTATATTGACAACCTCTGGTCACCAAAGCCTTCACGAGAAGCCAGATCTTTCTACTCTCCAATACCTACTATGGCTCAACAAACCATTACCGATGTCCTGATGGAAGACTCCCCAGTCATTCCACGAGACTCCTTACTATTTACCTCTAGGCAACCAAGTCCCTTAAGTGGATGACCCAGATTCGCGCCATCCCCAAGCTCGTTTTCGGCTTCGCCACCACCATTGTCCACAGACTCAGCCTTTGCAGCCTTAGTATCGCAATGGCTTGGACAACTAGACTCAACCGTTCACGAAACTAAAAACGACAGTATGGTAGCTTACCATGCACTGTTAGACCGGGGAACACAAACAGCCGATGGCCTAATGAAGCTACAAGAAAGGCTTCGGGCCGGAGAAACTATCGTTGCAGACGAAATAACCAAATGGAACAAGCGAGGCTATGAATTGCAAACCGAAGTCTCTAGAGAATTTGACCGTTACCGCCTAGCTGTAGAACAGGCACTTCATCAACATCAAGGTCAACATGACCAACACCGAGAAGCGGCCTCGCAGTTACAGCAAAACATCAGACAGAGCGGGCAAGAATCCGTACAAAGAGACGAGCACCTTTATGCCATAATCAAAACCTTGGAAACCAGGCTCGAGCAACAAGCCATTGCCCAAGGACACAAGGACCTCGACGACGTCGCCGCACGACAAAACTTCGAAAAAACTTTTGAAGGAAGGCTAAGAGATCTTCAAAAAGCTGCCAGCGATGCAGCAAAAGGACGCGAGATCGACCGCCGCGAAACAGACGAACACATCGAGACAGGGTTCGATAAACTCGATCGAAGCATAGATACCGTCATTGCAGATGCGGTCAAAGCGGCTATTGAAGCTGCACATTCTGAACGAGGAACCTCACTGGCTCAATCTGGGAGAAGAGGAAGAAGCCGAGCACCAGAGCGACAAGACGCCCCAGATGCGGGCTACTATGCCCCACCTGAGCCAAAGGATAAAGGAAAGGAACCAGCCAAACCCACTGGTGCCCTTGGCTTATCTGGAGGAGGTGGAGGACCACCTGATGACGATCCTGATGATGGACCTTCATCTGACGATAAAACCTGACCCTTGAGACAGCCGGTCCCACGAAGACCACATCGGACCGCCGCAGGCGACACAAGGGAAGTAGATGCAAATGACTTAATAGAGGGGTTGGAAAGAGCATATGCTAACTCGCAGAAAATACATGTGGAACCACCCCCCTCTTTTGAGAATAAAGCTTACCAAGACGTAACGACTTAGCTAATCCAGTGTCAGGACTATTTCGCTTGAAATGAGCGACAGTGGACCGATGAGACGCAAATGGTCATCTATGCCCTCGGGCGTACAAAGGGACCCGAAGTTGGACCTTTTACCGATTATTATCGGAAAAGTCTGCAAGGGTTGGAAGGATACCTGGCTCGCCCGGAGTTCAACACTTGGGCACAATTTTGCTCGAAAGTCTGGGACAGGTATTGTCCTACAAATAGGGATCGAAAGACTATCGAGAAAATGAAGCATGAAAAATATTCGGGCAATATAGAAAACTTTCTCATAAAAATGGAATCGCACAAGGTCCATGCCCAACTCACGGGAGTTGCATGGAGAAAGGCAGTCGAAGATAAGCTGGCAAAGGATTTATTATTGCGGTTGTCCTACGAGGACCACGAAACCGATAGAGCCTGGAGAGCTCATGTCCGACAGATTGGACATCAACATGAGGAGTACGAGGAGAGGATGAAGTTCGCGGGAAACGACCATGGGAAACCCAGTGCGTCTAACCAGCAGAAACGAAAGGTCGATGAACCTTCAAGGCCAGGTGCTGATTTCAAAAAGAAACCCGACTGGTCATCTGGACCAAATTCAAAGTTCGGCGGCGGAAAGAAGAGGGCAATGAATAAAGAGCCCTCGAAGCCGCAAAAATTTGATGATGGAAAACGTGTGCACCATGACTGGAAAAAAGCACATGAAGGGATCCCCGAATCCCTAGTCAAGACACGACAAGAGAACCAAGGCTGCACTCGTTGCGGGCTCACAAACCACCAGTGGGCCGATTGTCGGAAAGATGCTGGCATGAATCACCTCACCTAGCATAAAAATGCAGCCCCGAGGCCCAAGAGATTAGAGGTGCGAGAGAAGGCGAATAAGCCAACAATCCACCATGCTCGACAAGATCCAGCCCCTCGGATTTGGGAGATGAGTGATGAAGACTAAGGGATAGTTGCTTGTCGGTCTTTCGAAGTATACCCCTGAGAGGAAGTAATCCGTAATACCTGGTCCGTTGACAGGAATTACAAGGGGAGCCCTTACGAACCTTTGGGACGGGCATCAAGGCCACCTAGCTAAGAATGACAGCGAATAGTACCTAAGGGGAGCACAAGACCTCTACCAAGCTGTACCCTCCCATGGGCGAAAGAACGAAAGGCCAGATTAGCAACAGGCAAGCTTGTGACCCCGTATTAGATCCATAACCCCTCACTTCGCAGGTGACTGCCGACTTTCGATGAACGCACAGGAAGTGCAGTAGAGTCAGCGATACCGAACGGAGGAAATGGTTCAGTTACGGCAGGAAGAGTTCTGGAGGCACCCACGGCTACGGCGATGGGGTAGTTGGTCGACAAGTGAGTAGCGGCACAGCGTGCTTAGCTGTTGCAGCGCAACTCACCGCCATCGAAACATACCTAAGGCCGGGTTAAAAGGTCGATCCTCGACTCCATAGGATCTTCGGAGTTCGGTATGATTAAATATTGTTAATGAGGGTAACAAAGGCAAAGATTGTCTGAGGAGGCTTTAGGAGCCGAAACCACGCTGGCACGGTAACAATCCCCCGCGCCAACAACCAACCGCGAAATGACTTCGATTAAACGAAAACAGGGTAACCCCACCAGGGCCCCTAAGTGAGCAAAAATTAAGGTTCCAACACCGGCGCATTACAACTGTCCTGAAGGCAAAGCCTTCATCCACTACGAAGGAAAAAGAGTCCCGATTCGCGTATTATTAGACTCAGGCTCTAATATTTTCGTACTTAGGAGCAAATTGGTGCATGAACTAGCACTACCTACTGAAACAAGGATCAAGCCCTTAGGCATTAAGGGATTTGACGGAACTACCTCTACAAGAGGAGAATGGCTATACACCTATCCAATACAACTGGAGATTGGACAAAACCAATATATGTCCCAGGTCTCTTGCCAAGTTACCGATACAGGAAATTTCGATATGATTATACCTTTCAGCTGGTGGCATGACCAACACCCAATAAGCGGCATCGAGGACTCAACGAAGTGGGAATTTAATGCCAAAAAATGTTCTGAACATGTCGGAACAAATGATGAAGGAATAGATGTCGAATGGGACGACAACTTGGTATGGGAAGAAAATGCGATATATGTGGGACAAGTACACAAAAGCAAAGGGATGATAGCTCCCTATACCTACCCAGAAGTAGATTGGGATATTGCATGGGAAAATGTTCCAAAGCCTTATCACCAATTTAAGGACCTATTCGAAGGCCCAATGGCGGCAGAACTACCGCCGCACCGATCGTTTGATCATGAAATCGAACTTTTACCTGGGACACAACCACCTTGGAGACCGATTTATTCGCTAACCACAAAGGAACGAAAAACCTTAAGCGAGTATTTGGACAAAATGCTTAAAGAAGGAAAAATCGTCCCAAGTCAATCACTGGCAAGAGCACCAGTACTCTTTGCCCCAAAACCTGGAGGAGGACTAAGGCTATGTGTGGACTACCGAGGATTCAACAAGGTAACCATAGCTAACAAGTACCCCTTACCTCTGATGACTACACTTAGGGATATGATCATTGGATCAGAGATACTGTCCAAAATCGACCTCGACGCGGCTTTCTACCGCGTAAGACTACCACGAAAGGACCAGTGGAAGTCGGCTTTCAGTTGCCACAGAGGACATTTTGAATACCGGGTAATGCCCTTTGGTATGATTAATGCTCCCGCAACTTTCTAAAGCATGATGCAGACCATACTACGCGAGTTCTGGGATAACGCAGTAGTCATCTATATGGATGACATCTTGATTTACTCAAAAAATGAAGAAGAACATATCGCGCTAGTTCAGAAGGTCATGCAAAAGCTAAGGGAAAAGAAATTGGTGATATCTATCAAAAAATCAGTTTTTCATGTGAAAAGCGTTGAGTTCTTAGAATATATCCTCAGTGGCACCGGAGTTGAAATGAGCGAAAGAAAGGTCGATGCCATTAGGCAGTGGAAACACCCGGAGTCAGTCCAGAGAATTCAGGTATTTATGGGAGTCGTCAATTTTTACCGGAGATTTATTAAAAACCTTTCCACGATTTGCAAACCCATAACGGAATTACTAAAAGGAAATCCGAAGGATTTCAAATGGAGCAGTGAGGCTGATGCCTCTTGTGAATTGCTAAAAGAAAAATTCGTCACAGCACCGATCCTATGCCACTTCGACTGAGATCGCGAGGTGGTAGTGCAAACAGATGCTAGCGACTTCGTACTTGGATGCGTCCTTTCACAATTCATTGAAAAACGATTACACCCAGTCGCTTCCCACTCAAGAAAGTTGAACCCGGCGGAACGCAACTACGATATTCACTACAAAGAATTACTTGCAATCGTGGAAGTGTTCCAAGAATGGCGACATTACCTCATGGGAACTGACAGACCAATTACGGTTCACACCGATTACCAGAACCTGCAGTATTTCCTAACAACCAAAGCTTGGAGTGGCAGACAAATTAGGTGGGTGTAAAAATTGGCTGACTTCAATTTTAAAATGGTTTATAGACCAGGATCAAGGAGCGGTAAGCCAGATGCTCTAAGCAGACGGCCAGAGTACCGTTCTGAGGAGGGAGCCGCGCAAAGTGAACAGTCTATTCTCAAACCTGAGCACTTCTGCCACATGATCCAAATTTCTATAGTCGTCGGAGAAGATGACAATATGGATCCAGCCCCGGTCATACCAAACAACCAGCACCAATCTCGAGGAATGCGCCTAGACCCGAAAGCCCTCCTGCCTACGCGAGGTACCGCCCAAGTAGCAGGTTACGACCTGTATGCATTACGAGATTCGGTAATCCCAAGCAAGGGGCAAGCCCTTGTCGATACCGGAATCGCAATCGCAGTTCCCGAAAGAACATGCGGTCGGATAGCTCCAAAAAGTAAACTAGTGACCAGACACATGATCGACGTCAAAGCTGGCATCATAGACGCAGACTACCTTAGAGAAGTAAAAGCCTTGTTGTATAACTTGGGAAAAGAAGATTACAAAGTGCGAGTGGGAAGTAAAATCGCACAACTGATTCTAGAACAGATACATACTGGCGACCTATCGGAACGTATGGAACTAGATGACACTGAGCGAGGCAATCAAGGTTTTGGAAGCACTGGCACCGGCTTAGAAGAGGTATCCAGACACACCAGCTTCCTTTACGACAACCCAGACGAAAACAAGCACTTCGGCCAACTTGACCTTGACCGACATTGGCTACTCCATGAAAAGTCTACCGTGATGGCTACCCGAGTGGTCATCAACGCACCACCTAAGGAATTCAACGAAGAATTGCTCCAAACCATCCGAGATGCCAGGACCGATGACCAAGATTAGACATCTCGGAAAACAGAACTAGAAGGCCTAAAAACACAGGATAAGGAAGGACCAAAGCATTGGAAACTAGATAAAGGTCTTATATATTTTAAGAACCGACTATTCATCCTATCCTCAGAACCTATACAAACCATGATCGCTAAAAGCTGCCACAACTCTAAGGTAGCCGGACACTTGGGACAAGAGAAAACTCTGGAAATCATAACCAGAGATTTCCACTGGAAAGGGATTACCAACTGGGTAAACGATTACGTTCACTCTTGGGACGATTGTCAACATAGCAAGTCGCCACGACATGCACGTTATGGATTCCTTCAACCTTTAGGAATTCCTTATGCCGCATGGACTTCAATTTCAGCTGACTTCATTACCCAACTCGCAGAATCCAACAGAAGTACCCAGATCATGGTAGTAGTCGACAGGTTCACCAAAATGGCCTACTTCGTCCCCTTACCTACCACTGCGACCGCTAGAGACGTGGCCACGGCCTTCTTAAAAGAAGTTTGGAAATTGCATGGACTCCCAACCGAGATTATCACAGACATGGATGCGAAATTCGCAGGAGAATTTTGAGAGTCCCTCTGCAACCAACTAGGCATCAAACGAAAGATTTTAACAGCTTACCACCCTCAGACTGATGGACAAACTGAAAGGACCAACCAAGTGCTGGAAGGTTACTTAAGGACTTTTGTCAACTACGTTCAAGACGACTGGTATTCCCTGTTGCCCTTAGCCGAACACGCCTACAATAATTCAGTCACCTCAGTGCATGGATTAACACCGTTCTACGCGAACTATGGATTCCATCCACAGACTGAATGGATAACCGAGGGCGAAGCTCGCAACCCCGGAGCAACTACTTATGCTCACTGGATGAAAACGATACACCAACAAGCACGGGAAACATTACAAGAAACGAGGGAATCGATGTCCAAGTACTACAATAAAAAAGCATGACAACAACCAGACATTCAGGTTGGTAATCAAGTCATGCTCAACGCAAAAAATATCCGCACAAAACGACCCTCCAAGAAACTAAGCCCAAAGCTTTACGGACCGTTCAAAGTTCCCGAAAAATGAGGCGACCGTGCCTGTAAGTTAGAGATTTCAGAACGATGGAAAACCCACCCTGTATTCCATGTATCGCTACTCGAGCACTGCCGATTGTCAGCTCGACCAGAATGGGAACAGGCCCCAAGTGGCCCTGAAGAGATCGAAGGCGATCTCAAGTGGGAAATAGGAAAGATTGTGAAAAGCGAGATCCTCTGCTACACCAGAAGAGTCCGTGGTCACCATAAGCGGATCCATGAACTCAAGTACTTTGTGAAATGGAAAGGGTGTTCTGAAGACGAGAACACTTGGGAACCACCCGAGTATTTACAGCATGTTCAAGAATTGGTGCAGGAGTTTCATAGAGAAAACCCGGAAATGCAAGGACTGAGGTAGAATGGTGAGGAAAGGTTTTCCTTCGCGTGGCCAAGCAAACACGTGAAGGTTTTTTACCCTACTTGCACCGAGTTCTAAAAGGAATTTAATAATGTACCATATTAGAAGGTAGAAACAAAAGACTCGAGACGAGCTCCATGAGGAGGGAGCTAGTATTACACATATAAACACACAGACCTTCCCCGCGCACAGACCTCCTCAAAACTGCGAAGATTTCATAGCCAACACCCCCCTCCGGCCCTGCCGTTGGCCCTGCGCGCAGTAATAGTATCGCCAGAATTTGTTGTCCTGACAGTATAAACCAGTGAAAGCGAAGGATGCTTCATAACACCCTATACGTCATCGCCATCTGGCCGACCGGAAGCGGTTCGCAGGATATATAAGAAGAAACCTCATGCCGTGTCGGAAAAGTAGAATGAAGTCAATCGGACAAGTAACCGTGGAGCTATGGGCTAAGTGAGGTTGGCCACCTCGGAAAGGGACAGAAAGTGTTGGGACAAAATCGCCAACAGTCCAATGAGTTATCGGGACGTGCCTATAAGGACGAGGCACGGAGCCCAGTCA
Organism: Tuber aestivum; assembly: GCA_900010015.1. Taxonomy (NCBI): domain Eukaryota; kingdom Fungi; phylum Ascomycota; class Pezizomycetes; order Pezizales; family Tuberaceae; genus Tuber; species Tuber aestivum. The sequence goes on along the minus strand of LN891122.1, from coordinate 60,524 downwards.
AGTGCTTGCACAGTCTAGAGCCAACCGGAGGCCTATCTGTGGATGAGGAACTTTCCCACGATGTTGACTAGTCCGATCGTAGCGGAAAGTCCTCAAAGTCAATGCAGTCAGGTTGTGAAGTCAACGAGGCATTTGATAAGACTCGCGACTGAGCTGATCACTCCAGTCAGAGTAAGGGGGATGGTGAGTTGGCTCGAGGTGAGACCACTCGCTCATGACTAAACCTCCGAGAGGAAGGAATCATGCGTTTTCGTCGGAGAGGTTTCGAACGCCCTTGCGGAAACACGACAACGCACGGAGACCGTAGTCCGCGCAAGACGCACCATTTGTCAGGGTCACACGCAATCCCTGTACGATAGTCAGGGATTGGAATTAGGAATGGTACATTATTTGGTGATAGATAGATGTAGCCCATGACCACCCAGACATGAAATATAAACATCGAGGTGCCTCCTTAGCTTTTAGAACACGCTCCGCGCCCTCTACTTGCCTCTCGCTTAAAAACATTACCGCATTTGGCCAGGTAAAACTCCAGGGTTTTGCGTGGCAACCATCTCCACACACCTATTTCCTCCCTCGGTTAGGCTTCAGTCTCTAAGTGCACAGCCACCTCACTACCCCACTTCACCATGGAGGGGCCTGGGCCGGGCCCTTCAAGGTCTGGCTCTCGAGCCTCCAGTCGTGCCTCGCCCTACGAGTTAAGGGCTCCAACCCCCTCTCTCCCCGATAATCTCACCCTGATAAGGGATGAACTAGCCGGCACTCTCCTCCACGTAGGACAGGCAGCCCCCCCGATTCCCCCCCATACCGGCACTCGGCTTCAGCACCTATCTGCTGGCGAAGTCATCCTCCTACCACTTGTCTGCACCGCGCTTTCCGGGATTGGCAGCATCATCCAAAGGTTAGAGGCCCTCGAACAGTCCTCCATGGCTGCTCCCAAGGATCCTCCCTCCCTCCCTGCATTAGAAGCCTCCGTCCGTGACCTCTCTCTGAGAGTCACGGCATCAGCTGCCCGGCCCTGAGCCGCCCGGTTGGGCCCTCCCCCTCCCCCCCCCTCCAAAACAGACAAGACGCCCGCTGCTGCCCCCCCCTCCTCCTGCTCCCCCTGGAGCCAAGTACCGCCCCCCTCCCGGCTATGTCCTAGACATCCCGGTTGAAGATATCGACTCCGCTGTCCAACTTGATGGAGTGTGGTACGGTAACCCACGCACCTTTGCGTCCAGACATCCCCGCTCCTTTGCCGCCTTCCAGTTCGCACAGGGTGAATTCCCGGAAGAAGCTATCTTCCGCCCTGGCCCCGCCCCCTCCTTCCTCACACTAGTCCCACCCTCCTCCTCCTCCTATGCCAGCGCTGCAGCCCCTCCTAGGGGCACGGTGCAACAGACCAGCGCCAAGGGCAAGAAGAAAGCAACCACTGCAGCCCAAGTCGCGGCGTCGGGTGGTGCCCCCTCCCGGGTCCGGGAGGCTGCCCCCCTTCCTGCTGCCGAACGTCACTTCTTCGCCCCTCGAACCACCCCGGTCCCACAGCCCAACGCAACTCGCCTGACGGCCACTGCCCCTGACAGCGTTGCCTCCGTTCTTCAAGAGGCGAATTGTCCCTTTCCTGTCTCCTTTTCAGCCACAGTCAACGCACGCGGCGTTATCACCCTCTTAGGTACCGATCCCCTCACGCCTGCCACCAGCTACTCCCCCTACTACAAGGCGCTTGCCAACAAAATCAACCAGTCCTTCGCTGTTGGGAATAATCCCTACCGCCCCTTCCGTCCTGCAACCAATGAGGTCCAGCTGCTTATCCACGGTCTCCCTGTTGCCTTCCTCCCGCCGGATCAAACTCACCGCTTCCACGCACTCGCCAAGTCCATTAAAAACGCCAAGGATGTCGACATCTTGGGCGCCCGTTACCTCCAACCCGACCCAAGCCTCCGCAAAGCCACCACCTCGGTGGTCATTATCGTCGCCCCCTCCGATGTGGCCCATATTGGGTCCAAGATCCTTCTCTACTCCACCTCCTCAACGTCCAGAATGTGGTCTCCAAGAACAATTTCATGCAATGCAGGCACTGCTGGAAGTTTGGCCACCCGGCCCCAGCCTGCACTGCCACCATTCCTGTCTGCCCAATTTGTGCGTCAAACCACACGACGGCCAACCACCGCTGTGCCAACCCATCGTGTCCCAAGCTGGGCTACCTCAAACCCGTTCTCGGCTGCTGCCCGGCCTCCCCCTCAAGTGCGCTAATTGCACTGGCGGCCACCCCGCTACCGACAGATCCTGCCCCTCCCGTCCTTCCCCGCCGACACAACAGTCCTCAGGGTCTGAGGCGGAAGATAAAGGGGAGGATGACACCATGGACCAAGACGATGCCCCGCCAGGAGCTGCATGCACGCCCTCTCCCCCCCTCCCTGAAAACGACTCCTCGGCCACCCCCCGCCCCGTTGTGGCCCCTATTCCCCGTGCTCCGGCACGGGACTCACGATATGCGGCCTTCTTCGCCTCCCTAGGGGAATCCAGTAGCCCGTCTCCGTTCCCTTCATCTTTCTTTCATAAGTGATAGCACAACCCATGGATCCAAATTTGGTGGACCAATTGCTGCCAACCCCTTCTTTCCTGCCTTTTCTTTCCATTGTTCAACATAACTGCTGAGGGAGCTGGAATGTTTTTCTTTCACTTTCTAACAGCCTCGCTGCGCTGCCATCTCCCCCGCAGGTAGTGGCCCTCCAAGACCCCCCAGTCTGGAGAGGGAAGCTACTGTCCTTCTCCATGTCTAAATGTTTCTCCCCCCCTGTCGCCTCAGGCCGTAAGCCTGAGGTAGCCTTCTTTGTCTATCAGGAGCTCCTTGGAGCCTACCCTGTCCTCCCTTGTTTTTTCGATCGGCCTGACTTGATGGCACTGGATATCCACTCGCCTAGGGGCTTGTTTTCATCGTCTCTCCATGTTTTTCGGATTTACAATTTGTACTCCATTAATTTTGTCTCCTCTCACCGTCGGACAGTGTCGCAGGCGCATGCTTTTCCTCTTCATGATTTTCCTTCTCTCACCCTTGGTGACTTCAACCTGCACCATCCCCTTTCTGACCCCTTGTGCCAGTTCTCGGACCAAGACCTGCTGGTGTCCTCCCCTTACTTCGAGGCTGCCTCCCCAGCTGGCTACAACCTGCTCAACACGCCTGGCATCCACACCAGGTTCCCCTTCCACTTGACTACCAGGCCAGGTGTACTTGACCTGGCTTTTGCCAATAAGCGTTTGGCTCCCTTCCATGACTCCTGGATGGCTGTTCTCCCCTCCACCGGGTCTGACCACGTCCCCATCCTCATTAAACTCTCCACAGCCTTGATGCACAAGGCCCCTCCGAGCCCGGACTGGGACAAGGTAGACTAGCCACCAGTACTTGAAACCCTGCGGAGAGTCGATGTCCCACCGCCCCCTTCCCTCCCTACAGCCTCCGCCCTCAGGTCGTGGTTCGATCGACACCTTGGTGCCCTTTCAGGCCTACTCTTGGCCCCTGCCCGCTAAAACGCCCCTCACTTAGGTCCAAGCCTTGGTGGTCCCCCCTTTTGACCTCACTGCGCCGGGGTTTCAATGCCGCTACCAGATGGTCCGGCTCCTCCGCCTCTCCCATACTCAATACCGAGGCCTGCAAGGCCCGCTCCCTCTACTTCAAGGCGATCAAGAAGGCAAAGGCCGAGCATTGGAAAAGCTTCCTTGCCAAGGTTGACTCCCGCTCAGTCTGGACAGCCAAAAGGCTTGCTACTGAAAGAGCCCCCGACTGCTTCCCCTCCTTTCCCGGCCTCTCCTCCCCCAAACAGATCAACTCAGCACTCCTGAACCACTTCTTCCCCCACAAAACTTCCACTCCTACCCAGTCTATCCTCAAGCCCTTCCGAGATTCTCCCCCTCTCTCCCCCGCGAAGGTACAGAAGGCCCTGTCTAAGTCATCAAACTCGTCAGCCCCAGGCCCGGACCAGAATCCCGACGGGGTCTGGAAGAAGGTCCATGCAGCTAATCCCTCCCTCCTTGTTAACCTCCTCTCTCCGTTACTAGCTTTTGGCTTCCACCCACCCTCCCTCAAAAAGGCCAACGGAGTCGTTCTCTCTAAGCCAGGTAAACCAGACTACTCCTCCCCCACCTCCTTCCGCATCATTGTCCTCCTCCAGACAGTCTCAAAAGTCCTAGAAAGGATTGTTGCCTCTCGCCTTTCCCTAGTAGCCCGCTCACACGGTCTGATCAACCCAAATCAGTGTGGCTCGCTCCCTGGACTCAGTACCTATGACGCCTGCGCCGCCCTCACCCATGATATCCAATGCCTTCAGCGGCCCGGGCTCAAAGCCTCGTCACTCTTCCTTGACATCAATGGGGGGTTTGACAACATCAATTCAATGCTACTCACTACTTTCATGAAATCCAGAGTGGTGCCTCCATACATCTGCGCCTGGGTTCAGTCTTTCCTTTCTAATAGACATTGTCGTCTTCTCTTTCAGGGATCTCCTAATGTGTTCTCTCCAGTGCAGGTAGGCGCGCTACAAGGGTCTCCTATTTCTCCTCTTCTTTTTGTCATCTATGTGTCTCCTCTTCATTTGCGTATCCCCAAGGGAATTATCTTTTCGTATGTTGATGATTTCACTGTCACGGTGACCTCTCCCTCCTACACACGCAATGTGCAGCGCTTACAGCACTATTTTCTGGCACTGAAGAGAAGGGCGGGGGCTATTGGCATGTCCTTCTCTGTGCCCAAGACTGAACTGTCTCACGGGAGGACCTCAAGGGACCATGGGGCTCGTTGCTACACCCCAGTCACCCTCGATGGTGCCCTCTTCCACCCCGCTGGGCTAGTTCGCTGGCTTGGCTACTGGTTTACCCCTACCCTGGAAACCTCTCCTCACTTCGCAAAACGGTTGGCGCTCGCCCAGGGGGCTTTTGCTATCATAAGACAACTCTCTCCTCCCGGCAAGGGCTTGCCTCCTTATCTCAATCGAAGGCTAGCTGTGGGGCTCATCCTCCCCATCCTCTCCTACGGGGCCGATCTCCTGGTACCCAATCCTTCTTCACTCCACAAGATGGAGGTCTTCTGGAATCAGGTCCTCCGGTGGGTGACCAACTGCTTCCACTCTACCCCTACCTCAATCCTCCCCTGCGAGGCCAGCATTCCCCCTCTGGTAGTCCTTCTTCCCCATAAGTGCCGAATGGCGGCCTTGAGGATGGCCTGCTCCCCACCCGAAATTAACCCGGCCGCGGCCAGGCTTCCCTCGTCCTTTCCCTCCGCATCGGCGGCAAGGGCCCCGGACTCTAACTGGGCCCTGTCCACCGGGCTGAAGGGGAACGCTTACCCCCTGCTCTGGAAGACCCCCAGGCCCTCTCCTGCCATAAGGTCCCACCTGCCTATTGATGGCATAGCTCACTCCATCGATCGAATCGCCGCCAAAGGAACCCTCCCAGGCCTGAACAGGCACCTAGTCCCCGGTGCGATCAACAATCTCTCCTCGTCTCAGAAGTACTTCCTCCTAAAAGCTACTACTCGATCTCTCCTCTCTCAGGACTGGGCGCTACAGTCCCCCCCTCCTCTATACTATCCCTATCCTCCAGCGGAGGCCCCACACCCCTTTATGGGACTGGAGCGCTTTCTGGCTGGAAGAATACATCAGATGAGAGCTGGAAAGAGCTATCTAGCTGCCCATACCGCCTGGAACGAGCCGGACAAACCCACTACTTGCCCGGCCTGCGGCCTAGAGCCGGAGACCATGCAACATGCGATCCTCTCCTGTCCCTCTCAGGCCGCCCCGAGACTGCTCCATATCCCGGGAGTTGATTCTTTGTGCGGTGAGGCTCCCCTATGGGCCGACAAGGACCTCCTATGGGGCCTGGCGCGATACATCTCCGATACCAGAACCAACTTCCCCCCCGCCATGGGTGGGGGTCGGGTGTTGCCCGGCACCAACCTTGTTTCAGATTGAAGTGGTATTTCCTTTTGATGTCTTTCCTGGCTTTGTTTGACTTTCCTTGCTTTATTTTTTTTCGTGCGGAAAGAGACTTGTCTTTTCTTTTACGATTAGTCACCCTGGCGGACGCAGTGGGTTGTATTACTCACAGGCGGGCATTGTTGGCAGAGAGATATTTCGTTACCGTTTGTTGTTTTTTGATATTAAGGTTTTGTTTTTGCCATAGCTAGCGCTCCATGCAGGTTCTTGTACCTTAACAAAAAATATATGAGTTAAACAAAAAGAAAAAAAAAAACAAATCCTTAGCTTTTAAAATCATCAGCGAACGGCGAAGAGATCTTATCAATATATTCGTTATACTTTGATACATACTTTTGTTACAAGCTTTCTTGACCACTCTCCGAGACGCCTTATTGGCCCCGGTTACAATTCGTTCGACTTAGAATTGGCTGCCGCCTAACAAGAGGGGCAAGCGAGAGGCAACTCAGGGGCAAACAGCCGGGCCCAGGGTGCTTCGGACTTGAGTAGGGCTGATGCTTCCTCTTGGGGCCAGGTGGCAATATGACGGGGCCAAAGATGGAGCGACCAGCAGGGTCCAGGGTGCTTCAGGCTTGCGAAGGCCCAATGCTGCCCCCTTGGGGCCAGGCATATTGATTCACTGGCCACAGCATGACGGGGCGAATGATGGAGCGAACTGGGCAGCCCAGGGTACTTGACTGATTTCCCGGCAAGTTCTGCTTGACTCACCAGACGTCTTAGTAACATTGAGAGGTTAATATGCGTCGGATATAACTAGTTTGATTGAAGAAACTTACTTTTCCCGCCTAATAGCGGTTTGTGCAGTTCTGGCTGGTATTTTCGAATCGCGGGGGAGGGCACACAGGAGAGGTTTGCATGTGTAGAGCAAAGAAAAAAAAAACCAGGACAATGGACGCCAGGGGCCTCCAGTGGGCGAACACAGAATGGAGAGGAGACAGGAGATATTCACGGCTGTCCTGGTGTTGCAGCGCGGCCCAGGGTGCTTGGAGCTTGAGTAGGGCCGATGCTCTCCCTTGGGGCCAGTTACATTTATTAACTGACAGCAGCGCGACGGGGCGAATGACGGAGCGACCAGTGGGGCCCTGGACGCTTTGAGCTTAAGAAGGCGCGATGCTGCCCCTTGGGGCCTGGCATATTGATTAACCAGCAGCAGCGTGATGGGGCGAACAATGGAGCGACCAGTCCGGCCCAGGGCCCTTCAGGCATGAGAAGGCCTGCTGCCGCCCCTTGGGCTAGGCCTCCTGATTACCCAGCAGCACCACGACAGTGCTAATGGTGGGGCAAACAGCAGGGTCCTGGGTGCTTCAGGCTAGGGTGTGATAGTTTCTAGCCTACTAGTACTTGGATTGGAGTTCTTTTACTTACTTGGCAGCTTGAACATCCAGTTCGAATTCCGCCTTTTGGTGAGGTCCCGCATGACTTGCACCCAAGGTAGCATAGTGGGGGACAGCTTTTCTCCATTTAGCTGATCCCTCGGCATATACTAGTTGACTCTCTGCACGTCTTACAAAGATAGAGAGATCAATATTGGTCAGATATAACTAGTTTGATAGGAGATACATACTTCCCGTGCCGAATGGCAGTTTGCACAGTTTTGGGTGGCATTTTCGAATGCCAGGTCAGGGGACACCAGAGATATTTTTATCCTCAGATCAAAGAAAAAAAAAAAGCTAGACAATTGATGCTGGGCGGAGGCGGCTGAAAACGAAAAAAACAACCTTGATGTGTGGGAGATACATTCCAGATGGGGGAGGTTAGGTAGGACAGCAGAGGGTGGTGTGTAGATGAGCGAATAAGGAAACTTGAGGAAAGGGTGGAGATGAGGACAAACGAAGGAAGCAACTTGGGGCAGAAGCAGGTGTTCTTATAACCCCAGAGTCTTTTCCCGTCATCATTACCCCCGTAATCAGTCTTTCCTATTCAGCGTTACTGCGCAAGTGTGGAGTACTCGCATATACAGGCCTCACTAAGACGTCCCCCTACTTCAGATAGTTTTTCTCTTAACACACACTTTAGACAAGTTCATGCAAATTCCTCTAAATCAACTGATGGTAGACCAGCCAAATCGACCCTTATGGTGATAACACTAAATTAACCTTTTAAGACGCAACCTGAACTAACTTGTCCTCTACTCGAGCACAAGTGGCGTGCTGGTAGATGCGTGCCGCGACATCACTGTGAATACAAACCCTAACCTACGTGACGCGATGCGTTACCATGCGCCTGGAGTTGCAATTATTGTATCCTATCACCACAAGTAGACCCTTTTCCCCTTTGCTAAATCTAGGTTCTCAGCCTCAATTGATATGCTGTCTTTCGTTTCGTTTTTGCAAGCTAGGGGAGGAGTAACCCTGATCAACGCCTGCTTTTTACTACTATAGCCAATTGTGAAATAGCCCAGACTTAACAGCTCCAAAGGCTAAAACACAAAACAAGTGAGCTGATACAAAGCCCAACGTACATCTTGCTACTAGATACCAAGAATTGGAACCTTAGAAACCACACAAGAGTTTACAGCAACCAGTGCTAGTCTTCCCTGGTACCAAGAGGTAGGGTTCGGAACATCCTTTTACCAGCGGTTAGGAGGAGGAAGAATAAAACGTCAAATGTATGAACGGTTATATGTGCATCGCCATCCTGGTTGCAGTTGCATGTGGTCTTTTCGGCACGTCAGAGGATCATGGAGCATCACTCAGGATTGATCTCACTTGTCTGACTACGAAAAAGACGACTTCGGAATGATCTGTACTATGCCCACAATCATTCCCTTTAGCCTTCGCATCTCATAGGCTGTGATCTCAGGTGTAAACAAAACTAGAAATTAAGGATGCGCAGAGGTGAGTGGCGTCTGAAATCTCACTATTGCGGGTAGTGTTTAGCGGTATAACATCATGCTAGATAAAGACTATGCCTAAATGGGATTGGGAATGCAGGCGTCACCGAGTAGGGGCGTGGTTCGGCGCATACTCGAGTACATACACCGGGGCTACCTTGAAGAATACCAGATATTGATATATTGAAGCAAGGGGATTGAAAACCCAGGAGGCCCCCCTTGGGAGAAGACATTTCTAAGAATACAAGTCCGTCCAGCATGCCCAATCATGCAACAAAAAGGTGGTAGAGTAAAAGATGTTGAAGCAACGGGAATTCCAAATGCCAAGTGACTGACAACGAGAGGATGACGGACAACTGGAGAAGGCAAGTCTAAGAATACAAGATGCCCAAGTAGTTGTGGAGAAAGAAGTCTAGTGTACAGCACTCAAGCAAGATAGAAAAACCTAAGAAAAAGAAACAGGAGAACAGGACACTAAAGTGTACATGAGAAACCCCAGGAAAAGATAAGAGGAGATGAAGATGCCCAAAGGGGTAAGAAAAACGCTTGCAAATAGAACCAAAGAACTAGAGGCCCAAGAGAGAAAGAGAGAAAACCATCCAGATGGAAAACGAACTCAAGCAACGGAGTGAAAACAAGGACAAAACAAGAACAAAATGAGAGCTGGCCAAAAAATGGCAAAGGATAGAAAAAACCCTAGCACGAGATAATTATTATTCAGTGGCAGTACGATGTGCCGAGTAGCAAGGCGGAGGCAGTGTCAGCCTTGAGAAGGCCCGATGCTGCCCTTTGGGGCCAGCCACGATGGCATTTTCCGGATGATATGCTTTCTTTATACTGGTGCCACTTGCTTGGGCTTTCCACCAAGTATTTGGGGCAGGGCAGGAGCCAGGACATGAAGCAGTCCTAGGCACATAGGGGGTCATCTGAGGGGGTTGGGTCGCCGTGCTACGATTGGGCCATGGGGGAAGAGGAGACAGGTGGAGGGTTTCGGGAGCTGGGGGGGCACGGTGATCAGAACAAAAGTGTCGGGTGCTAGGGGTGTCGACCTGGATTGACATAATCTTCGAACCTCACCCTGAGGTAGCTTGGCAGATAATGTGTCAATTGTGCTGTCATGCCCAGGACCACTTGGCCACACAGATCTGACCTGGCTAGGGCACAAACTCCGAGAGTCAAGAGCTGATCTTGCGCCCTGCATGAACTCTGACATCCATGGGTTCTCTTTTAGCATGTCCTTCACCGCCTTCATCTTCTCCACCGGCGTGGATTGCGGGAAGGCCGTGTTGGTTCTCATCACTGGGCGAGGCGATGCTCACAGGACCCTGGTTCCAGGAGGTTAGTGGTTGGTTCGCGCAGTCGGGGCAGGTGACGGCCCCAGGATACAGGTTCCAGAGGGGCAGGGGGTGGTTCTCAGTGCTGGGAGATGCAATGCTGGCGGGAAACAGGTGCTGGGGGGGAGTGCTTTGTTCTCGCGGCCGGGGTGGGTGATAGCCCCAGGACACAGGTTCTGGAGGGGCAGGGGTTGATTCTTGGTGCTGGGAGACCCAATACTGGCGGGACATAGGTTCTGGAGTAGGAGGGATTTCTTTGCGCAGCCCGGGGGGGCGACGGCCATGGGACACTGGTTCTAGTGGCGGAGATGTTGGTTCTCGTACCAGGGAGACAAGACGGTACCAGGATACAGGTTCTGGTGTGGGAGGAGTTCGTTCTGGCATTGGGGTGGGGCGACGGTGCTGGGATGCAGGTTTACGGAGTGGAGCGGCATCCTGGGTCAGTGGCGGAATTTTCGCTACAGGAGGGCCAACCAACTGAGCAGCTGCTGAGGGGGAAAACTGGCTCCACCAGGCTGCTGCCGTCTGAGAGTGAATAGCACCGCTTTCTTCGTCCTATGTTTGTAATCAGCCATAAAGTACATATCTGCAAGTACGTCAAGTGTTAAATCATACTACAGTCTGGGCAAAGACAGCGACCTCGTCTCTTATGCCCTGTACCATCATATCCTCATCCTTGTCCTCGCCCTCCGGCCGCTCATCTGTGCTATCAGCCTCCTCCTCATGCATAGCCCCGCAGGTACCTTGAGCCTGCAGATAGGAATCCCAGACCTTTCTGTCAAAAAAGGAATATCAGCCACCAGCTGGCTCAGGTGTCTGGTGGTCCTCCTCCTCTTCCTCTCCCTGACGTGACTCCAGGACTGTGAGGTCAAGGGCTTCTTTGCCATCCTGCTGGTTTGTAAGAAGCCAAACACAGATGTTGTCATCTCTATGTAAGAAGATGAGATCAGAGAAAGAGAGACGGTTTTGGTATTCCAGACGCACTGACTGGGCGCCATGACCTGTGGCACCGATCAGCTACCTAGGGTACCCAACCTGCTTCTCCACACATTGTGCCTTGATCATCTGGAGCACTTCTACCATGCCCGGACATTCAAGGAGACCCCATGTGACTCCCTGCTCGCCGTTAGGAGAGTCCCAAGAGAGGTCCAAGAATGGATGCTCACCACGGGAAGCACCCGTTTGGCAAACAATGTGGATCCTTACCGCCCGTGGGCAGTAAGGGGCGGACCAGTCGCGTTTGGCCACTAAGAATATTCCTTAGTACTATGATAGTTCAACAGACATAGCACAGGATACTTACACATATGTCCAATAATGTTACAACCATCCTCATTCCCCACCTTGTGATGATTCTGCTTCGGCTGAAGTTTCTTAACTGTGTCCTTGACCAAGATCTTCATCTGACGAACCAGTTCAGCAGCATCCTCAGGGCAGTACCTGCCTTCAATTTTATTGATCCGGCTAGCCACGGGGGGAAGCGAGCAGGGGAACGAAGTCATCGAGTCCATCTGGGCATCACTCAGACTCGTCATGTCCCAACCCCATGTCGTGATGTAGCCCTCTATATGCTTCTATCAGGACTTGTACAGCTTGGTTAGGCTGTGGGCGTGAGTGAAGCCACACGAACCGTTTTTGTTTGCAATGTCCCCCTCGCATCCCCTAGTTAAGTCAAGTGAGTTTCTGGTCTCCCAGTAACTGGATCGGAGTTCTTTTGCTTACTTTGAATCTTCAACGTCCAGTTCGAATTCTGGCTGTTTTTCAGGTCCCACATGACTTGCACCGGCGACAGCAGCAGCTCAGGGGAGAGCTTTTCTCCATTTGCCTGATCCCTTGGCACATTCTGGTTGACTCACGGGATGTCTGACAAACATATCGGAATCAATATTGGCCAGAGATAACTAGTTTGATAGGAGATACATACTTCCTGTGCCGAATGGCAGTTTGTGCAGTTTTGGGTGGCATTTTCAAAGGCCAGGGGAGAGGACACCAGAGAGGTTTGTATGCCGAGTGCAAAGAAGAAAAGAAAGCTGGACAATTGACACCAGGCACCAGGGGCCGAAAATGAAAAGAACAACCTTGATGTGTGTGGTATACATTCTGGTTAGGAAAGGTTTGGTAGAGCAGCAGAGAGTTGTATGTGGACGGGCGAATAAGGAAGCTTGATGGTGGTGTGGAGGAGAGAGGAAATGAGTGTAACGGGGGCTCCCTCAGGTAGATGGTTGCTCAGGATGCGACCGCACCAAACTTCGAATCTCTCGAACACCACTCATGCAAAAGTGTAAAGAATAAACGTAAACGGTAAAACTTAATATCGTTAAGCTCAGGCTTATCTCAATTATAGTCTCTCGAGAGGATGTTGATTCCGTTGGGGTAGGAGAGTTCTCATGTTGTCTTTTAAGTAGTAAGACTTATACCAAAAACTCCCCCATCAGGTTACCCCAAGCATCATGAGTATACCATTCTCCATAAGGGTTACCCCGGCACCATTACCATTCCCCGAAAGGGCTAAGGTGTCAGCGCACTCTAGCAGAATTCTCCTATATGCACATCAGTTCCTGCGAGGTGTTTACCAATACACCTGCTGGAGTGAAAACCTCTGCGCATCGGTGTCTCATCAGTGGCTAACTGTGGAGACGCCTAGGAAAGCTAACTAAATGACTCTCTTCCCATGTGCAATGACCTATGCAAGCTCCCATAGATCTCAGCTGTCTCCTGGCTGAGCTCTATCTTTCTTGAGTACAAACTTAGAGGGTCTATGGCACTCCGGCAGAGAGCTGCGGCAGTGGTGGGACCCGTGGGCGCTACCCATGGTCCCTTACCCCCAACACACCACTCACCGTGATAAGTATCATGCTATTAGAGTCTTCAAACAACCCACAAAGAGCCTACGGCAAAGGGGCGCGTGTAGGCTTGATTGGCGTAAAACCTTCCCAGATGTCTTCGGCACTACCCAGGACTACTCTGGGGACCCTTCCGGATAGCTCATGCTAACTCCATCAGTTTTGGTCCGTTTTACTCCGTTCTTTTTTGGAGAAGGTACCTGACCTTCCCACCTTCACCCCCTTATATATCCTGCGAACAGCTTCTGGTCGGACGGACGGCAGCGACGTATACAGTGTTATGGACATGTCTTCATGAACTCCATTTAACTAGCAAGACCATAACTCCACCTATTTTGGCCCATGACGCCCGGGGCAAACCCTGGGGCCGCAGGGACCTGTTAGGAATAATTCTACCAAGTTACAGCTTGTTCGGAGCACTATAGCTCCTCCCGTAGTCTTCCGATCAAAGTGCAACCAAGTGCCTATCGATCGTCATTGCGTCACAAACAATCCTAACATTTCCCCAAATTCCTCCGAGAACATTTCTGACAGAAGGTAGGGTACTAGTGTCCCAAAGGTAGGGTAAGTATGTCCATAGTGACACAAAACTGGTCTCTATGGTAGGGTAACGTGACTCTCCTAGACAGGGTAAACTTACCCGGCCTTCCATCCTAACCTTCGGCCGGAGCGGACATAGTCACTTTGCTTCCACTACTTAGTTACACCTATTCCTTAAGTACCTTCTGTTCCTTCGCATATCCAGACCATCAGATATCCATTGGACATGTACCCGCATGCCCGCCTAGTCTACCGTATTGCCTCTTGGTATTCCGTATGGGTGTAGACTTAGGTTGCCATAGCTCTATAACGTAGGGTCGTTACAATGAGGGAAGAAGCCAGGAGTGCAAGACAGCGTTCTTTTAACCCCACCGTATTTCCCGTCATACTCACGCCCGTAAGTGAAAGCATACGCATGAAGGTATACACAGGCCCCCTAAGACGTCCACATACGTCAGACAGTTTTTTCTCTTAACATACACTTTATGTAAATTCATGCAAATTCCTCTAAATCAAATGATGGTAGACTAGCTAAATTGACCCTTGTCATCGTGAAGACACTAAATTAACCTTTTAAGTGGCAAGATGAGCTAAGTCATCCTCTACTCGAGTACTCATAGATGTGGGCTGCGATGTCACGATGAGCTCAAACCCGAACCTACATGATACCATGGGTCACTGTACACCTGGAGTTGCTACTATTGCACCCTATCACTACAAGAGATCCTTTTCGTCTTTAGCAACTCCAGGTTCTCAATGTCAACCAAAGTGCCGGGTTTCTACTTGGTTTTGTCAACTAGCGGAGAAGGCAGAAAACCAAGCGATGGCTCTCTATTCACGAGACTTCCTCTTTTGAGTTGCAACGGCGGATATTTATTGAAGAATTGAGCAAGATCTTCCACGTTTGATTCGGAATCTGGGTCACCATTTTGTATAGTTTCACTGTTGTACTCGTATATAGATCCCACGATGTCTGCACCATATCCAAACTGCCGGACTGCTGTTGAGATGTCCTGATTGTGCACCTTTACTAGGTCATTACTATGATTTTCATCCACTCCAGCATCCCTTCGGAGGTTCCAGAAATGCATCAGACCAATGGGTGCCCCTCCGTCCCTGCCCCAGCTAAATGCTACGATTTTGGCAAGGTAAGTTTGCACCCTCAGTGGTGGTTTTTGGGATCTCGCGTCGCCTGCGTCATGATAACAATATACCAATAGATATAGAGGGTCCTCCAGAACTAGATTTTATAGCAGTCAGGCACACACTATTTTATCATGGTTGATGAAGAAAACGTCCACGAAAGATAGCGGTTTCGTCAGAAACATACCGAGCTTGCTGTGTCCCACGCCAGTTGTGCTAAGGATGTAGCGAAACCATCGCTGAGCCACCCATCTCATAATCATCGTGTACAATCCTTGGATATCATAGGAATCTAACTAACCAAATTTGGTTCCATAGATATGAGGAGGATGCTACAAAAGAGGAAAGTAGTTTGGAGCAGCTTGCACTTCCCTCCTTTCATTTCCATGCATACTCTGACCATGCCTTGATGGCAAGACCCAAACGATATGCTCTGCACGAGGCCCCCCCAGCAGCATACTCCAGTCTAGGTTTTCGCAGTTAGTAAGTGCAAACAATAATATACTTAAATCTTTAGAAATGAACTAACCTGGTTGCAAGTTGTGAGATGAAACTGGGTTGGCAGGACATGGTGATTGGACCTGTCCAACACCACTAGCCTGGGGTGTATTCGCATGATCCTCTTCTCCCAGGTGTGGATTCTGACCACTCTCGGCAGCCTCTCTTTGGTCCTGGCCATCGTTGACAGCTAGGACCTCAGTCAGACCATCCATGGCTGGAGGGCCGAGATTCTGACGTATTTCGGCACCCGCGTCTACGCCATGCAGATCGTGATCATCGCCCGCCTGACCCTAATTCTCACTATTGTCGCTCCCATGGACTGTAGCCTGGCCATCATCACCAGCCTGGCTCGGATTCAGGTCATTGTCTTGATTTCGGCATCCTTTGGGTGCTGAAACCTGAGGTGCATTCGCCTTCCTCCTCTGGGGCGCTGGATCGGTGTTGGGTGCAGGCAATACAGGATCCCAATACGCAGGGGCCCCCGAAGGCTGTAAGATTGTATCAACAATGATATGTGCTGGAACAATTACCGGACTGGCTGGAGGCTCCAGACCCCCACCTTTGCCCAGAAGAGTAGTTGTGAACTTCTTTCCTGAGTCTCTAACAAGTGGAATAATAGCCTCATCGATTTCCCAAATTCTTGCTATGTCATTATTTGCCTGTACGGTTGCAAGGCAATCACAGGCTGGGCGCAGCCTCCTCATGCCGTCGAAGATGTTATGAAAATTAGCATTCAGGAAAGTTAGAATATTCATAAAGTGCCTGGCTAACATCTGATCATTGACTGTTTTCCACGAAGTGCCATACTGCATTCTGCCTTTCGGATCAGGCATGAAGTTTAGAGATGCCTTATGTTCTGAGATTTTGCCATTCCCAGGGTGCTGAGTTAAAATTGCACTAGCGAGAGCTACAGCAAGAAGCTGGCAGGCCTGTACAGGTCCAGCTGGAACTTTCTTTCCCTTGGCCACATTCACCATATAGACATATTGTACGTTATTGTTTTAAGCCATTTCATCATCGTCTGAACTTTTCAGGGTATAGATGTCATGGGCATTGTGGATAGTGTATCTTGTGTAAAGTCTTTCTGGTACGACACTCCTGCGTTCTTGATCCTCCATTGCTATATCAGGGTTGCTGACATCCTGGTCATCAGGAACAGTTTTCCACATGATCAATACAGCAATGAGAACATTGAACGATCCTGACATCAGAGCCAGCCTCTCTGTCAAGATGATAAACTTAGTACGTCCAGCGACTCTTCGAAATTGGAAACAAATTATTAGTACCAATGGAACTGGATACATAAAAACAAACTCAAATGCATGTACTAGTGAGATACGCAGGGCATGTGCTAAACCCCTGCGACTATAGCTTCCTTTGGAGGACGCCATGATCTAGCTCCCCTGAACCAGGCAACAAAACTTGAGCTGTCTGCTCACGTCTGAATACTTGAGTTGCTCTTTAAAAGTTCAGCAGCACTCACTCTCCTAATGCCTATCAAATATTCTTATTGTTGCTGCAAATACGCCCAGGCAGGCCCTTACCAGAAACACCTGTTCAGCACCTATCCCAATCTACCCATTCTTCTTGTGTCGACCACATGGCCGACCACCTGAGACAGTCCTTTTTGCCAAAGTGAATCTGACCCATTACACTACCATAACAGTTTCTACAAGATGGATCAGACAGATTCCGACTATGAGTCGGAGGGTGATCCTACAGATTACTTATCAGATTTGTTGAATGGGGAGGTTGCAGAGGAGTCCTCTATGGAATCACATGGCGTGTTCGACATATCCACAGCATCCAGCAAACTGCCGACGCTTCCTGGTGCTGGAGAATCCATTGCAGAGGTGAAGAAATTTGGACGAGAAAACCACAATCTCAAAGAGGACCCATGGGCTCCATTCGGGTGCACACACGATTTCAAACTTGCGTCTTGGTTTGTTCACAGCAAAGTTCCCAAGTTGTGTATCAAGCCCTTCTTTTCAAGTAGCCTTGGTAGTTTGGCATCCAGTGGCTACTATTCAATCCATACACTCGAGAACCACCTCCGTACACTGGAGCCATACAGACCGTATCTGCGATGGTATGAAGGGAAAGTCAATGATAGCATAAGAATATTACCTTTCTTCCACCGTAACCTTCTAGACTGTGTCTGATACCTGTTTTGTCAGATGACCTATAGAGAAGATTTTATTTACGTACCGCAAGATGCATATGATCACAATGGACACGGAGTATATGCTGAAATGCATCGCACAGACTGGTGGTAGGAAGTTCAAGTAGTATACCACTTTCTTTCACCTTTTGAGTAAAGATCTGGCTAACCTATGACATGAAACTCTTCCACATGGCGTTACAGTTGTTCCAATTATCAGGATCTCCGATCAGATCCATCTTACAAACTTCCACGGTGACAAGAAGGCCTGGGTGGTATACGTTACGATAGGAAATCTTACGTCAACTAGGCATAACAGGCCTGGATCAATGGCTATCCTACATCTTGTGCTCCTACTAGTCCCTCCTAAGTTGCCCCAGTTGCCTTCAGCAAACAGATCCCAGAGAGAAATCAATGCCGACACCCTTAAAGGCGTATTCGAACTCTTATTTGAGTCCTTACAAGACACTACATGCGATGGCATCCAAATTGACAGTGCTGATGGGAACCTTTGGAGGTGCGTCCTGATATTGGCTGCGTGGATTGCAGACAATATAGAAAACGTTGTCCTTCATAGAACAAAATCCAACACCTGTCCTAAATGTGAGGTTCGTCCACACCAGCTAGGTGCTAATGAGAGGACTGCATATCAGGCCTAAGATTATGTGACATACGACGAACTTGAGCAACAACTTCGCGACCAGTCGGAGATGTCAGAGTCAGACGTGACCCACCCCACACTCAACGCTCTGGGTGTCAAGATCGGGCAGAATGTTTTCCATGGGCTCTGACAGGTGTCTGCGCCAGGCTTGCACCAGCCTGATCTCCTTCATACCATATACCTGCGACTGTTTAAGCACCTGCAGGATTGGGTTTAAGGATTTCTCAAAAAACATCAGCAATTGCAAGCATTTGATAATGCTTGGAAGTCTTTGCTGCTGTACCCCAAGTTCTTTGTTCCCAAAAAAGCTTCTTGTGAGGTTATGCAGTGGCAAGGGAAAGCCATGAGGAATTTGTAGAGATGTCTTTTAGCACTTTTAGCCGTGGCATTAAGACTGCTGAACGGTGCGCAACAGCTACGTTTCAAACATATACTTGCTTGCATTGGGTCATTACTCAATTTCAGTTGGATGGTGCAATATAAAAGTCATACAGCAGAGAATATAGATTATATGGAATAATATCTCCACAGGTTTCACGCCACGAAGGATATCTTCTTAGAATTTCGAATGTGGAAAGAGACATGAGCTGAACTTAAGGATCAGGTTTGTAGGATATGGCATCAGCAAGCCCAGTTGAATGATTCTCATGCCAGGTCAAAGGTATGGAAAATACGTAAGCAGCATCGCTAGCATGAGAATGAGTAACAAATGAAATTGATTCAGTCGAAATGTCATTTCAACTTCATCATAATGCATCTGCTCTCTCACTTCTGTGACCACATGTACCAGGTTGAAAATATTCCTATGTATTCCACTAAATTTGGGCAACTGGTGCCAAAGGATTAGATTAAGGATGGATGGCGAAGATCAAATAAAAACGATGCCTCTACCCAGAATCTTAGCAGCTATAGCAGACAACACGCGATCCCAATGAGGCTTTTGAACCTAGATTTACTAAGATGCCAAGGAGCTCATATTGCCGCAGACGTTGTCGACCTTTTGAACAAAACCGGTACCGGACCTGCACCGGGGGCTGTGTCCCATCTTCGAGTCCTGCAGAGGCACCATGGTGATGTTACATCTCTGGTCGAATTTTGCAATGTCCTGACTTTCACCACCGAAAACATGAGTACCCTATTGATCCGATATAGCCACCAGTTGCTGCCCGTAGCCTGTCGCCTCCCCAATGATCCTGCCATACTTCGAGTCCTTCCCATTAAACTACTGATGCAACCTTAAATCCCAGTTCCTGTCTTTCTGGAAACTGCTATTTACAACATGCACTGGGCAAGATCTACAGGATTCGGGCTTTTTCGAAACCAGACTAGTTAGAATAATTGGGTTTGGGTCCAGGCAGGCAGGGAGCAAGTGTATGGTGGGCTCTGCGGCTGTCTTCCGGGAAAGCTCATGGCACTCTTCAAACTGCCAGATTGTAGGTGCCAGAAGACAATACATCAACTTGCTTGTGTTTAAATACTAAGTGCAGTTAACTCTGGGCGTCCGTCATTATTATACGATCTGATTACCATTCTGCTTAGGCCCGATGCAAGAAGGTTTGCCACAGTGGACATAGCCACGACACTTGGACCAGCCCGCCTGGTTCCGGAGGCAGACATGCGCTTGCTAGTCAAGAGTCGCATTGATTTAAGGACGTTCAATGAAATATATTGACAAACGTCATGCCGATGCATTTATTATGTGACACTCAGAACTTCTAGTACCAGACACGAATCCTCATACCACAAACAGTCAATATGGGCATAGAATGATTAAGGTCTCTAGATAGCAAGCTGCACCCAGAAATAATAGAATATGATTAAGACAAAGTGCTAGAAATCAAGAGTCCACTAGTGGATCCGCAAACACCCTGTGAGGAACCATGACAAGCTTGCCTGTGAGGGGTCCTTGATATCATAGATAGGGGATACGAGGCGGGCTCCGATGTCCATCGGCTGGAGATAAACGTCATAGAAATGTAGGGAGGTACTCGTACAGATCACCACCAGCCAACAACATAGTAAAGCATAATTGGAAGTGTAGTGAGTGATCTATTTACAGTCGGACGTTATTCTGAAGTGCCGAGAGCAGGGAGGAGGACCAGGACAGATTGTAGGAATATTGTATGATGCCATGAGAGAATCCGGAGAAAGAAGCCAGGATCGCAGCATCAGGAGGGGGTGACACTAGGAGCTTATCGTAGGGGTTCGAAAGGAGAGTTGGCTACTGTAGGACACTGTCCAGATGTCGCGGTAACAGAGAGGGGTGCCAG
Organism: Tuber aestivum; assembly: GCA_900010015.1. Classification (NCBI taxonomy): domain Eukaryota; kingdom Fungi; phylum Ascomycota; class Pezizomycetes; order Pezizales; family Tuberaceae; genus Tuber; species Tuber aestivum. The sequence goes on along the minus strand of LN891122.1, from coordinate 40,269 downwards.
GCATGAATCCTCAGGATGGAGGAGGGTGGAGCAGAGCGTTAGGTGGTAAGGCAGAGACAAGGCCACAAGCTCTGTAATCAAAGCGACAGTTTTGTGGTAGCAATGTAGAAACGTGATCCAGATGGTGAACTGAGGGGGCAGAGGGTACAGGAGGTGAGCATGTGAGGGGAGTAGTGATGGGACGCAGGAGACATAGTGGGTCATTGTGACCAGAATCAGGACGCATGGGATGCGGGGGACGTAAAACATAACACTCGGCGTCTGGATGCGCCGCCCATGCATCAGATGGAGAGTTTTCTTTTGCTGATGTGCCACCGGGGTCGGGGCAGAGCCGAAGGGACTAGCATGAGGTGGGAGGACGTTTGGCTGTGGTAATGGGACAGTCACTAGTGTCACCGTAACGGAAGGTAGTGGTAACTGGATAGGGCTGTTGACAGTCTGGTGAGGTACCCAGGTGGATGCTCTTCATCACGTTCTACCAATTAGAGTTGCTGAATGGCGTCATGCCACCAAGGTAGAAAGCAATCCCAAGGTGGCTAGTACAGATGACAAAGGTACTTCACAGTCCACTGTCATCTTCAGACTTTCCAAGATCCGTAGACCTACCGGGCTTAGTTCTGGTCGCCATCTCTCATCTTTAGCATATAGTGTCAGTGGTTGAGAAAGGCTATCAGGCCTATCTGTCACTAGGGGTAGTGCAAGAGCCACCTCTGTCATGAAGACATTATTGTCTCCATCAATCTAGTATTCCTTCTTCTAAGCGTTTTCCAATGCCTGCATCCGAATCTTCATAGCATGTTGATTTTTCAATAATCCCACGAAGGCCTCCTTCTGCCATTTCATCCATCTCACTGAACTTTCAACAATTTGTTTCCTGAATTGTTTTTGGGTCTTCTTATTCCAATGTAACAGTTCTTTTTTTGTGTGGGTAACTTCATGAATCAGATCAGGTAGGATGTATGGTTCCAAGTAATCGTGGGCGAAATTCGAGACCGAAATAGTAAGTGCTTTCCTTAGTTCATCAGGAGTTTACTTGTCCTGTGCCACCGAGGTGTTCAGGCCAACTGAAATACTTTGAGCGAAAGCGATATCATTCATGATGGAAAGTGCCACGAGGCTTGGGTCTACAAGGACCAAACTTCCACAGTCTGAAGGCACTTTGAACGGCACTGTATCAAGTAGCATTTTTGCGCTTCCTCTACCAATGCCTCCAGGGTGAGCTATTATTGAGGCCCTAAACAGGGCGGCCTCAACAGGGTTGTCATCAAGCCTGAAGTTGCTCTCAGAACTTGATGCATCTACTGCAATTGTGACTGCTTAAGTAGTCATGATGAGTAAACATCAGGTCATTCAAATAAAATCAGGAGGAGAGTTAAGTGAGAAGCTTGCTTAATGATATACTGTGATAGAGGCTCTATCAGGTAGATGGTTTCTCAGGATACGATGGCACCAAACCTCGAATCTCTCAAATTCAGGTCTTGTAAAGTGTAAAGAATAAAAGTAAATGGTAAAACTTAATAATGTTAAGCTCTGGCTTGTCTCAGTTGAAATTTCTCAACAGGATGTTGATTTTATTGGGGTAGGAGAGTTCTCGTATAATGTTTAAGTAGTCAGACTTATGCTAAAAGCTCTAACATTATGTTACCCTGACCAACACAAGTATGCCCATCTCTATAAGGGTTGTCTAGCACCATTACCATGTTCCCGAAGGACTTAAGGTCTCACCGTACTCTGGCAGGAATCTTCTCTATGCACCTTTATTCATACAAGGTGTTTACCAATACACCTGCCAGAGTTAAAACTTCTGAGCATCCAAGCCTCTTTAGTGGCTAACTGTTGAGACACCTAGGAAAGCTAACTAAATAACTGTCTTCCCATATGCCATGACCTATGCAAGCCCTCGTAGATATTAGCTAGTATCTTCTGGTTAAGTTCTATCTATCTTGACTGTCAACTTAGAAGGTCGACAACACTTCAGCGGAGAGATGTGGTGGTGGTGGGACTCTGGGGTGCTACCAATGGTCCATTACCTCCAGCACACAACTCACCATGATAAGTATCATGCTATTAGACTCTACAAATACCCTACAAAGAGCCCAGGGCCAAGGGGCACATGTAGGCAGGATTGGCGTAAAACCTTCCCGGATGTCTCTGGCACTACTGTAACGGGAGCTCCCTCAGGTAGATGGTTCCTAAGGATGTGATAGGACCAAACTTCGAATATCTTAACCACAACTCTTGCAAAGTGTAAACAATAAAAGTAAATGGTAAAACCTAGTATCGTTAAGCTTGGGCTTATCTCAATTAAAGTCTCTCGAGAGGATGTTGATTGTGTCAGGGTAGGAGAGTTCTCGTATAATCTTTAAGTAGTCAGACTTATACCAAAAACTCCTCGATCAGGTTACCCCGACCAACATGGGTATGCCCTTCTCCATAAGGGTTGCCCAGTACCATTACTGTATCCTCGAAGGGGTTTAGGTGTCAGTGCAGTCTAGTGGAATTCTCCTCTATGCACATCAGTTCCTGTGAGGTGTTTACCAATACACCTGCTGGAGAGAAAACCCCTACGCATCGGAGTCTCATCACTGGCTAACTGTCGAGAGAAAAACTAACTAAATGACTCTCTTCCCATGTACTATGACCTATGCAAGCACTCATAGACATCAGCTGTCTTCTGGTTAAGTTCTATCTATCTTGATTGCGAACTTAGAAGGTCTACAATGCTCCAGGAGAGAGCTGTGGTGGCAGTGGGACCCGTGGGTGCTACCCATGGTCCCTTATCCCCAACACACCACTCACTGTGATAGGTATCATGGTATTAGAGTCTTCAAACAACTCACAAAGAGCCTATGGCAAAGGGGCACGTGTAGGCTTGATTGGCGTAAAACCTTCCCCGATGTCTCCGGCACTACCCGGGACTACTCTGGGGACCCTTCCAGATAGCTCACGCTAACTCCGTCAGTTTTGGTCTGTTTTACTCCGGTCTTTTTGGAGAAGGTACCTGACCTTCTGGCCTTGGCCTCCCTGTATATCCTGTAAACAGCCGCCAGTCGGACAGACGGCAGCGACGTATACAGTGTTATAGACCAGTCTTCATAGACTCCATTTACCTAGTATGATGGCAACTTCAACCATTTTGTCCCGTGATGCCCGGGGCGAACCCTGGGGCCGCAAGTACCGGTTTAGAATAGTTCTGCCAAGTTACAGCTTGGTCAGAGCACTATAGCTCCTCCCGTAGCCTTCCGCTCAATGTGCAAGCAAGTGCCCGTCGATCGTCATTTCGTAACAAACAATACTAACATTTCCCGAAATTCCTCTGAGAACATTTCCGACAGAAGGTAGGGTAATAGTGTCCCAAAGGTAGGGTAAACATGTCTAAGGTGACACGAAACTAGCCTCCCTGGTAGGGTAATCTGACTCTCCTAGACCGGGTAAATTCACCCAGCCTTCCGACCTAACCTTAGGCCGGAGCGGCCATAAGGACTTTACTTTGGCTACTTAGGTATACCTATTCTATAAGTACCTTCTGTTCCTTTGGATATCCTAACCATTGGATATCCCTAGGACATGCACCCGCATGCCCTCCTAGTCTACCATGTGACCTCTTGGTCTTACCTATAGGTATAGACTTAGCTTCCCATAGCTCAATAACGTAGGGTGATTACATCACTCCCCTCTTTTCTAAGGAGCCACCCGGTCCGCTAATGTCATCTTTTACTTCCCCAGTTCCGCTCACCTTCAACCCTATGGTCTCTGGGTTTATGGGGATACCAATGGTGGAAATCTTTCATGGCTTTTAAGCCAGTGCCTTCTAGCATCTCATATGCCTCCCCCCAGTTCCCCTCTGCGCCATAGCCTTCCCATGAAACTAGGTACTGTACGAAGCGATTTGGAAACTTGGCTTTAATATTTCCATACTATCGACTATCTACGACTGCCTCGATCACATAGCTTGGCTCATTGTCTACAACCTCAGGGACCTGGACTTCCTTAGTCCTTCTAGCACTTAGGTCCTCACAATAGGGTTCTAAGAGTCTGATATTAAATACTGGGTGGATTGACCAATGGGCAGGCAATTGGAGTTCATAAGCTCGGTTGCCTACCTCATGCTTGACCACGAAGGGCCCAAACATTCGGTGGTCCAGCTTCTCTATCGGTCGCTTAGTACGGATGTTCTTTTGGTTTAATATCACCTGGTCAGTCTTCTTTGCCCTGTCATTTATAACATCTTCCACCGTGATATATTCCAGGGATGGCAACCGTTTCTGATCATGCCATTTCTGCTGTCTCTCTTGAGCTCGCTTAAGTGTACCTCAAACTTCGTACCAGACACCTTCCCAATTCTTTACCAGTAGCTCGCTGCTGGGATAAACACCTTGCTGCTCCGAGGCTGTAAACGACCAGTTGGTCCATGGGTTAAAGCCATAGTTGATCTCAGATGGAGATAACTTAGTTGACTCGGAGGTGGATGTATTGTTTGCATATTCCGCCAAGGGTAGTAACGATGTCCGATTATCCTGCTGGTAGGGACGGTGATTTCTTGGGTGTTGTTCCGGGGTCTGGTTCACCTGCTTGGTCTGCCCGTCAGTCTCAGGGTAGAAAGCAGTTGATAACTGTTGTTTCAATTACAAGTGTTGCATCAGGCTCACCCAAAACTTGGATGTGAATCGGCTATCTTGATCTGAGATGATAGATTCTGGGAGCCCATGGAGCCGCCATACTTCTTTCAGGAATATCAGGGCCAGATCCATTATCAGGATTTCAGTAGCCAAAGGTATAAAGTATGCCATCTTTGAGAATCTATCCACAATTACCCAGATTGTGGTATACCCTTCTGATTCAGGTAGCGCTACAATGAAGTGCATTGAGATATCTGTCCACAGCCTCAATGGCACCCCAACCAGTTCCAACAAGTCAAACTTCTTATACCTTACGGATTTGTTCCGTTGACCAACATCACATGTACGAACGTAGTCCGAAATGCTCTCATCCATCTTAGGGCAAAAGAAGTTAGCCCAAACTCTGCTTACCATCTTGTATGTTCCAAAGTGTCCTGCAACACCGGAGTCATGCTCAGCTTCCATGATCTTATTCTTCAGATCCTGTGAGTCCGGAATATTCCACCTATTCTTATACAGGAGAAGGTCTCTCTCTATGGTAAGATTCTTGTATAGAAGGGTATCTCTTTCTATCATCAGGTTGCTGTCCACACCTTTGTCTCCCACTAACACAGCCTTTAAGTCCCTCATATAGACAGGATCCTGTTTTGCAGCAGTACGCAACGCATCCAAAAACGCTGATTGCAACTGAGGGCCTTCACAGGCTGCCAATGAATGAGGACGTAAGAGGTCTTGCTCTTCTCCCATAACCCATCGGCCGGGGCGAAAAAATGGCCTTGGTGGTTCTGACAGAGAATTACTCCCCCCTTCAGGGTGGTGGTCTCCACCCCTTGACAGTGCATCTGCCTTCGTGTTTAGCCTTTCTTCATGGTAAACTATGTTGAAATTAAATGGCTGCAGGAATTCCAACCAGCCTTCTGCTGGTGGTTGAGGGTCTGAGTACTATTAAAGTACTCCAAATTCTTGTGATCGGTATAAACCGAGATCTCACCCTCTACCAACCTAAACAGATGTTCCCATTCCTCAAAAGCTGCCACTATGGCAGTCATTTCCTTGTCATGTACATCATAATTTATCTCAGCTGGGTGGAATTTCCTACTATGAAAGGCCACTAGATGCCACTTCTCGCCTTCGCCAAACTGAGACAGTACGGCACCTAACGCAAAGTCACTAGCATCCGTCTCCAGCTTAGTCTGGTAGACAGGATCAAAGTGTGCTAGGATTGGTCTTGAGGTAAAGGTGTTCTTCAATTGGTTGAAAGCCTTTTCGCAAGCAGGGGTCTAATCAAATTTCACATCCTTCTTAGTGAGATCCGTCAGAGGTTTTGCTATCGTGCTAAAGCCTTCTATGAACCTCCGATAGAAGTTAGTGAATCCCATAAAACTTTGGACTCCAACGACACTAGTTGGTGGTTTCCATTCTAGCATAGAATCCACTTTCTTGGTAGTCATAGATATCCCTTTTTCAGATATCCGATAACCCAGGAACTCAATCTCACGCCTATGGAAGAACGACTTTTTTATGTTTGCACATAGTCGGTCCTTCCTTAGTCTTTCCATTACCCACCTGACTAAAGAGACATGTTCCTTAATAGTCTCAGAATAGATCAGGATATCGTCCATATAGGCGATGACTCCTTCTCCCAGCATATCTCTAAATCTGTCATTTATCATACTCTGGAAGGTGGCAGGTGCATTACATAGTTTGAAGGGCATAACCTCAAACTGATATAATCCCAACTCACTACGAAAGGCTGTGAGTTCCTTATGTGAGGGAGTATCTCCTTTAGTCTTTTCAGCTATTCAGATTCCCCTATACCCATTCTTTAGGTCCATTAAGCTATACACCGTAGCCTTGGGGAGCCTGCCTCACAATTCATTCATCAGCAGGAAAGGATACCTATTCTTCACCGTGATCTTATTTAGTCCTCTGTAATCTATTACTAATCTCAAGGTACCATCTGGTTTTGGTACGAAAAGTATAGGGGCGGAGGACAAGGAAGTAGCTCTTTCTATCTTCCTGGTTCTTAACATTTCGTTTATGAACTCCTTGAGAGCTTGTTGCTCATTCACCGATATCAGATAGATAGGACCCGAGGGAGGTGTACCTACGGGAATTAAATCAATTCTATGATCATACTTTGTATGTTCCGTTAGTGCTTCTATCCTCTCTTGACTCAAGATGTCTCCAGAATCCTTATACTCCGGTAAGAGTTGGATCATTACATCTTCACCATTCTCATCCGAGAATTCTACGATCCCTAGAAAATACAAATTTTCGGGATCTTCGGCCAACGGTTCTTCATTGATCATGTATACTAACTGCCTCTGCTCTGTCAGGCAATTAGCCTTACAGAAATCTCAGTGCCAGGTCAGTGATCCTAGTTTCCAATCTATGTCTGAATTATGATCCTTCAACCATGACATAGGAAGATAGCCATCGACCCTAGTGTCGGTAATGTCAGCTACTTCAAAGTGCATACCATTTATGTGATTGCCTATTTTCAAATCTAATGACTTAGTATAGTGAAGACCTGATCCTAGTATGCGGTTACCACTGGCATCCTTTATTGGAGTATGAATCCTTTTTTGTACACAAGGAGCTTGGGTACTCTTAACCCATTGACTACTTAGCACTGGGCCAGTAGCTCCACTATTTAATAACAATAGCACTTCCGCACTAACATGCCTACACCCTATGTGCTAGTCTAATATCACTCGTAAGTGAATAGACTTGCTATGCTTGGGTGGGCTGGAGTGCTGCGCCTTCTTACTGTGTCTCATAGTACTCATTCTTGCTAATCTCTTGCCTTTTGATACAAGAGTGGCCACAATGGGTCAGTAAATATTTTAAGAATAGTTTCAATCAATAAAGGAATGGGAGTCCTGTTTACTATCACGCCAGCATGATTTCGGGTATTAAACCCTCCTCAGGTAAACTTGAAAGATAACTTTTGTTTAAGATTAATAACCTAACCAATCCGAATGTACAAAACAACCAATCCATATGAGAAAAGAAAATACATTTGCTCTCCGGAGACGTCCAGTCAACCGGTGCCAAACAGGGCATCTTTGTGTCCCATCTGAATGTTGCGCGGTTCCCATTTTCTGGAGCGACCCCTCGGAGCAGAATGCTCATCCAAAGAAAAACCTGAAAGTAATTTCCCCAGAAATGTCCAACATGAAAAACAAAAGAAATAACAGAACCCAAGAACTGAAAGAAAAATCCAACTAGGGTGTGCGACTGTAACATCTACCTGACAAGGTAGTCTCCAATACTCCTGTATCATGACTTCATCAGAACTGAAGAGCTAGTCAACGCGGATTGGTTGTTACCTAAATCCGTTTCACTTAAGTGGCCATCCACTTTCCTTGAGATCATCATTGATCTAGAAAGGTCAGCCTATATTATTCCTTCTTAGGATTAGGTTCTTACCTTCTCTGAGGTCTATATCAACCTCCATGATAGTATGGGAGGGTTTGCGGGCCGCCAAAAGCTTGGGACCTGAGGGCAGCGGACCAGACGCTTCAATGCGCTTGAATCGCTTATTGCCAGTCATAGAGGATTGTGTCTTGGGTCATGACCATTTCACTCCCGCCGTATTGCTCACAGCCTGAACGACAGGGGAGGTCACCGAACACTGTCTCCAGAAGTGTCCTTCTCTCTCACATTTACCGCATTGCGTATTGTTGCGTCTTTTATCAGTCAGGTTCTGAGGGATGTCTTTATGAGCAATAGCATACTCAGACATCCCTGCCTGCCTTCCGGCGCCAATATTAGTTGTCTTCCGTGCCTTATTGTCCTTCCAACCCAAACCTTTCTCCTTCTTCTTAAATGTTCCCCTAGGCTTAGAAGGTTCCTTCTCCCCATTTTCTCATGGTTTTGCGCTCTTCTTATTGTTTAGATGACCGAAATGCTTATTGTCTTCCAGATTGTGACCGACTTGCCGCAGCAAATCTAGGCAATCGTTCAGAGCTTCCGGGTAGGGTGTCTTTAGAGCCGAGAACTTTCGAAGCTCAGGAGTTATCCTAGTGCTAACCTTATCCTTAACCTGTTGATGGTCTGTGTAATTCAACTTGTACATCAGATGCATAATCTTGTCTAGGTAGGGACTGCTCTGGTTGAGCGTCATCACCAAGTTATTCCACACGAGAAGGTTGTCGTCCCGATTCATATTGTCATCTCTGTGACTCTGCTCTAACAGTTCACGGCAACCTTTCTATGTCTGAAGCGGACCATTCTGATTGAATGGCATTCCTGCTCGCTTCGCCACTTCACAATTAATATGCACTTGTATCCCAAGGTACCAGTTTTGGGCTTTGTTTTCCAGAAGAGGCATGACCAAGTTGATCTTGTCCATATCTGTCAGGTGACCATCGGAAAAGTCCTCAACCTTGACTTCAACCAAGGTCAGAAAATTAGCCAGAGCGGCAATCACTCTCTTGAATGTAGGAATGCCGCTTAGCTTCTCCAGCTTCCTGCGTCATGAATGCAACAAGGAATGAGATTGGTTTCGCAACCATTGTCGTAGTGCTGCTGCCCGACCGTCATATCGGTCTTTCTTCTTGTCATTCCAGCCATCCCAGTGTGGTCGCAAAAAGGGTGTCACGTCAGGCAGGGAATCGGGATCATCATCAGAGCTGTCATCAGGGTCCAAATCACCTGGATCCCCTCCACCCGTCCCAAAGAATCTACCACTGGGAGGTTGATTGCCACCCTCGCTGCCTCCAGCATTTCAACTGAGAGTTTCCCTTGGTGTCTCATAACCATCAAAGTGTGCGCCCTGACCACCAGGATTCCCATCATCTGGAGGACTACCTCCTGACAGTACTTGTAGTAGTACTGAGCCTGGTGGCTGGTTACCTCCTGACGGTATCGGGTTTGGCGCTGCCTGCGACACCGCTAACTATTCCACCAAAGCAGGACAGGTTTCTGTGTGTTTCAGAGGTCCTTCAACACCCCGATGCAAACAATACCCAGATAGGAGTTCCCCTCTTTTTCTTTCCTTTCCCTTGTCTTGTCTTACTGCCGCCGGAGGGTTTTCTGGTACCTTGAGTGGTGGGGGCTAACAAAATCTATCGTATCTTGCCCCATATCTACAACAGGTGGGGGTACAGTATGGGCCTCGCCTAGGTGGTGGTAGACCAAAGCCAGAAAAGCCAGCATCACCCAAGGGTTTAACCAGTGCCATTAGTGCTTGTATCAGTGGCCGGTTGGCTTGGCTAGGGGTAGCTGTGAGAGGGACAGGTGTACCTAATAAGACCGTAGGGGGTCGATGAGGTACGCAGGTTGGTTGGAATCGTTCCACCATATTTTCAATCTGTTCTGCAAGCCATGGACCTGGGTTCATTGCCGGCCATGTGGTTGGGATCAGGGTTGCCACTAGTGTCCGGGCAGAGCCGCGCTGAGAAGCGTGAGGAGGGGGGACCGTAGACTTGGGTAACGGCAGAGCCGCAGTTGTTACTGGAATGGAGGGAGAAGGTGACCATATAGGTCTATGGACAGTTTGACGAGGTACCCATGGTGATGCTCTTCGTCACATTCCAACAATAGGACTTGCCGAGTGACTCTGTGCCACTGATGTGGCAAGTGATCAAGCAGTGCCTAAGACGAAAGACTACAGTATTTGTTTTCTTCTGTTGTTTTCAGACTTTCTATGATCCATAAACCCAATGGACTCAATTCTGGACGCCATTCCTCATCTCTAGCATAAAGTGTCAGTCTGCTGAGAAAGATTATCAGGCTTATCTGTTACTAGGGGTAATGCGGGAGCCGCCTCTATCATTAAGACATCCTTGTTTTCATTAATCTGGTATCCCTCCTTCCAATCCTTTTCCAACATGTCCATCCGTATTTTCATGGCAAATTGATTGTTCAATAAGGCCACAAATGCCTCCTGCTGCCTCTTCATCCATCCCACTGAGCTCTTGACAATTTGTTTCCTAAATTGTTTCTGGGTCTTCCAATTCCAGTACAACAACTCAATATTTGTACTAGTAACCTTGTGGGTCACTTCTTGTAGGATATAAGGTTCGACATAATTGCGGGAAAATTCCGCAACCAAGGTCGTGGGAGGTCCTGGAATCTCCTTTCCTTCTTCGTCTTTATGAGTGAAGCCCTGCAAGATTCCACTGGTGAAAGGAATATCATTTGAAAACGATAATGCTGCCAGGCCTGCATCATGGAGTATCAACTGGTGACCATGTTCGGGGACGTTTATCGGGGCTGCATCGAGTAGCTTCCTTGCACTCGCGCCGCCAATACCCTTTACGTCTGCAATTATCGAGGCTCTAGAAATAGCCGCTCGAAGCTGATCATCATCAATAGGAAAGCTGCTATCCGAACTCGACCATTCCTCTTCTATCGTGACTGCCAAAGGAGACATAATTCTTAACATCGGTTCAAACCAAATCAAAAAATCAGGAGGAGAGTTAAGCGAGGAGCTCGCTTAACGATATACTACCACCCGGGCTCCCTCAGGTAGATGGTTCCTGAGAATACGACTACACCAAACTTAGAATCTGTCGACCACAACTCTTGTAAAGTATAAAGAATAAAAGTAAACAGTAAAACTTAATATTGTTAAGCTTAGACTTATCATAATTAAAGTCTCTCGAGAGGATGTTGATTGTATTGGGGTAGGAGAGTTCTCGTATAATCTATAAGTAGTCAGACTTATACCAAAAACTCCCCCATCAGGTTACCAGAACCAACATGAGTATGCCCTTCTCCGTCAGGGTAGCCTAGCACCATTACCATATCCCCGAAGGGCTTTAGGTGTCAGTGCACTCTAGTGGAATTGTCCTCTATGCACCTCAGTTCCTGCGAGGTATTTACCCATACAACTGGCAGAGAGGAAACCTCTGCGCATCGGAGTCTCGTTAGTGGCTAACTGTCGAGACACCTGGGAAAAACTAACTAAATGACTCTCTTCCCATGTGCTATGACCTATACAAGCACTCATAGACATCAGATGTCTTCCAGTTAAGTTCTATCTATCTTGATTGCAAAGTTAGAAGGTCTACGACGCTCCTGTCGAGAGCTGTGGTGGTGGGGGGACCTGTGGGTGCTACCCATGGTCCCTTACCTTCAACACACCACTCACCATGATAAGTATCATGGTATTAGAGTCTTCAAACAACCCACAAGGAGCCTACGGCAAAGGGGCATGTGTAGGCTTGATTGGCGTACAACCTTACCTGATGTCTCTGGCTCTACCCAGGACAACTCTGGGGACCCTTCCGGATAGCTCATGCTAGCTCCGTCGGTTTTGGTCCATTTTACTCTCTTCATTTTGGAGAAGGTACCTGACCTTCTCACCTTAGCCCCCTTATATATCCTGCAAAACAGCTTCCGGTTGGATGGACGGCAGCGACGTATACAGCGTCATAGACAAGTCTTCACAGACTCCATTTAACTAGTATGACGGCAACTTCAACCATTTTGGCCCATGACGCCCGGGGCGAGCCCTAGGGCCCCAGGTACCTGTTAGGAATAGTTCTGCCAAGTTACAGCTTGTTCGGAGCAGTATAGCTCCTCCCATAGCCTTCCGATCAATAAGCAAGTAAGTGGCTGTCGATTGTCCTTGCCTCATAAGCAATCCTAGAATTCCTCTGAGAACATTTCCAACAGAAGGTAAGGTAATAGTGTCCTAAAGGTAGGGTAAGCATGTCTAAGGTGACACAAAACTAGTCTCCATGGTAGGATAACATGACTCCTAGACAGGCTAAACTCACCCGGCCTTTTGACCTAACCTTAGGCCAGAGCCGACATAGTCCCTTTACTTCTGCTACTTAGGTACACCTACTCCTTAAGTACCTTCTGTTCCTTAGGTTATTCTAACCATTGGATATCTCTCAGACATGCACCCGCATGCCCGCCTAGTCTACCATGTGACCTCTTGGTCTTACATATGGGTGTAGACTTACGTTGCCATAGCTCAATAATGTAGGATCGTTACAACTACCCACCACTACTGTGGGGACCCTTCTGGATAGCTCAGCCTTACTCCGTCTGTTTTGGTCAGTTTTACTCCATTCCTTTTGGAGAAGGTATATGACCTTCCCACCTTGGCCCCCTTGTTTACCCTGCGAACAGCCTTATGTCAGATGGACGCCAGAGACGTATACATTGTCATGGACATGTCTTCATGGACTCCATTTAACTAGTAAGACAGCAACTCTACCCATTTTGGCCCGTGATGCTAGGATGAACCCTGGGGCCAGAGGTACCTCTTTGGAATAATTCTGCCAAGTTATAGCATGTTCAGAGCACTATAGCTCCTCCCGTAGTCTTGTGATCAGTATGCAAGCAAGTGCAGGTTGATCCTTCTTGCATAACAAACAGTGCTAACATTTCCCGGAAATCCTCCTAGAGCGTTTCTGATGAAAGGTAGCGTAATAGTGTCCCAAAGGTAAGGTAAGTATGTCTCTGATGGCATGAAACTGGTCACCATGGTAGAGTAATGTGACTCTTCTAGAGAGGATAAACTGACCAGGCCTTTCCATCTATCCTTAGGCCAGAGCAGACATTGTCACGATACTTCCGCTACTTAGGTACACCTATTCCGGAAGCACCTTCTGTTCTTCGGGAAACCAAGACCATCAGGTTTCCCTCTGACATGCACCAGCATGCCTGCCTAGTCTACCATGTTACCTCTTGGTCTTATATATGGGTGTAGACTTAGGTTACCATAGCTCTATATCATAGGGTCATTACACATGTCTCCAGTATTATTCCTCCCCCTAGCTCAACTTGGCTCCAAGCACATTGTCTCTGGCACATCTTCAGGTCATCTAATGTGTCAGGTGCAGATCAGGTCCACCAGACCAGGCGCCCTGAGGGGCTGCACCACAACCTTGATCCAGCCACCAAGCTGCATCAGTCCCAAGCCCAACCCAGACCTCAGGGCGACTACATATATCTGATGCCATGACGGCCAGCCATTGTCAGGAAGCATCGCCATAGCCCATCTGTAGCCACAGGCATCAGCCCCAACCCCGCACAGCCAACCACCCTAACCACTAGCTAAGATCCTCACAAAAGGCCAATTACCGAGGAAACGTAGGGTACAGGTAACGTAGATGGGCATCAAGGTCCTAAGTAAGCAGGACAGCCCCAGGAACACTGCACACAACATAACCAGGTGGGACCCAAATCTACCCACCCACAGGCCAAGGCAGGACCAGTTTACGAGAACAAGGCCATATGCAATGCCCCAGCCCAAAGCCCACTCATCTACCGACCCAAGCAGTCTAAGTCCAGGAAGGCAGGCATAGAATATCCAGGCCAAAGGAAACAGGCCCAGAACAGAACAATCATGATGACAAGCCTCAGAACAGTCATGACTGTAGAGAGTAAGTACAAGTCAGGCTAAGCCAGCTGAGGAATACCATACTTGCAATGGGTGGGACTGCCAAGGCCGCTAATGCCCAACACCGCTATTGCCACGGCCCCCATGCCAGAGAGCCCAGGAGCTAGTTGCCTACTACTGCCACACTATCAACCATAGAAGTTAGGAGAGAAGGCTAATTGTTCATGGTTATAGGCATCCCCACCCACGTTGTACAGAAAGGTAGACACTACAACCACCCGTAGCAGCGACCCCAATGTAAAACATATCAAGAATGGGAGGAAACAAAATCGTAGGATTCGGATAGAAGGATGTGGCTGACAGCCAGGTATCGCCACCTCTAACAACAGGTATCACCCCACCGTAAAAGTGTGATGTGACTGATATGACAAGTTAAAGATACAGAGCTGTCATCAATGGACTCTGTAGGTGTTAGTTTCACTGGAAACAATGCCTAAAATAACCAAAGAGTAGGCCTTGGAACTTCAACACAAAGAATGGAGGTACCCGATCCTCTCAGTAATGGTGTGATCTCCCCACTGCAACTACTTCCACCCCTTTCAACAAACGCGAAATCCTGTGAGTAAATAAGTACAGAAATACTAAAACATTTTACAGAAGAGAAGAGCTGTCAAGGAGAGAAGAAGGCCCCCTAACCCATACAGCCTCATGACAGAGAGGAGCCGAGGAAAGGCAAGACAGGTACTACAACCAAACGAACACCAAACAACAACTTGACCAACATCAACTTCAACCAGCAGGACTACTAGGCGAACTCAGATGACTCCCCGACCAGTATCTGAAGAAAGACTTCATTATCACTGTACAGGAATGAAAGAAAGAGTATCCAAATTTCATCTCAGTTTATTTATACTAGTTGCGCCAAACTGGCATATGATCTAGTCCCCCCCTTGGCAGAGGGTTAATGTGAGCCAAGGACAACCTACAACTAAATAAAAGATACCAAAACCTCCAAACCCAAACCTTCCAGACCTTTTAGTGATACCAAAGAAACGCCACAAGCCAACACCCCTGTGAGCAAGCAATCCAAGAGCTAAGTACAAGTCCATCAACAGCCTGGCACCCATCCGCCTCACCCATAGACACTCTGGTATGTGCCCAATTACATATCGCGTAGCCGCAGCTGAGCAACCGACCAGTCATGGAACTCCCAACCAAATCAAACAAAAAATCAAATAAAACACAGCCACGTGCAGTAGATCTCCAGCCTCATAGCCCACACCCTAAGGTGCAATATGAACAAAGGAAATCCACCTACATCAACCCTATCCAGCACCCAAGAAAGCATTGCAGTACTGTCCCTTGAAACAGCCATGACAGAGGAGTGGTACAAAGCCAGTTTCCCCTAAGCAAGCAGTGGAGGCAGGCACGGCAGCCAGGCCCCTTGCACCATATCAACCAACCAGGGACACCCCTAGGGCCTGCACCACAGTCACCAAAATCATCTTAGGGCACCCCACAAACCAGGACCCCAACACAAACACAAGGTAGATATAAAGGGGGTGATGACAGACTATAAAGGCCAGTGGGGCCTATCTCCCACCCATGGTGTCCTGTCCCCAACCAGCCACTCACATCTCAACCCAATAGCCACACAAACGAAACAATACAGAATGCAAAAAAATGCAACCTAGCGACACCCCCAACTCTCTAGCCCAGTATGAACCCCATGCAAATTTCTACCCATGGGACCAAGTCTCATACTGATAAGGACAAAACCATCACTACATCCCAACAGCAACTGACAACTATCCAACCACCGTCCAGGCCCCAGAGGAATACGGTATTCCTCAGACTAATCCATCTGTTCAGTTGAGGGCTGGGTTCCAGTATCATTTCTCCCGCATAGCCCAACATGGCTCCAAGAGTAATGCCTCAGGCACATCTTCAGGTCATCTCATGCATCAGGTGCAGATCTAGCCTACCAGACCAGGTACCCCCAGGTGCCGCACAGGAAAATCGATCTAGATGTCAAGCTACATTAGACTAAAGCCAAACCCAGTCCTCACGCTGTAACGGACAGGGTCTGAGGGTCGGGTAGCCCAAGGCATACCACAATCAGGACAGGCAGGACTTGGGAGACGAGGTCTAGGTGCAGGGGTACAACCGAAGCGAGTTGTACGAGGTTCAAGGTTCAGGGGTCCAGGGTCAGGGTTCAGAGGTTCAAGAGGATGCCAGATAGTAGA
>LN891122.1:9989-22561 GCA_900010015.1 Tuber aestivum | reverse complement strand
GTGTCCAAAGGAGATTACCAGATTATGTAGAGAAAGAAAAATGTAAAGGGGCATACCCCTTTATATACTAAGGAAATCCTCCATGATTACCAATACAAAAGAAAGTCCTTGGCGTCGCGCGCAGCCACGATTCCTCCGTCTGGTTCCACCATCTTCCATTGCGCAGCAACGTATTCCATTCGCCTAAACAAAAGAAATTCTGCTATGCAACCAAGGAAACCACATCCCATATATGCAACCAAAGACCCATGCATATTCCGTCTCCATAGCCAGGTGGCCGTGACACACGCCCACTATATATATCCAATGCCATGACGGCCCACAGTTGTCTCCCAGCACCACCTCAGCCCAACTGCAGCCCCACATACAAGCCACGGCCCCATACAGCCTACTGCCCAAACAACTAGCAAAGGACATAACAAGCGGCCAATTAGCGAGAAAAGATAGGGTACAGGTAATAGTAAATGGGGGTCAAGCTCCCAGGTAAGGATGACAGCTCCGGAGTCATCCAGCAGAATGTAACCAGGTGGGACCCAAACCAATCTACCTAAAGGCTAAGGCAGGGCCACTTCAAAAGACCTAGACCACATACAATACAGCAGCCCAAAGCCTACTCATCTCCCCACCCAAGTAGCGTGAGCCCAGGAAGTTAGTGTAACGACCCTAAGTAATAGAGCTATGGTAACCTATGTCTACGCCCATACAAAGGACGAAGAGGTCTGATGGTAGACAAGGCGGATATACAGGCATATATCCGAGAGATATCTGATGGTCCGGAAATCTCTAAGAACAGAAGGTACTTAAGGAATAGGTGTACCTAAGTAGTAGTTATAATGTGACAATGTCCGTTCTAGCCTATGGATAGGACAGAAGGCCGGGTAAGTTTACCCTGCCTAAGGAGGTCACGTTACCCTACCATGGAGACTGGTTTCGTGTCACCATGGACATGCTTACCCTACCTTTGGGACACTATTACCCTACCTTCCATCGGAATTGTTCTCGGAGGAATTTCGGAAAATGTTAGGATTGTTTGTTACGCAATGACGATCGACGGGCACTTGATTTCACTTTGATTGGAAGACTACAGGAGGAGCTAGAGTGCTCCGAACAAGCAGTAACTTGGTAGAATTATTCCTAACAGGTACCTGCGGCCCCAGGGTTCGCCCCGGGCGTCATGGGCCAAAATGGGTGGAGTTGCCATTATGCTAGTTAAATGGAATCTATGAAGACATGTCCATAACACTGTATGCGTCGTCCCCGTCCGTCCGACCGGAGGCTGTTCGCAGGATATATAAGGGGGCCAAGGTGAGAAGGTCAGGTACCTTCTCCAAAAGGAACGGAGTAAAACGGACCAAAACTGACGGAGTTAGCGTAAGCTATCCGGAAGGGTCCCCTGAGTAGTCCCGGGTAGTGCCGGAGACATCTGGGAAGGTTTTACGCCAATCATGCCTACACGTGCCCCTTTGCCGTAGGCTCTTTGTGGGTTGTTTGAAGACTCTAATAGCATGACACTTATCACGGTGAGTGGTGTGCCGGGGGTAAGGGACCATGGGTAGCGCCTATGGGTCTCGCCGCCGACACAGCTCTCCGAGGGAGCGTCGTAGACCCCCTAAGTTCGCAATCAAGAAAGATAGAACTTAGCCGGAAGACAGCTGATGTCTACAAGTGCTTCCATAGGTCATAGCATACGGGTAGAGAGTCATTTAGTTAGCTTTCCCAAGGGTCTCGACAGTTAGCCACTGACGAGATACCGATGTGCAGAGGTTTTCACTCCGGCAGGTGTATTGGTAAACACCTCGCAGGAACTGATGTGCATATGGGAGATTTCTGCTAGAGTGCGCTGACACCTATAGCCCTTCAGGGACACGGTAATGGTGCCGGGGCAACCCTTACGGAGAAGGGCATACTCACGTTGGTCGGGGTAACCTGATGGGGGAGTTTTTGGTATAAGTCTGACTACTTAAAGATTATACGAGAACTCTCCTACCCCGACAATCAACATCCTCTTGAGAGACTTTAATTGAGATAAGCCTGAGCTTAACGATATTAAGTTTTACCGTTTACTTTTATTCTTTACACTTTTGCAAGAGCTGTGTTCGAGAGATTCGAAGTTTGGTGCGGTCGCATCCTTAGGAACCATCTACCTGAGGGAGCCCCCGTTACAGTTAGGCATAGAAGATCCAGGCCAAAGGAGACAGGCTCAGAACAGAACAATCATGACAACAAGCCTGAGAACAGCCGCGACCGCTGAGAGTAAGTACAAGCCAGGCTAAGTGAGCCAAGGAATACCACACTTGAAATGGATGTGATCACCAAGACCGTCAATGCCCAACACAGCTATTGCTAAGGCCCTGACACGAGGGAGCCCAGCGGCCAATCGTCCACCACCACCATGCTCCCAACCATAGAAGTCAAGAGAGGAGGCTAATTGTTCAGGGTCAGAAATATCCCCACCCACATCAGGCAGGAGAGTAGATCCTACAACCACCCTTAGCAGCTACATGAATGCAAAACATCACGAGAACGGGAGGAAACAACATCTCAGGATTCCGATCGCAGGATGTAGCCGACACCCAGGTATCCCAACCCATAAGAAGAGGTAGGACCCGACCATAAAAGTGTGATGGGATGGATATGATGAGTTAAAGGTATAGAGCAGTTATCAGTCAACTCTGTAGGCATTAGTGTCTCGGGAAACAATGCGTGAAACAACCAAAGTGTGGGCCTTAAAACTTTAACACAAAGAATAGAGGCGCCCAATCCTCTTAGCAATAGGGTGATTCCCACCCATCGAGCACTCCCAACTAATTCAATGAACGTGAAATCCTGCCAGCAAACAAGTACAGGAAAGCCAAAATATTTTACTAAAGAGAAGATGCATCAAGCAGAAAAGAAGGCCCCCCAGCCCACACAGCCTCACTATAGAAACAAGCAAAGGAGAGGTGAGACAGGTACCACAACCAAAGAAACACCAAACAACAACTGGACCAACATCAACTTCAACCAGCAGGACTACGAGGCGAACTCAGACGACTCTCCTACAAGTATCTGAAGAAAGGCTTCATTGTCACTGTACAGTATGAAAGAAAGGGTCTCCGAAGAAAATTACCAGATTACGTAAAGAAAGTAAAATATAAGGGGGCACACCCCCATATATACAATGGAAATCCTCCTTGATTACTAATAGAAAAGAAAGTCCTTGGTATCGTGCGCAGCTGCGATCCTTCTATCAGGTTCTACCAAGCTCTGTCATATGGCAACATATCTCAATCATAATACAAATAAAACCCTACATTGTAGCAAATAAGACTACATCCAATAAATGTAACCAAAAAAAACTCAATGCCTGTTCCTGTTCCATTACCAGGTAACTATAACAGGTGTCAAGCTCAATCCCAAGACATACTGAATATACAGGACAGAAAAGAAAGCACAGGTGCGTCAGGACACAGCACCCAGGTGTCCAACATGAGTGATATTTTTGCTGATGAATTCTCTACAAGTCACGTAGAGCCTTGACCTGTTCCTCAGATCCTATTACTTTCTATCATACCAGCTAATTGCTAATCCTATATGATATCTGATCTATCTCGTACAAATGAAACCCCTGTGTGGCAACTGTGCTAACCCAACTCTAGTAGCTGTGACAGCATAGCTTCTATATAGCACCTCACTTGAAATTACTATTCAGCTTCAGTGTTGAATAGTTATTTCATTGATAGTTCTTTATTAATTTTATATATGATATAAGAGTAGTTTGAGATCAATAGTTTAAAGCAATGACCTAAAATAAATACTATTAATCTCAGCCCAAAACTCTAGGAATTGACTAAGTATTCAAATTGGCTTGTCTTCAGATCTTGGCTGGCATTTTCCGTACATGTTCTATACTTTCTATAAATTTTTCATTATAGCAGTACTAGACCCTAAAATGAAGCCAGTTGCTAATTTTTCTTTTTCCATAAAGTTTTTGTGTAAAGGTCTAATTAAATTCTTTTGAAAGTCTAAATTATTTAAATGACACATGGTTGAGATATCTAAATTCTAGTTTTACAATTTTTGGGTTTAAAAAGTCTTATAACTATGGTATCTCCTATAATCAGAAAAAAACCTATTATTCTTTATAAAAATAAAGCCTTAATTTTACAAATACTCCTCCTGCTATCTGGAAAAAAAACCAGCATATCAAGCTCCTTCTTGTATAGAGATAACTATATATCTTGTCCTGAAGAAAAGGATCCCCAGCCTGACCAAGGAGATGAACAAGGAAACTCTAAGAAGCAAGAAGAAAGTAGCCTGAAAAGCTAACTAAGACATCACACCCATAGAACACTATATCAAATGAAGTCACTAAAGATGCCTTAACAGGCAGGAACACAAAAACCCAAGTATTTTAGTAGGAAGTAATCTGTACTATGGTAGGAGGTAGCTATAGACAAGAGATGTAGTGAGAGGATTGAGGCAGTAAGGTGCTAGCTGGAGGGGTTTGAGGTAATAGAGTACCAGCTGATACGGGCACGGCTGGGAAGGCAGAGGGCTAGACCTAATTGCCATACACATCATTTATCAGTAATCATATACATGTTTGACTAGGTTGCCTCTGAGTCTCTGAGAAGCTAGCATATTGGGTGATTAACTGAGGCCTGTTGGCAGTTCTCTCCTACTGCAAACTGCTGTCCCAGCTGTCTGGCAAACTTGAAGGTGATGATAGGGTTGCTGACTGTAATAAGGCTAAGCGAAGAACAAGCAGGGAAGAAAGAGTAATCCTATCATCAACCCCTGGATCGAACAGAAGCTACATACTGAAGATGGAGCAGTGATGGTGGATGACATGCTCATTTTGAAGGCACCCACCCTTATAGAACAGTATTTTTAATACTGTAAGAAAAATTGATCTGGCAGAGAATTGAACATTCATCCTTGGAAAACCCCCTTGGGCACTTATAACCCTCAACCCTCTTCAAATGTAGGCATTACATGGGCGCACCCACCTAGGGGTACGTTTTATATGCTTTCGCGCCATAAGATTTGTAGTGACAGGGGGATATCAGGGCAGATCACCAACCCATTCCGTGGGGCGCCTCGAACGGGGGCCTGAGCCGTCGTCACTGGTCGTCACTCGGCGATGCCCCCCGCTCCCGCCAGTTTCTTGCGGGGGGAGCCCGAACTCCTAGCAGTAGTATCTAAACGGGGAGTGAAAGAGTACACTGGTTGGAATAATTCCGGCGATAGTGGGTCGTGATATTTTGGGTGGAATTTGCCGTCTTACAGTGTGGGTGGTTATCCACCTGCAAAGGACACTTTTTCGGTGGAAGCGCCGTTTAGGAGCTGAGTGACCATAGATGCACACCGTCGCTGAGGTTGTTAATATGTCACTTTACTGCTCGCTGCACCGATACAAAATCGCGCAAAATAAATCCATATCGCGACGATATACTGTACGTACTGTATCATCCATACGCTCGCTGCCGTATTTACGGATACAACACATGCCTCGTCTTTCCTTTTCCTCATTATTCTATCCAGTGTTCCACGTCCTGGCCAGCCAACTACCGTAGCCAGACCAACCAAACCAGCCAGGAAGAAATGATAAAAGGAGAAAAAAAGGAGGGGAAAAAGCCGCCTCCGACAGTTTTTCTCCGCGTGATAGTGCAGAAAGAGCATGCGAGAAAAGAACGCCGAAGGAAAGGGGTGAAAGGAGGGGCGTACTGTATATCAAACACTTTAGAGAAGAGAAAGAAGGAAAGTAACCAAGTGGCGCTAAATGAAAGGGTAATTTATTCACATGATTGCAAAAGGGAGAAGAGAGGTGAGCTAAGAATGAGTTTGCTGCGGGGGTCTATAAGGATCCGGCGAGACAGTCTCAACCCGGAATACCGGGACACCCATATCCCCTCGACCGTCTTCAACAATCCCAGGGTACTCTGGTGGCGCACCCCACTCCAGTTCACCGGAATATCCGGGCGGCCGGTCGCTAGGGACGCTATCGCGAATGCTATCCCGATTATCCAGACTCGGGCGAGTGCTGCCCATGCTAAGGATCTCGTCGCTACGGCGTCGCTCCGGGGTGCCAAGGGTGCTAGCGAGGGAGAGAGCGCTGCTGGTTCGAATATGGCCGCTACGGCCACTGCGGATACTATCCCCCATGCCCATCGGTGCGCCAGCGTCCAGTAGGGGAAGACTGTCCCGGTCGGAGACATCAGAGCTCGCGCGGACTCGGGATCCGTCAGGCCTTGCGACACCGACCTCTGCATAGGAGACCTCGCTCAAACGCCGTTCCCGTTCCTGCACAGCTGCTAGCGTCACGGCAAGGGAAGTTGCTGAACTGTTGCCTCTGTTCCGGGAACTAGCCGCGGCACGGGTAGCGTTGCCGCCACGTCCGCCATTTTGCGCACTCTCCCGCTCCGCTGCTCGCTCCAGTTGTCTGGCAAGTCGGATCTCGTACAGAGCCCGCATGTGCTCCTCCCGTCGCTCTTCCTCCTCCTCGGCTGTTTCTGGGGCTTCAACCACTACATCGATTCCTCCACGCTCCCCCTCCCTTCCTATTGTTCTCTCCCGATCTGGTAATGGCACTGCCCTATACTCTGGTAGAGTCATTATACTCCGAACGCTTTCTACTCTGTTCACGCCTGACGCTTGCTGCTGCTGCTGTTCCCTTCTCCGTCTCTCCCTTCTCTCCCTCCGCTCCCGTTCTCGCCGGGCGGCCGCACTTGGCTCCGGGGCTGGGCTAACTGAAGAGGCTGCGGGAGCATATATGCCTGGTTGCCAAGTAGCCCACCTCTTCTTCCATTTCTCGGAGAAAAACTTTGGTGCTAGAGGGTGGGCTTGTCGGATGTATCGGAGGATAATAAACGCGATTATGACAAAGAAGAGAAACGAAATGAAGACAACCGCAATCTTATCCCGTTTGAACGTAAGCCATCAGTCCGCCATTCATCGAATCGCCTTGTAGCAAAGCCGCCAGCGCAAAAACTCACGATTAATGCCTTCCCTTGAGGGCTTGGGTCCTCCTCCTGGCGAGCTTGCCGCTTCTCCAGAGCACGTGAAAACCGTTGTAACTTCATCTCTAACCACCCGCTCCCTTTCGTTTCCCCCCTCCAGCGTAGGCCTAACTGACGTAGGATAACGAGACGCAGGGAAGAATAAAAAAAGCAGAGAAAACAAACCGGAAAAAGAAAGAGAGAGGGAGGGAAGTATCCTCCCCACCAACGGCCCGACGGAAACTGTATACCCCTCCTATTCCCGTGGTTTCGTAAAGGGGAGCTGTTGCAGAAGAGGACTACGGGAACAGGGAGAGAAGGGAAGGAAGATAACAGGAAGCAAGGGCGGGGGGGGATATCTCGACTCTTAACAAGGACAGACGAATGGCATGGGAACTCTTTGGTTCGTTCGACAGTCAGCCTAGCGGAGGCACGAGGGGGGCAGGTAAGTCAAGTTGAATGCGTTCATTCGCAGGGGTATAGTAGTGGAGTTGGGGGGATGGTAGGAGAGGCTGAAATCAAACGAATAAGCCACCAAGCAAGCATACAGCAACACCGCAGCGAAAGAAACTTGGAAGCCGAGGCGCAGGCACTGTAAAAAAAAAAGTGAAACGTTAAACAAAGCTGTGCGGGGCTATGGGAGTTGGGGCATCATGCCCAAACGTGCCACCTTGCTCCTTTTCGCTGAAGGCTAAGAAAAGAAAAGGGATGATGGATGGGTGGATGGGGAGGGGGGGGAGGGCAAAAAGAAAAGAAACCCGGTTTGCTGTGCGTGTCTTTTTTTGGGGTTTGGTCCGGACGGAGCGAATGAATAGACGGAGAGCGAGCGAACGATAGCCTGGTCTGCAGCCGGTCCCGATGAATGAAGGGTGAGTGGGGAGTAAAAACTGTAAAGGTTACCTGGAGAACTTGCTAGGCAGAGGAGGGGGCTAGTCTTGTGCATTCACAATGAAGGGAGGAGATTGGGGATGTATGATACATTAATCGAGTACTGCTGATTGGGTATAACGTTCCCGACGCAGAAGCAGGTCACGACGGGGAAACGAGCCATCTCAACACAATGAAATACCTTGTCAAATAATAAAGATATCAGGACAACCAAAAGAGAAATGTGAAGAAGAGTGAAAGAATTGGGATACAAGCCAGTCCATAAGAATAAACTAGGAAAATTGAGAAAAAAAACAGAAAATTTGACCACTAAGACCAATTTCTAGTAGAAATTATAAACTATATACTCTGATTAGAAAATATACATACAGCCAACCCAGTGAATAGAGATTTCTGACCTGAAAAGATATTTTAGAATACTCCTCTATTGTGTTTGGGAATTACTGCTAATTTGGTGAAGTCTAGGCCATGTGGAGAGGTGAAGAGGATGGAAGGAAAAAGGAATTACTAGTTGAGCTACTGACTACTAGTAGCAGTGATGTTGCTCAGAGATAAATCTTCCAGCATACAAGCAGCTCTCTTACCTTTCACACCAGAAGACCCAATTTCTCCCTTTCCTAGAAACTGCCTATTCACTCTTACTGCTTTTCTTTCTTTTCATTTCACTTCTTCAGCTTCTTTCAGAAGCCACAGATTTCAAGCCTTATCTAAATAGGAGCAAGATATCAAGACAGCTTCACAGATATGCTGGCAGTAAGATTTGGTATTTTTTTAGAGCAGAGAAAATCATTTCTAACTGTTTCCTCTGTAATAGTTACAGCTACCAAAGTTGTACCTACAGTTGTTGCAAGTTCGACTTCAATCTTATGAACTACATTAATGTTATATGAAGGCTCCTAAGAGGTTTTTAAAATATGCAACCTCTTTCGTAGTCTCAGATGGAAAGTAGGTGAATGCTGCTTGAGAAGGAGTAAAGGAGGAAATAAAGCAGGTAGCAGAGATGCACTGGGGAGGAATTGTAGGAGTTGATAGTAGTTGAGTACTGGAAAGAGTAGAAAGGAGGATTTATTAATAACTTCAAGAACTTAGGCATAAGGTAGGGAAATAGGTAAATACCAGTGGCTACAATGACAGCCTTGATATTAACATTTACTAAAGCCTTTTGGCATGCTTTTTAACAGAGGCAGAAAAGGTCTCCCTTGCTAATAGTTTGATATAGGTAGGCTCTAGTCTAGTCACTAACCTCCTTGCTGTTATATCATTCTAATAGATGAGATATTCCAATATCTGAGGGCTGGAGCAGGTGGATACCAGTAAAGCAGCTTAGAAAGCACAAAAGATGAATCTTATATGTAAAGCAGAATCAATGAATTGTAAGGTATGGTATGAAGAGTGTGTACCAATAATTAAAAGCCAGGAAATACCAACAGGTGACTAGGTATTAGGCTATAAAGACTCTAAGTTAAAGAGCTATGGCAACCTGAGTCTACGCCCATACATAAGACTATTAGGTCGGATGGTAGATTAGGTGGGCATGCAGGCTCACATATGAGGCATATCTGATGGTCCAGATATCCCAAGGAAAAGAAGGTACTTATGAGATAGGAGTACCTAAGTAGTGGAAGTAATGCGACTGTGTCCGCTGTGACCCAAGGATAGGTCAGAAGGCCGGGTAAGTTTACCCAGTCTAGGAGAGTCACATTATCCTGCCATGGAGACTAGTTTGTTGTCACCATGGACATACTTACCCTACCTTTGGGACACTATTATACTACCTTCCATTGGAAATGTTCTCAGAGAAATTTCGGGAAATGTTAGGATTGTTTGTTACACAATAACGATCGATGGGCACTTGCTTGCACATTGATCGGAACGCTACAGGAGGAGCTATAGTGCTCCCAACAAGCTGGAACTTGGCAGAATTATTCCTAACAGGTACCTGCGGCCCTAGGGTTCACCCCGGGCGTTATGGGCCAAAATGGGTAAAGTTGCTGTCATACTAGTTAAATGGAGTCTATGAAAACATGGCCATAACACTGTGTATGTCACTGCTGTCCGTCCGACTGGGGGCTGTTCGCAGGATATATAAGGGGGCCAAGGGGAGAAGGTCAAGTACCTTCTCCAAAAAGAATGGAGTAAAATGGACCAAAACTGACAGAGTTAGCATGAGCTATCCAGAAGGGTCCCCAGAGTAGTCCCAGGTAGTGCTGGAGACATCTGGGAAGGTTTTATGCCAATAAAGCCTACATGTGCCCTTTTGCTGTAGGGTCTTTCTGGGTTGTTTGAGGACTCTAATAGCATGATACCTATCATGGTAAGTGGTGTGCTGGGGGTAAGGGACTATGGGTAGCACCCACAGTCCTGCCATCACCACAGCTCTCTGCAGGAGCGTTGTAGACCTTCTAATTTCACAGTCAAGATAGATAGAACTTAACCGGAAGACAGGTGATGTCTACAAGTGCTTGCATAGGTCATAGCACATGGAAAGAGAGTCATTTAGTTAGCTTTCCTAGGCAGCTCGACAGTTAGCAACTGGCGAGACACCAATGCGCAGAAGTTTTCACTCTAGCAGGTGTATTGGTAAACACCTCACAGGAACTGATATGCATATAGGAGATTTCTGCTAGAGTGCGCTGAGACCTAAGGCCCTTCGGGGACACGGTAAAGGTGCCAGGCAACCCTTACAGAGAAGAGCATACTCGTCTGAGTCAGGGTAACCTGATAGGGGAGCTTTGGGTACAAGTCTGACTACTTAAAGATTATACGAGAACTCTCCTACCCTGACACAATCAATACCCTCTTGAGAGACTTTAATTAGGATAAGCCAGAGCTTAACGATATTAAGTGTTACCCTTTACTTTAATTCTTTACACTTCATAAGAGCTGTGTCCGAGAGATTCGAAGTTCGGTGCTGTCACATCCTTAGGAACTATCTACCTGAGTGAACCCCCATTACAGTATATCATTAAGCGAGCTTCTTGCTTAACTCTCCTCTTTATTTTCCTTGATTGAACCGATGTCAACTCATCATGGCTGCTTTAGCAGTCATGATTGAAGAAGAACCCTCGAGTTCGGATAGCGGCTTCGGGCTGGATGACAACCCATTGGAGGCTGCCCTGTTCAGGGCCTCAGTCATAGCTGACACCCGGTGCCTTGGTGGAGGAAGTGCAAAAATCCTACTTGATGCAGTACCATTCGAAGTCCCTTCAAACTATAGAAGTTTGGTCCTTAAAGACCTAACCCTTGCAGCACATTTCTTTACAAACGACAATGCTTCTGCTCAAAGCATTTCAGATGGCTCAGACCCCTCAGTGGAAGAAGACCAGGACATTCCCAATGAATCAAAGAAAGCCCCTTCCATCTCGGTTGCGGAATTTGCCCACGATTACGTAGAACTATAGCTCCTACACGAGGTGATTTGCGAAGTTACTAATTGTTACACATTGAAGGGTAATCGGTGTGGCACGTGACTAAATGTATAAGGTCAGGTGTTCGACTCCGGGCCCCGCCACAGTATTCGTAGCGCTAAGATATTAGCGCATGATAGGATAAAAGGCATCTATGCAGCCCGCTCCGCAGAGATAGGAGGCATGCGACCGAGGGGTTTTCGCTGGATAACACAGAAGGAGCTCTGCTCTATAAGATAAGACTTAGTTGGTTCAGATTTGTCGGTCAGTTATGGAACTACAACCTCTGCAAGTCTATATGCAATTACAAGAAGTAATATGCATATCCCTACAGCTCACGTAAGCTAGAGTCATCCGGAAGACCTAGTTACGATTGGTTATTAACTACTCACTGGTCGAGTTAGTTATCTTCGTCATGCACTCTAAGCTATGTACATAGAAGAGTCATTGATAAATCCTTTGACGGAGCTGATCACTCCACTCAGGAAGAGAGCGGGGAAGTTAGTTTTCAGGGTCAAATGGAGTTCGCACTCCTAAAACACTGAAGCGTTGTTATGGCAGGTACATAGTCAGTAAAGGGATTGTATGTAGGCCGCGACCACTCAAACGCGGAACATAAATATCGAGGTGCCTCCCGAGCTTTTTTTTTTTAAGCATCCTCCGTCTCTGCTACACAAAAATCATCCTCCGTCTCCGCTACACCTCTGACGATTGAAAACTCAACACCATGGTTACAATCGTGGCTTTCATCGTCTAGCGCCACCACCCCCCTCCATCTCCCTCCATCTAGCCTCGGCTACAGGAGGTGGGCTCGCTTCCCCTCTCCCTTGAGGTCCTGATTTATTTCTTGATTCTCTCGGTTCCATCCCTGGTTGGGGTCCTTCATCTTCGTGATGTTTCTCCTCTTCCTACCCCGCCTCGCTTAGGCATTGGCACGGTCGGCAACCCCTTTTCCACCAACAGCAGACGGCCGGGACTACAGTTGCAGTAGGAGAGAACAGCCTTCAGGCTTCGGTCGATCTCTCCATTCTCTTGCTTCCCTAAGAGGCTGCCTAGTCGGACACGAACGCGATAACCGATAGCTGTTGCTCACGGACTTGGGTCTACCCCTCCTCTTCTCTTTGGGGCCTCTTTGGCTGGCAGGTGGTGGGATCCCCTCCACTACAGTGACGCTATCTCTCCCAGAACAAGGGACTACATGAGAGACGCGGTAAAACACCTGCCTCGCTTAGGGCTCCTCTCCACGGTCGGATCGGCTGGTACCCTACTACCACCTCCTCTCAAGCTGGCACCTTAC
>LN891121.1:244027-280910 GCA_900010015.1 Tuber aestivum | reverse complement strand
ATAGCGGAGACGGAGGATGGACTTAAAGCTAGGGAGGCACCTCAATATTTATAGTCCACGTCTGGGTGGTCGCGGCCTAAATCCAATCCCTTACCGACTATGTATCTGCTATACTAATGATTCAGTGTCTTTGGAGTGCGAACTCTATTTGACCCTGAAAACTAACTTCTCTGCTCTCTTTCTGAGTGGAGTGATCAGCTCCGTTAAAGGACTTATCAATGACTCTTTTATGTGTATAGCTTAGAGTGCATGACGAAGATAACTAACTCGACCAATGAGTTGTTATTAACCAATAGTGAACAGGTCTTCCGGATGACTCTAGTTCATGCGAGCTAAAGGAGGCATGCATATTACTTCTTGTAACAGCATATAGACTTGCAAAGGTCATAGCTCCATCACTAACTGACTAATCCAAATCAACTAAGTCTTATTGTATAGAGCAGAGCTCCTTCTATGTTATCTAGTAAAAACCACTTGGTCGCATGCCTCGTATCTCCGCGGAGAAGGCTGCATAGATGCCTTATCATTCGGTGTGATAATATGATATCGTCACGATAACTATAGCAGGGTCCGGAGTCAAACATGTGACCTTATGTATTTAGTCACGTGCCACATGGTTTACGCTTCTATATGTAATAATAACTAAAAAAAAAACATAAAAAAGTTCATAAAGAATTATAAAAAAGAAATGAATAAAGAAACCTCTCCCCCACTGTAACGGGGGCTCCCTCAGGTAGATGGTTCCTAAGGATGCGACCACATCAAACTTCGAATCTCTTGAACACAGCTCTTGCAAAGTGTAAAGAATAAAAGTGAACAGTAAAACTTAATATCGTTAAGCTCAGGCTTATCTCAATTAAAGTCTCTCGAGAGGATGTTGATTGTGTCGGGGTAGTAGAGTTCTCGTATAATCTTTAAGTAGTCAGACTTATACCAAAAACTCCCCCATCAGGTTACCCCGACCATCTTGAGTATGCTCTTCTCCGTAAGGGTTGCCCCGGCACCATTTCCATGTCTCCGAAGGACCATAGGTGTCAGCGTACTCTAGCAGAAATCTCCTATATGCACATCAGTTCCTGCAAGGTGTTTACCAATACACCTGCCGGAGTGAAAACCTCTGCGCATCGGTGTCTCACCAGTGGCTAACTGTCGAGACCCTTAGGAAAGCTAACTAA
Source organism: Tuber aestivum (assembly GCA_900010015.1). NCBI lineage: Eukaryota > Fungi > Ascomycota > Pezizomycetes > Pezizales > Tuberaceae > Tuber > Tuber aestivum. The sequence goes on along the minus strand of LN891121.1, from coordinate 279,735 downwards.
ATGACTCTCTTCCCATATGCTATGACCTATGCAAGCATTCGTAGACATCAGCTATCTTCCGGCTAAGTTTTATCTTTCTTGATTGCGAACTTTGGGGGTCTACGACACTCCCGCGGAGAGCTATGTCGGCGGCGGGACCCATAGGTGCTACCCATGGTCCCTTACCCCCGGCACACCACTCACCGTGATAAGTATCATGCTCTTAGAGTCTTCAAACAACCCACAAAGAGCCTACAGCAAAGGGGCACGTGTAGGCTTGATTGGTGTAAAACCTTCCCAGATGTCTCCAGCACTACCCAGGACTACTCTGGGGACCCTTCCAGATAGCTCATGCTAACTCCGTCAGTTTTGGTCCATTTTACTCCGTTCTTTTTGGAGAAGGTACCTGATCTTCTCACCTTGGCTCCCTTATATATCCTGCGAACAGCTTCTGGTCAGACGGACGGCGGCGACGTATACAGTGTTATGGACATGTCTTCATAGATTCCATTTAACTAGCATAACGGCAACTCCACCCATTTTGGCCCATGATGCCCGGGGCAAACCCTGGGGCTGCAGGTACCTGTTAGGAATAATTTTACCAAGTTACAGCTTGTTCGGAGCACTATAGCTCCTCCTGTAGTCTTCCGATCAAAGTGCAATCAAGTGCCCATCGATCGTCATTGCGTAATAAACAATCCTAACATTTCCCAGAATTTTTCCAAGAATATTTCCGACGGAAGGTAGGATAATAGTGTCCTAAAGGTAGGGTAAGTATGTCCATGGTGACACGAAACTGGTCTCCATGGTAGGGTAACGTGACTTCCTTAGGTAGGGTAAACTCACCCGGCCTTCTGACCTATCTATAGGCCAGAGCGGACATTGTCACGTTATTACCACTACTTAGATACACCTATTCCTTAAGTACCTTCTGTTCTTAGAGATTTCCAGACCATCAGATATCTCTCGGATATGCGTTTGCATACCCGCCTCGTCTACCATCTGACCTCTTGGTCTTATGTATGGGTATAGACGTGGGTTACCATAGCTCTATAACATAGGGTCATTACACCCACATCTCTATCCCTCTCTTCCACTCTATTATCTCAGTCCATTACTTCTCGTTCCATTGCCAATAAGTCCAGTGGCCCCTCCTCCTCTTCACTTCCTACTACTAAGATCAGCTTTGACTACAATTAAAGCCAGATGTTATTAAAATTAACTTACTGTATTCAGACTCAGAGTCTACCCCAGTCCATTGTGGCCAAATTTGGTCATAATATTCTTGTAAATTGTCCTCATCAAGGGAAAAATCCTGTTTGCCATATCCCACTGAGGGTACATGGAGGAGTACATCCTTAAACCTGATCTTCAAGGGGTGCCCGGTAATTTCATTTGAGCTAAGAGTAACAACTACTTTGGGAATTGAAATGGTATCCTTATGAGTATTATTTTCTTCCATAATGTGTAGACTTTCAAGCGTAGTTAACTCTCAAAGTTCGATCTGAACCATCTTATTCTGAGTGGATACAAAAAATAAAAAGATGATCTTCATAGCGCCATTCAAATAATCAAACCACCTCCATGCATCTGCTGCCCAGCGGCGGGGAGTCTCAGACACAGCACATTCCAAAATTACTGTCAGCTAATCGTTCAGATCAGGGTGGGCCCTAAGCAGTCTTAGTGAGGTACTGGCCTCCTTTTGACTTACCGTTCCTTGGTAGGTTGTATTACCCATACAGGAAACCTCTCGCTGGCAACCTTCTGCTCTTATCTTGTCTCAGAGGGCATAAATAAACTCTTGTGCTACCAGCTCATGAATGGGACCAGGCATATTTTTAACAATTAAAGTCCTCTGTTCATTGAAATAGAGAAATCTTAGCGTTTTGTAGTTGTGCTTTCGAATACAATTGATATTTTCAAGTTGTTATGGTGATACCGGACAAAATACTAGGTATGGGGTGAGGTATTTGGAGTCATCAGCTTTATAGGCTGAGGAACGTAATACTTGAACTTGCGAATCGACTTAGTGTTCATTACGGGACAGGGCACGGTGGGGTTTGCCCTCTTGGGCCCCACTGTTACATGGGCCCAGGGGGGTATTGTAGCAGTCCTTCCCACACCGCCCCCGTCCGGGGCCCCGCATCTTCTCACCTCAATTTGCCGGAGACCCATCTGGGGCCTGGGTGGGTTAGAGCCCCCGGCGGGTGATGGGGTAGGGCCAGCCTCCACAAATGCCCTGCCCCGGGCCGGTGAGCAGGCTGGGCCAGGGAATGGGGCCGGGGGCCTGGGTTTTTTGGGGCCCCGGAGGCCCCGTAATGAACTCTAAATCGACTACATTTTTAAGTGAGCAAACATCAGGGTATTCTAAATACTCCCTATCTTCTAACCCTTCGTTGAGATAATAATTCATGTTGAGTTGTTTGGGGGTGCTTGGGGCTCGAAAGACGTCTGCTTGCTGTACATGCACAACAGCCATTCTTTCAGAGTTGGTAATATGTATACTCGAGTAGGAGGAAGTGAGAGCTTTTGAGTTATGAGAGTAGACCAGGTGAGGGCTCAGCGAGGCAGTACCCTCAGTAAGGTATGGCATTTCTTGGCATCATGGAACCCCTGCTCAAAATTATTTTCTCTGCCGACTGCCAACAATAATTTCTTTTTTCTCTTCTGCATATCCAAACACTCTACAAACTGACCACCTCTGAAGAATTGAGTTACTTCAGAGCTACCTACTACAAGTTAAGCGACAGGCCCACAGATTCCTCACTGGGAGCAGGGACTTCAAATACCCCTGTTCCCACTCTACAGTCCTCTTAATCCTCTCTATCACTCTCATGATCAACCTCCTCCTCAAAACTACCAGCCAGTATCAAAGTCCCATCAACTCTAATGTTTTGTGCCATATCCTCAAGGTGCTTTTCAAATTTTCTCACCTTATACTTGGCCTCTAAAATCTGTTCTGTAAGGTACTCTTCTTCCTGCAAGAGTATTGCACCAGTTTTTCAGTATTTCAGTAATTTTCTTTCTTCTTCTAGTTGCTCAGTCTCCCTCTTCTTCCGTTGACATTCTGCTAACTTCTCCTTTTGTACCAGAACTAGATTTATTGCATTTTCATACTTCCTTCATGTTGTATCATATTCTGCTTGAGATTGGGATGAAAAAAATTGCTCAATATCGTCTTGATCGATCCATGCCTTTCCTGAAGTTGGTATTCTAATACCATTTACTATTAGTCTATTTTGAGTCTCTGTTAACTGTTTTTTTAAGTTATGAATCTGTCAATCCTTCTCATCAATTTCGGTAAGTGTCCTATTTGCACTTATTGCAAGATTGCTAATAATCTTCTTCAGTCCCCAATCAGCTGGCTCATTTTTCGGAAAACTAAGGAGTATAATAAGTTCCTGTTATTCAATTTCTGATCAATTTTCCGGTACCATTAAGCTATCAATCTCTTGTGCGAAGAGGTTATACAATGTCTCAAGATAGGAAATGGAATGTGTTGGATGGGAATTTAAAGTGTTTAGATTAGTTGAATTTGCTTGATTCAGGGGGGATTAGGTTGTTCAAGTTGGAATTTGGATTTTAGAAGTTACAAGATCACTGTTGATAGGAACTAGTCTTGTATTTCTAAATCCACTTAGAATGTTGACTGGATTGAATGCTGTTCTTCGTGCGATCATGAGAATTTCAAAAAAAATTTCCTTTGAGACACTGTATTCATGTCGTTTGAATCTTTGTATTAATTCCTTCTGATAGTAGTATTTGTAGGAACTAAAAACTGAAACATCTACTGGTTGTAGGCAATGGGTCGTATGCGGTAGAAGATAATATGGAATAATCTTCTGTTAGATACAAAAGTCTAAAAATCTAATATTAACATAACTGCTGTGTTCATCAAAAAGGAGTAATCGAAACGCTCCTTCTGCCTTTCGTGCAGTCCAACTATTGTTACCAAAATTCTAGTAAGGATATTCTTTAGCCATTTTCTCGTCTGTCTATCTATTCTGTGACCGTGCAAACACAATATATTCTGGAACACTTTTAACTCTCTTAAACCATTTTGCTATAAACTCTTCTGCTTTCAGAATGATTGTTGGATCCAGTACAGTTCCATCTGTACAAATTCCTTCAATTACAGTCACAAATTCACGTAGACTATCTACTGTATTGTAAGTATAATATATAATAATTATTTTAGTAAAATATGAAAAACTAACTTTGAGCACGGTATCAGAGAGCTCCATTCTCTCTTGAGTCTCATACAACTTCAAAAAAACATATACATACTGTCCTAAACCCAGAAGAAACTCAATCTCATCAATGTTGGACATATTTTGAGGTTTTGTATTATACTCATGTACAATATTTTCTAACTAGATAAAAATTGATTGTTAATATTTATTTAATATTAAAATTAAAAATAATCAATATATTTAAACTTATATTTAAGTAAAAAACAAAAAAACCCCCAATATACATTAACTAAGTAGATAATACCTCATCAAAAAACTTATTTATTAATTGAATATCATTTCCACGTAGGTTTTAAATAAAGTCTAACTGCTTACTGAATCAGGTTTTCACCTCTGGATGCTGTTTCTTGAAAGCCTTTTCCCATCTCTTTCCAAGAACTTCTTCTGGGACTCGTTTCTGTACAATTGAGGTGGCAATTTCATACAATTGCCATATAGTTGGAGGAAATCCAAGGCGATGGCAGAAGTAACAGAATTCTACCACAGCTCTCTCCTTTTCTGCTATGAGCTTCTGTCTTCGTTTACTCTCCTCCTCTCTTCTTTTTCTTCCTTACCGGCGATGTATTACCATACTTGGAGCTGCTCCAACCTGTGCTGCTACAACTGCAAGGCTAGGAGCAGTTCCAGCAGCAGCTATTTCAATGGCCATTTATTCTCGCATCCGACTGGAAATTATACTGTTTTTGGAGAATATGAATGAAAGAATTGGAATGGAAAAGAAAGTATAGTAGCATATATTTGAAGAGAAAAAATCATTATATTTACTGCCAGTACTCTTCAGCAATAACACTCCTATTACTAAACTCCTATTACTAAACTCCTATTACTAACGATTCCACTAGCCAAGAAGTACCATACCTCGCTGAGGGTACCACATCGCTAAGTACTCACCCGGTCTCTCAATAGTTGTAGAGTGAAATCAAGGAGTCGCCAGGTGGAATTCTGACTAAGCAATTTATTTTAGTCACATGACATCACACCAGCACAAACTTCCTAGCGGGAGCAACTAGGTAAGCACCAGGAAAGTGTCTTAGCAAACTGCAATTCCATCGAACGCTGGGTTGCTACCCCCCTATTCCTTACCTTGTAATCATAGCCGCCACTAGGATACTAGGCCTAGCCTATTTGGGTAATCATGACAGGAAAAACATTCTGCTTCAGAGGTTGTATAGTACTCAGAATACACCAACTTGGTACTGTTTAGCATACCATAAAAACACTTGAAATCTGTCATTTCAGGCTAGTGTATGGCGTACGATAGCAGGTGCCAGTGAGTACACAATATCTTGGCTGGCCATTTAGGAAAATGATAAGTAGCAAGGTGACACCTTGTCTTATAATTTCAACTTCATGGGTATTAATATACTGGTCTTGTGGCTAGGGGACAAAGATGAATTTCAGGTATCTATAAATTCTATATTAAGATTTTCATCTTTGGCCACAGAAATGTCAGCCTCTGGAGGTGCAGTCCCAATATCCTTCCTCCAATTTCCAACTTCCAGCCCAGAAAAGCCCTTAATATCTAACTCAGAGTTGGTACTTCCATCCACAAGAAGTGATAATCCAACTTTACAAAAAACCCTGTATATGATGTCGTTTTTTTTTCTCATAAAACCTGTAGAAAACCTCACCCACACAGGAGGTTTAAGTATCCGGTGTTGACATATACTCTAATTCCGAATGCTTTCAATAGTTTCTGCTTGGAAAATTGCCATATCGGTTTACTCATAGATAAGCTCTTTGAAGAGCTTATTGATAGCGACCGTGACATCTAAAGGCTGTACCAGACTTATATAGCCACCAGGGATAAGGGAGAGTGTAATATAGTGTGATCGCATTTTTTATAGAACTACTAGGGTCTTATGAGACCCTATTAGATCAATTACAAACAAGGTAGAACAACTACCAAGTACTAGAACTAGGTAGTTTTTAATGTAGTGTAGAAATAGCTTGTTGTTCATGTATACTTTCTTATTAAATTTAATAAGCACTCGAGGATTATATTTTGACTGCTCATCTCCTAGCCATTGACCCTTTCCCTGAAAAATAACCATTGGGGGAACCCAAGCAACCCCATCCACAAAAACACACAAGACCAGCGATGCCTGTCTTTTATTCCACCTACTCTGAAAGGACTTCGCCCAGACAGTTTTCTCTCCTCTTATCTTGTATGTTTTACCATTAAGGTATTCAAAAGGGATTGGAGTCTCATCCAAATTGCAAATATTGGAGAGCTCAAAGCAGTAGACTGAATGGCGGAGGACAACATCGAGAAACAGGTTTAGAGCAGGCTGGGAGTTCTGTCAGTTGAATCACAACCAGTTAACTACCAGCGCTTGATATTCTGCCGGTATCTTTTGTACTTTTTCATAATACATCTTAAGTTAATTTTGTATCGCTCAAGGAAGCCCGCAAACTACCTATTGCTAAACCGAGAAAGCTCAGAACTAACCTCTAGGTACAGCTCACGGAATTGAAACATCGCCTGTACTCAAAACTACCTCCTCCATACGATTCTTCCCTCTTTCCTCCATACCCTAAAGTCTTTGAAGAGCTTTTCTTCTAACTCTGACCACCAACATAGGCTTACCCCCTCCTCTGATGGGACCTGAGCAGTTGAGTTAATCCCAATCCCCTCAACAGCTTTTTGTTTTTTTACCCACTTCCCAATTGTCAACCAGGGAATACTATACAGCTCTGACGCTTCTTGCTATGTTGGCTTTCGGTAGTGGTTTTGCTTTACAAGTGGGACTCAGTAGTGTTCAAGGAAGGTCAATGCTTGAATCTTTTGGTGCTGGCTATAGGTATGCTTAGGATGAAGTACTGGCTTTAGGTCTTGCTTGTGGAGGATATGCTGGCTAATTGTTTTCACTTTAGGTCCTCATCGTGTTTTTTTTGGTTTTGTTGGAGCCATATTAGTATGGATACTTCGCTTCACTCAGAATGAGTTAAAAAAAACAGATAGATATTGACTTTACAATCTAGAAACTAGATACTACCTATACTTCTCCTATCCTTCCCTTGTTTGTATACAGCTTGATATTTCTTTCTAACTTACTAGTAAAAGGCAAGTACCAGACAGATTCACTGGTGGACTCTAGGTAAGACACTGTGAGTCTAGTACCTCTTTCCCAGGCATGAGAAATGGTGACAATAGTCTTCTCTCCGCACTCTATAGATTCATAAAGAGTCACTTCAGAACTCATGATAGTTCTGTAATCATTGGAATGCTTTGGAATACGAGCCTTTTCATCTTAAACACAGGATGAATGACTGTTTTTTATATCATCTGTGTGCAAAAATCTAATTTCGGGATCATTGCTTATCACTGGTTCTTGTCAATCACCCTCAGCTAACCACAAACAGCAGTAGCGGGATCGCCTGAGATGCCGGATTTCAAGAGTTTTTACGGTAGCCATGATTGAAATAAGAGTGGGCGTGTAGATTTACTCCTGGCTGCTGAAATAGGCTAGCGGTCAAAATTCCGGGCGGGTAGCCCAAGTTGGTGGTGATCGGGCACCGGAAAAATACCCTGGCAGCCGTGAACCGGCAGCGCTAATGAGCCATGAATTTCGGCCACAAGGTAAGGGATAGGATAAGGGTAGGAACTCCTTAACCAGCAATAAATTTAACTGGTTAACCTCAAATAACTGTTCCATAACCTTGTACTCACCTTTTGTCTTCAGACAATGGTTTTTCATTATTTCACCCTACCCATATCCACTCCACAGTATATTTCAGCACAGCAGTGTGTAGATTGTACCACTTGTTTCACTCTCACCAAAATTTTCACTTTTTGATCTTTAATACCTCTCATATGCAAGACTTAATTAAAAAAAACCCCCCCCACTGGACTCTTCTCCTTTCCAGTAACCCTGCCTCAGTGGTTTTTTTTAAAAGAAATCTGTTGTTATTATTAACTTATTCAAGATCGCATTTGGCCTGTTTTGAGGACCTGCTTTGTGTCACTTTGCACCATACGAGGGACGGCACAACTTCTGGTGCCTCGGACGAGGGGTGGTGTCGTTATGTCCGGCTAGTCTAATTAGTGTACTCGTATCGTACTGTACTGTACGGATGGACGGTATGTGCCGGTTCGGTATGGTGGTAATCAGTGACGAGGTTTAGGGTTATCGTTATGGTAGGACAGTCGGGCTCACTGTGCAGTGCTGTACTAGTACTGGTACTGGTGCCGTACTGTGCTCGAGTAGAATACCGGTACTTTGCGCTCGGGGCTTTATACTTCTCTTGGAAAGAGGTTATGCATTTATTCGTACGTTCATATTATACTATAGCATCATGGCATGCAGTAGATAGCACACAATTCACAGTGGTGACCGCGGGATGTGCAGGTACAAGTACCACTGAGTTACCGTTGATGGTAAAATTTCCATTCGGACGGCATGGCACTGCCAATCGAGCATTCTTCGAGATTTGCTATATGCAGCAGCATGATACAGGAAGCACCGTCGTTTTATAATACAGGAAGAAGTGAGTGCGGATATAAAATTCGATATAATAAGAATGGATGGGGAGCAGAAGCTATAACAGTGGGGTACAGCAGGTCTTCGGCAAGCCGAGATTAGCGCGGCATACGGAGCCTGAATCCCCCCACCCTTCAGCTCCAATCAAGACAGGACAGAATCCGCCGGATACGGCAGAGCACAGCGCAACAAAACACGACTGCCAGCGGCATAAGAATAAATAAATAAAAAAGCCTGCCCACCGATAGCATAGCAATGAAAAAGCTATGGCAAAAAGAATTATAGAAAATGACACCAGAAACACCGCAACACCGTCGTAATATGAACCTCGAAAGACGAAAACGAAATGGCCCACGCTTCCCCTCCCCTCGGACCCTACTCTTATATCCCCCCTCACTCCCTCTCCCTAACCTCCTCCAAACACCCTTCGCAAAAGCAATAAACATCCTCCTCCTCCGCACACCCCGAGCACACCGTCACATCGCAAGAATCGCACCGCCGCGTGCACACATAACACGTAAACCCAGCACACCTGCCGCAATTTGTCACGGTAGCGAATGAAGTGGCGAAGGACTGGACTCTGGAGCAGACGTGGCAGCGGGGCCTTCCCCCCTCCGCCGCTACTACCGCTCTGCTCAGACTTAGCGGCACTTCTGCCGGGTTGTCTTGGGAGGTGTGCATGCAGTCGTCGTAGTCCTCCATTTCTACAGGAGGAGGGGAGGAAGCTCGGAGGCGCTTTAGCTTTGGGGTTGCAGTTGAGGAGATGTGGTGGGAGAGTTTTGGTAGGGTTGATTTCAGCCTTTGGGGGGTGGTTGTGGTGGTGAATTTTGAGGTGAGGAAGAGGGAACGTTTTGGAGAGTGGGTGGTTCGGGATGAAGAGGATGCTTGGTGTGATTGCGCCGTGGCAGTGGTAGTTTCCCAGAGGAGTTTTAGATCGTTTGGTGCTTCGGTTAGGAGGTCCCCCAGCCGGCGTTTTCGAGCGGTGGACGCTGCGAGGAAGGATGAGGCTTCTGGGCTTTGAACCATTGTTTTTTTTCTTTATTTGGAACGGAATTGCTGCGGGTGTCGTCGGTTTGAGCTGAGTCCGTGGTGTGATGTGTAGTTTAACTGTGGTAGAATTAATTGGGCAACCCCGTGGCTAATTTCTTGGTGGATGGAGGATGGAAGCCGCGGGTAATACGATTGTAGCGTGGAAGGAGTGGGTAAACACCTCCTGCGTGTTGTCGTCGTTGTTGGCGAAGAAGAATGGGCGGCGACGATGATGATGATGATGGTGATGGTGATGATGATGATGATGATGATGATGACGGAGGATCACAGGTAGCAACAGTGGAGAGACAGAAGAGGGAACAAGAGGAACAGAAGGGAAAGCAGGGGAATTTCAAGCAAGCAGGGTGGGTAGTCAGCAATTAGCGGCCGGAAGGTCTCAGAAATGCGTAAACGGAGCCCAGTGATAATTTCAAGCGCAGTTCTTGGATCTCCTCCTGTTCGAACACTTTTACCTAAAGGAAAAATGAAATAGAATACAATCGAGACCCCCCCAAAATTACCGTACCGGTGCTCTAGTTCGGGAATCCGCTGAGTCAGTCAGCTCAATTCAGCAAGCCCACCACAATGCATCGGGAGTCCAGATCGCCTCCTCTCTTCCTACCAGATCCTCCCCTTCCTTCTCGTGCCTTCGTCTACTTCCTCCTAGGGTAGGGGTCTACCCTAAACGACCGGTTTCAGTGGTGGACACCCTCCAAGACACACGCCTTCCATCGCTCCGCTTGGCCCTCCTCCGTTCCACTGGTTAGGGGCGAGAACCCCACAAGCCTCTCTGTAACATTCTTAAGCCACGCATGCTGGCATGAGTGAAGTGTATCTTTTTACAGCTTTCCAAAACGGTAGGCATCAGTCAGTAGGGGCGCCCCAAGCCAATGGCCCATCGGGTGGATGAACGCATTTGGTTCCGGGAAGGATACATATCGGCTGTAACAAGAATTCACAAACTATCACTCGAGGAAGTTTACACGATCCGATTGGCCTGACGGATGCAGTACCGGCATCCGTCCGGGGGAGAGAAGGGCAACTCGATAGCTCTGTAACATGTCACTGTTGGGTGAGTGCGGAACAGATATTGGATTGGTGGAAGGGCCCTTCCCAGCGTGTTTCATCTCCTGTAGGGAGAGGACGGAAGGACCTACGACTCGAACATGTTTTCCACCTGCCACATGGACTCTCTCCCACGCAGCGCCCTGCCCCATATGTGGTAGGTGTGCGGGAACAGGAGTCCATCCCTCACAGCTCATCACTCGAGTGGTCCAATGAGGCTCAAGCTCAAGCATCCAGCCCAATGTCCATCACGTGGTCCCCTGCTTCGGGCCCGTCTTGGACTCTTGGCAACAACCAACTGTCGAGAGCCCCGTCGTCACTGCTCGAGTACTCGAGTATGTGAATGCTCCCTCCGTGCAAACCTCGCCCTGACGCTTAATCTCCGAGCAGCAAAGGTTAGACGAGTAAGGCTACGGTGCAGCAAACAACGGACTACAAGAACGACCTCCTTCGCTCCATTCCCCCGTTCAATCTTCAATGACCCTGCTTCGCAATGTCTTCACCACAGCAAGGAGCTTATAAGCCGCGCACGAAGAAGCCGAAGGCCACTCGCTCCGTCTCGTTTTCCCTGCCTGCTCTACCGTTTCCCCTGGCCTCGTTTTTGCACCCGCTTCGCTCGGCTTCGTCCCAATGGCTCGTTCTGCCCGTGCTACTTATGGTTTCGATTCTGTTCCGATGGGCCGTTGGGTTGGGCTCTTATTCCGGTGGGCTAAGCTGTCCTGTTTCCCCGTGGTCCCGGGGGTATTCTTCTCTTTTCGCTGACGGAGGGACATGTAGGAATGGCGGCACCACCGATGCACGGTGACTTTGAGGCTCAGAGGCACTGGATGGAAGTCACGACGAACCTGCCCACGAAGGAATGGTACTGGCATGATTTGGAGTGGTGGGGGTTGGATTATCCTCCACTCACGGCTTACCATAGCTGGCTTCTTGGAGTAATGTGTGAATCCACTCGATCACGTGCTGGGGGCTATCAGGCTGATGAAGATGTGGTCTAGTGGCGGGATGATCGATCCTAATTGGTTTGTGCTTTTCGACTCTAGAGGATTGGACGATGTCGCGTTGAAGACCTTCATGAGAGCTACTGCGTTGGCCTCCGAGCTCCTGACCTATGTGCCGGCGGTGGTAATTTTTGTCCGGATCTTTGGCAGGCAGGCGGACTTGAGCAAATATGATAAGGTATGAGGGTACGCGTTTATTGGGGGCTTCCGGAGGCTAACATTGATAGGGGGTCGCTCTTGCGGCGATTCTTATGCAGCCGGCTCTCATGATTATTGATCATGGACACTTTCAGTAAGCCGACATCTTTGCTGAGCTTGCTGGCATAGCTTTCTGACGCCTGCGGCCCATCGATAGGTACAACTCGGTCATGCTTGGATTTGCTCTTTCAGCGGTTGATTGCTTTATTACCGATCACATTTACTGGGGCTCGTTCTTCTTCGTCCTGTCCTTATCCTTCAAGCAGATGGCGCTTTACTACGCACCCGTTATCTTCGCCTATCTTCTCGGACTCTGTGTGCATCCCAACATCAACATTCCAAGACTCATGCTTCTAGGAGCCACTGTCATTGTCAGTTTTGGTCTTGTGTTTGCGCCGCTGGTAGTCTTTGGAGGAAAGGAGCAGATTGCCCAATGTCTGTTCCGTGTGTTTCCATTCGCCAGAGGGCTCTGGGAAGACAAGGTCGCAAACTTCTGGTGCGCCGCCAATGTACTCGTCAAGTTCCGGGAGAGGTTTGATTCGGGCTTGCTCCAAAAAACTAGGTAGGATATACTCGCCCTTCCGCTTTAGCTCGACTAATATTATTTTGTAGTCTCGTTGCCACATCAGTGGCGATCCTCCCACCCTGCTTGATACTGTTCTTCAATCCCCAAAAGAGGCTGCTACCATTGGGACTTGCGGCTTGTGCATGGGGTTTTTTTCTGTTTTCGTTCCAGGTCCACGAGAAGAGTGTTTTGTTGCCATTGGTGCCCACCACTCTCGTGCTTGCCGGAAATCTGGACAAGAATACTGTTTCCTGGGTTTCGTGGATGAACAACGTTGCTATGTTTAGGCGGGTCCTGCCAATTTCCTTAAGGTGTGCTTGTTCACTAACTTGTGTAACCAGCATGTGGCCATTACTCCGCCGTGACGGACTCCAACTGCAGTACGCTGTCCTCACATTACTCTACGCCTGGCTAATGGGCACCTTTGAGCATCTTCCAAAACACTGGTTTGGAAAGTTAGTCCACGTGGGAAGTTATATTGCCATCCTAGTCATTCATCTTGCGGAAGCCTTCTTATTCAAAGGCCTTCTACGTGAATACCCAGACCTATGGGTGGTGGTCAATGTTGAGATCTCCTTTGGCTGCTTCACTGTGGCTTGGGTGTGGGTCCTCTGGCGACTCTGGAAAGAGAGCAGAAAGGGAAAGAAGAAGCCAAAGAGGGAATAGGGGGGTAGGGAAGCGATAATAAATTATTCCCCCCCCTTTTCCCCCAATACCGGTACACTTTAAAGTAGATCTAATTGCATTGGGCCGGCTTACGGAATAAATGAATAATAAATAAATGAGCTATAGCAAAGTAGAGGAGTTGAACCAATAATACCCGCTTCACACTGCCATTCCTCTGGGGTTCTCGTGAAATAGTAGTCTATATATCGTACAGTGCACTCTGTCCTCCTCGCTCCCTCTCCAAAGATCTAATCCCCCCCCCAATCGTATCGTACAATCTATGTGTGCCGTGTAGCCCCTCCATCTAAACTTTGAACCCGAACCCGGCCATGCAAGCTTTGTACGCCGCTACCTTGTCAAGACACTTGGTCTCCGCGTCCTCCGTGAGAAGGAAGCATTCGTCGCGCGAGGCCTTTTCGTCCTTGCATACGCCTTTGTCGAACAAATGTCAACTTTAATCAATTGCCTCGTCAGGATGGGGTGGGCCCGGGTTCGGGTACGTACAGCAGGGCTTTGGAGCGGGAGGGGTGGACTTTTGGACGACGTTCTCTGTGGTGGTGAGGGGGGACTGTCAGCTGGAGCCAGAGGTATTGACTGGGAGGTAACTTGCCTGTTCCGGATACCACGGGGATGGAGGGCATTTTTTTTGAAGTCTGGAGGTTGGATGTGCAGTCGTAGTAATAGTGGAAGAGAAGAAGAAGAAGAAGAAGAAGAAGAAGAAGAAGGAGATTGGTTGGTAGGTTGTTGCGGAAAAGATCTATACATTATCAATATATCATAGAAAAACTAGACGCTGGGAGGAGGGATTATTAATGCAGGAGCACACAATACCGGTATCGTACGCTGTTACGCGGGATTACCCGGTTTGTAAGACGTTGCCGCATCATAGTACTCGTAGTATCATACTGTCGAAGCTCGGACGTTTTTCTTGTATTTGTGTGTGACTTCATGATCAGCATGAGCGAGAGCTTATAAATTTCCCCTCCCTCCCCCCTTCCTCCTACCCCCACCGACCCACCGACCCACCGACCCAATTCACCCGACGAAAGACTGGTAGGGGAGAAAAAAACAAGAATAAGAATAACAAAAATGGGCAATTCAAAATCCACCCCGATCAACAACCCCTACACCGGCCTCCCACGGGTCCCCACGGCCACCACGGACCCCTCCGCCTCTAGCGATAAGCGCGACAGGACACTAACCCACCTCCTACGGCTAAACCACCACAACCACACCCTCCTGTACTCGCAGGAGCTGCGCTTCCACAACCACCTCCCGCACGCCCTGGGCAGCGCCTACCTCCTCGGCGCGCCCAGCGAGCACCTGACGAAGCTGTACGAGAGCGAGAGCGAACCGCTGGAGCCCTGGCCGCCCACAACGCCCGGTGAGATCGCGCGGGACCACTGGCGCGAGCACGTCTCGGACCGCCGCTACCAGCGCGCCTACCTGGACTTCTTCGAGGATGAGCTGGTACGGCTCGGGTACGACTGGCGGAGGGTCGTGGCGGAGTACCTCTTCCGCGGACCGGAACCGCTGATATTCGGCGGGATGGGCGGGCTGGGTCACCCGCTCATACACCTCGGCTACGCTTTCGAGCTTGGGAGCAAGGAGGTGGGGATGGAAGCTCTGTCGCTGTTTGCGACGAATTATAATCTGCTGCATGGGTATTTTGATGTGGAGTTTTCCACTGCTGGTGGTGATGGTGTGCCGGCTGATGGCTCGTCCCTTACTACTACGACGACTGCGTGCGTGTGTAGCGACCCGTTGGAGATAATCGGCAGGATTGGGGCGGATCCCGCCTTCCGTGGCATATTCTCCCACCCCGGTTCGGATAATATCGCCCTTCTGCTCCAACTCCGGGAGAAGGAGGTGCTCGCCTACTACCACCAGTTCGAGATCGTGTCCCCCGCCGATGCCCACAAATCCTTGAATCGCCTCGCTGCGCTACTGCTCACTTGCTCGCACGATCCCGGCCGGCCGGAGTTCGACTTCTTCGTCGTTCACCTGACCACAGTTTCCTACGCCATCCGCACCCTGCTGCCCGAGGCGCCGGAGGAGTATGCGCTGCCGCTGGTCAAGATGCACTGGTTGTTCATCATCGTGGTCTACGTGGCTCAATTGATGAGGGGGGTGCGGCCGGAGTTACTGGAGGGGGTGGATCTGCGTGGGAGGGGGTGGGCGGATGTAGTGCACAAGGCGCTGGATAGGGGAGAGGGGAGTGGAAGTGGCGGGAAGATGGAGGATGCGCACTATTTGAAAGGTATATTTTCCCTGCCTCTCCCTATACATACTTCCTCTCCCAAAACCCTTATGGGAGGAAGCTGGCTGATGGCGAGGATAGCGGTGAGGGCGTTGAAGGACTCGGCACAGCTGTGGAAGGATCAGGAAGAGTTTTACCTGAAGGCTGCTGTCAAGTTTGCTTGGGAGTTTGAGAGGTGGTCTTTTGGGAGTGAGGAGGGGCATAATTGATTGATTTGTTCATACCCATTCTAGTATTACCTCTTGTTGGGCATTATTTTTATGGCGTTTCATCGTGGAAATCTTTGCTCCCATCGTTAAACACCAAGCAAGCCTGCCACTCTTTTTTCACATCACAAAAACTCACTCGCCTTGGAAGGCAATGAGGGAAAGAAAGGGAGAAAAGGTTTCTGAAGGATGTATATACACAACAGTAAATCTAAACATCTCTAACATACCCGTAATCACCCTCACCCTCGGACCTAGCGCCCTGAAACCTCTTACCGAGCACACGAAACTTGCTCAAGAAGGCATCGGTATCGACATACGCCCCCTTCAACCACCTCTCCCCGCTGCTGGGATCAAACGCCCTCCTGGCATGCAACACCCTGCGATTAGCGAAAACAGCGCACACGCCCTCCCTCAGCGTGACGTCGAACTGCGCTTTCGGATCACCCACGCCGTCCGCGAACATCTCCAGCGCGCGGAGGAACAGCCTGAATCTCCCCGCGAAGAGCGGGTCCGTGGGTGCGTCCTCGAACGCGGCCTGGAAGGGCGGGGAGTAGTTGACGTGCGCGATGCGTTTGTTGGCGCGGTAATCCGTGTCGTCGAGGGCCACGACGGGGTGCATGTGGTGGTAGTGGTGGCCGTCGTTGTGGTAATGGTACGGGACCGGGTACGTCAGTAGTGAATTCCAGAGTGAGTAGCTGGTCATGCGGACTGCCGTCGCCGCGCGGAAGGAGTCTGCAAAGTAGGATTCGCCGCCCGTCACCGTGTTCTTCAGGCAGTGGAGGAATTGCACGCCCGGCGGGGAGGAAAAGTATAGGAGGTCCATGTGTAGGCCCAAGTTCAGGCTCGTGTAGGCTATGTTCTTGCTCTCCGGGAGGGACTTGACGTCCCAGGTCTTTCCGTAGAATGTGTTTTTCAGGGGGCCGATTCGCTCGGCGATTCTCTCCACCGAGGACTCCTCGCTCGGTACGTTTTTCAAGAAGAACAGGCCATAGACTGAGAGGGCTTTCAACGCTCTGTGTAGCCCTTCGTCGTCGTTCGAGAAGTACTCTTCCCAGTCCAGCCACATCACGTCCCCCTCCATCACGTCCCTATCCCATAGGACCAGGCTCCTATCGTTGAACCGGTGCCGTACGATGTGCCGGTGGTCCGAGTACCTTAGCAGGAACTCGGCGCTGTAGAGGCTGGTGTGGTTTTCCCGTCGCGGGTTCGCCACTGGGATGTCGGTCTCTGGATCCCAGGTCACCCGCAGCGCACCGTCGTCCAGCGTCATTGCCGTAAGCGGCCGTATGTCCTGCGGTATGTCACTGGTTTGGAAGAGCTTCTGCCGGGTTGAGGGATCCACACAGTGAGCGCAAGCGCAGGCATCTCGCAGGAAGACGTTATCGAAGGCGTGGGGCATGCCATTTAGTATCAGGTCTACACGCTTGGTGTTGGTGAGCCGTGCGCCTTTGGCTTTCGGATCGCGGGCGATTGCGGTGTGGAGCTTAGGCTTTTTTGGTTTGTTGGTGTTTCTGTAGGTGCCGCCGCTGGTGCTGCTGCCGGTGGTAGTAGCAGTGGAGGTCGAGTATTGGAGAGTTGGGAGGAGGAAGGCTGGTGAGGTGATGGCGGTGATGCCCAGTGGGGGGAAGAATTGCGGTGTACTGCCTTGTTGGCGAGGAAGGAGTGATCGTAGTATTCGTCTAAAGGGGCTCATAGCTGATTGCTCATTCGAGGGGGAGGTTGTGACAGGGCGGTATTGGTGGAATCCCTCATCCAAAGTGCCTCCTTTTTTTCTTTCTCGTTCCCCGAGGTTGTTCAAACGGAAGACACCTTTTCGGGTCAGGTCAATGATAGGGTGTACTTTGCCCTTTTTGGAGGAACGATGATATGATATCTTCTTGGCGATGACCCCGCGAGGGGGTAAAACGCCCCTCCAGCGCTGCCGTCAATTGTCGGATGGGAGAGTGCTGTCCGAAGGTTGGAGCAGAGAGCACACCACCCGTAGAGTCGTCCTGTGAACTGCCTTTAGCTTGCCAGTACCGGTATATCAAGTCGATGCGTTGCCGATGATCACGCATATGAGCAGGTTATCGTACTGTACTGCACTGTGCCGGTAGGTCCCATTGCACTTCCATACCGATGCTTTTACACCAACCTGTGAATGGTTGATAATTGCCCGGCTGACCGAGCATTTACTCCGATCGCGCACTGAGGAGCCGCCTACATTGTGGTTCGGATCGAGTCCCACTCTCTGAGGTCCCACTCTCTGATACCGGTTCGGAGGTTCCTTATTTCTATGCCATCAACTTTGGCTGCGTGGCCCACCGATGCCGAACACCATACTGTACGAGTACTGTACCCATGGACAAGTACTCGTACAGTATCACCAGACACCGGTCATGGAATGCAATATATCCACATTAAACTTACGGTACTTGTACGAGCACAATGTTGCGGCAGGTTCGGCCTTCCCTTCCTTTCCCCTCCCCATTTCATCCCAATGGCCAAGCCCGCCCACCACTGCATATTTCAATCCCGCCAACCGCATCCAAAGAAACCCCTGCGTCCCTCAAAACCCCACACAAAGTCCTTGACCCTAAAGGAAATGCTAAAGATATAACTCGTGTGGCAAAAACGTTTTCACCCCTAGCGTAACCCGGGTTAAGCTGCGGCATCAATTCCAGAGAGAGCAATCCTAATCCACAATATACCATATTATCACGACGTTACTCGTATTTTCCCCTCCAGTTACAGTGGGCTGGAGGGAATTGGACCCCATACGATCATCAGTTCACCGGTGGTGTATTGTGTGTTTCGAGCAGCAACTAATGAGTTAACTGCGCCATTCCCCTCTCCTCTCTCCCTCCCCTTTCAAACCGTCCTCTTCCGGGGCTGACCGCTAATCCACTTCCCAAACCTCCTGCGGTCGTGGGAATCACAATCATCATGACAAACGTCGGGGGAATCGAGGATGTGAGTTATCCTTTCGTTTGGTTCTGAGTCTTGGCTGGTTGATTGGATACCTTGCTGGCTAGCTAGATCCCCTGCCTCCCCTCCGCTCCCCCATATTCTCACTGCTGCATCGCTTTCGTGTCCCCTTCCCCGAGGAGATTAGAGAGGAGAAGATTATTCCCTTCTGACAAACATGCCATCGCACAGGAAGATTCCGCTTCTGCGAAACGCGTGATGATTGCTGGAGCCTTTGCTGGTCTTGTATCACGGTATTCCTTTCTCTCCCCTCGAATAAACCGGCCCTGACTCCCCGACCTCCAGGTTCGTCATAGCCCCCCTAGACGTTATAAAGATTCGCCTCCAACTCCAACCAATCCCAACCTTCACCCCAACCACCGCCTCCTCCACCCCCGCGTCGGCGCCGCCGCCACTACCCCTCTACCGCGGTTCCCTACCCACCCTCCTCCGCATCCTCCGGGAGGAAACAATAACCGGTCTGTGGAAGGGCAACATCCCAGCAGAACTCCTCTACGTAACCTACGGTGCCGCCCAATTCCTCACATATCGGCACCTGACCTCAACGCTCGACTCGCCCTTCTACGCCCTTCCCCCGTCGCTCAAACACTTCATCTCCGGCGGCCTCGCCGGTGCCGCCGCGACCACACTCTCATATCCCTTCGACCTCCTGCGCACACGCTTCGCCGCCCAGGCCAACGGTGACCGCAGAATCTACACCTCCATCCTCCACTCCATCCACTCCATCCGCCGGAGCGAGGGTTACGCCGGCTTCTTCCGCGGCTGGGGCGCCGGGGTGGCGCAAATTGTGCCGTATATGGGGCTCGTGTTCATGACGCACGAGGCGACCAAGAAGGCCCTCCGCGACAAGCTCGGTTCGAACTCTAAAACCCTGGACGCGGTCTCGGGAGGGCTCTCCGGAGTCATCGCGAAGACGGGTACGTTTCCGCTGGACCTTATCAGGAAGCGACTGCAGGTTCAGGGTCCCACGAGGACTAGATATGTCCTTGGCGACCGGTTACCCGTTTACACGGGGGTTTGGAGGACAGCCGGGGACGTTATCAGGGCTGAGGGCGTACGGGGATTGTACAGAGGACTCGTGGTCTCGCTGGTGAAGGCGGCGCCGTTGTCCGCGGTCACGATGTGGAGTTTTGAGGTTGGCATGGAGGTGTTGAAGGGGTTAGATGAACGCGAGGGCTAGCTATCATTGTCCCTGAGTCGGGGGGATTGTAGATTTGAGATACTATTCTCTCCCCTTGTTCCCCCCCCCCCCCCTTTCCCCCTTCTCCCCTACTTTCTCTCTCACATCTACATGTAGACTCATACGATACCCGTAAACGATACATCCCCTCTCCTCCATCACAAGGCCACCCCATAGAATCCTAATCACATGGTATCACTCGGAATCATCATTCTCTGATTGTGCATGCGAGTACTGCACAATACATACCCATCTAAACCGTCACCATACCACAACTAGCGAAACCACGCCTTTGCAGCACCGAGAGAAATAGATTCATACTCCTTGCGAATGCGCAACCACTAACTAAACTTGAACAGTCCCAAGCCCCAAGAAGACGGACCTGCTATCATACCGATCGGTCAACGCGAACAGTCGAGCCGTGCCCTGGCTTTGATTTTCCTTTTTTTTTTTTTTTTTTTTTTTCGGAAAAAGTGTCCCCGGGAATGGACGAACTGGTCGGGTGTTTTTTCTTTTCTTTTCCGGAATTCGAATCGGGCATTCGCAGCGCTGAGAGGATGGGGCACGGGGAGCACAAGTGGGCAGGTGTGAACGGTCGAGTCGTCGATGAAATCCTCCACCGGATGGGGGAAGGAGAGATGGCTGGGACAAGGGACATAACTGTACGAGTACGATGGAGAATGGAGAATGGAGAATGGAGAGGAACGATTGGAAAGGGGCTACGTCCGATATCCATACCATACCGGTATCATGCCATAGCTAGCCAAGAAATTACAGGCTTAATTGATGGATCGGTAATTGAATGAGGATAATGAAAAGCGTAAACTAGATAAAAATAAGAACAATAGAATAATAACAATGAAAAAGCCAACGCCCAATTCCATCTCCCCGAGTCCTTTCCATCCCAGAACCCTCAGTTGGAGAAAAGAAGACACTAGACCAGCAAGCAAGCATGACGATGTCAGCAAGAGGGGAGAAGAAATAAGAACATACCGGTAGGATAGTAGAGCACTACCTGATGGCGAAGGGAAAAAAAGGAAAAAAAGGAAAAAAAAAGAATGAATCAACTCCATTTTATATCCATTACACTGATCGCCACCATGAATGACTTTCAGAAAAATATTATGAGAGAGAGGGAAAGGGGAAAAAGGAGAACGAAAAAAACAAAAAACAAATATGGGGGAGCAAAAAAATAAAAAAGTAAAATAAAACCGGGACAAAGAGTGGTGGATATGCGAGCACGCGGTGAAACAATAAAGTAACACACAGCAATTGCTCCATATCATTCACATCTGTTTAGCCTTCCATAGATCTCTGGACGGATCTAAAAGTGGGATGAATGGTTAGAAGTATTGCTCGAATCCTCAGTTTCTGGAATGAAACATACCTTCTTAACTTCTTGTTATACTCCCTCTTGTGCTCCTTGGACCCCCAGTAAAGCTTGGATGCTTCCTGGTTCACCTGAGTGCGGGGATCATAAGGGGGGCTCTCTTCCTCCATGAGTTGAATAATGGCGTCGATGTGATGGCGGCCCTCATCGTATCTTTGGGGGATATAACATGGAATGCCATCAGCTAGAATTGGTGAATAATCGGTTAATCGATTTCCAAAAAGGTAGAGAAAAAAGCAATCAGGGGGCACCGGTAATCATACTGGTTATTTGGTGGTGGTACAGGGGAGTCATGAATTTGGCCCTCGGCTGCTCATCCGGAAAGCGAGGGCTAAAAGCGAGGTGTATATTAAAAAGCCCCCCGTCGAGGTTCGTCATCGGTCTTCCAAAGTAAGTCTGTGTCATCATTAGCATCCGTCATCTTCTTCCGTGCAATAGAATCGACCTCACCACACGCCAGAGAAAGGGATTGTCATCCACCAGTTCTATGTCTATTGTCACAGAATCTTGCTTCTTATAGTGCTCCACGGTCTGCTCGAATTGGCGTTGCAAGTTGGCCGCGACTCCGCTCTCTTTGTCTTGCAGTATCAAGCCTTCGGCTGCCCAGCTAGCGGTTTCATGGTCCAATCTCTCCTTTACGAATTTAAGACGTCTTTCTAGCTCTGAATACAAAAACTTTCCCTCCATAGCATTTCCAGAGTGCTCGAATGGCATCTTAGTAAATTGCGCACCATCGGTAACCTTTTCACTCTCAACCTTGATGGAGGCAAGATAGGTATCATAATACCAAAGGAACCGGCGTTTACAAAGATCTTTGAAGGGCTCAAAAACTGCAGAGGCCTCCGAATCCATCATGCTCGAATCATCATCATAGATATCCTGTTCCGGAGTGATTGGTGGTGGTTGGACGGTTCCGTCAGGGTTGATGCCCAAGTAATCCTCCAGCCTAGATATAATGGAGACGCGGAGAGTTTCATGACGAATCTGGGTGGTAGAATGGTTAGATGTAAAAGAAACAAAAAAAAAAAGTCAAAACGCAGATACCAACGATTGCCATACCTTGAGAACATAAGATTTCTGATTCTCCTTATCGTGTGGCTGGTTTGCATTCTCAAATCCAGGCTCATTTTCGTACGGATTAGAAGACATGAGGCTCTGGATTGAAATCAGAATTGATTCCAACCCCTGCGCAGAAGACCATTCTTCACCACGGTCACCTCTCCAGGTACTAAATCGTAGCAATAAGCGTCCAATACAACTCGCAGAGAGATCAATCAGGCAGCACGTCTTACCCAAGAATCGACCTAGGGGGCCAGGAAAGCCAGTCAAGTCAGAAGAGTTCCTCAGATATGAGCACGTGGGGGCGGATGGTGACGTACAGACAAACTTTGCCAGCGGCATATATATTTGGATTAAATCGGCACCTTCCAGAGTTAGTGGTGAGTGCGGTGACGGTCGGGGCCTTGGTGGGGTAGTCTGCGGCGCAGGTAAGTTTGACGATCAACGGGGGGGGGGAGCCTGAACTTGTGGGCTCGGGTTCGGGGGGAAATCAACCTCTGCTGAATTTCAGAGCAAACTATCGGATGGGAAAATGTCGTCAGTTACATATACGCAACAGAGCTAGCGACTGTCCAACACCTGTGAACGGATCCACTCGCACTGCTAACTGACCTCAAAAAAGCCAAACTCATAGGGAGTATCAGGTGGTCCTAATATGGTAGCCTTGACATTACGAACATCGGACTCCCTACAGGCCACGGCAATGGCTGATGGAAATCTTGTGTCAGCGCAAAGCTAGCAGAAAGCTGCAGTCGGGATCCTGGAGCTTACACAGATCGTTTGATTTCCTGATCTCGTTGAGCTCCTGCGGGGTGGGGTTAATGAGGGGTTCGTCTCGAAAGTTTGGAGCTCTGATTGCAACTGACCCTAGTCAATCGGATAACGGATTGGTTCATGTCTGCGATGACGGATGCACAATCCGAGCCGAGGGTGGAGGGACTGATTGAAAATGAGAGGAGGAGCAGAGAGGGTGCGGTGAGCAGTGTTGCGGGGGTGCAGAGGTGAGGGAGTCAGGAGTGCGAGGTGAAAGCGTGGAGGATCCAGTCTACGATAGGGCAGGGCAGTAGGGTAAGGTTGAAGGGAGGGGGAGGGGAGGGGAGGGGAGGGGGAGGGGAGGGGGAGGCACGGTGGCAGAGAAGAACCCAGAAAGGACGCACACGAGCTCGAGTGTAAGTAGGGTGAGGTGAGAGGGCAGCTACGGGGGGACGACGAGGCGAGCACCGCTTGTGGACGGGGCGTACGTAGGCTTGGGATAAAAGTTGGAGAGGAGCAGAGAGATACCGGTACTGTATGTACTAGTACGATACGGCAGCGGCGGCAGGAGTTACTCGCGGTTTGCGTGCCTCACTCAGAGCAACTGACGGGCCAGGGGAGCAGCACCACGAAAAGCAGCAGAAGAACAGCAGGAGAAGGACAGATTTGTTGGGGAGTAGCTCCTGGACGGCTTTGATATTCACATGATCCGGCCGGCGAAAATCCGAGAGCCTCCAGCAGATGGTCTACAATGGACGTGAGCTTTCCGGTCCTCCCATCACTGAACGGCTACAAGGGCAACACACTGGAGTGGCCCGTACTGTACTGTACTCGAGTAGTAAGGGAACACGCCCCCGGTGTCCGGGCTGGGGTGTGCCGTATGGTACGGACTGTGAGGGAACTTGTCCTCCTTGTTCTCCCTGCTGGTCCCGTCCGTCATTGCGGCTGCAATCCCATAGGACAGGGATGACAACCTCTTGGCGCATGACAAAGACGATACTTTCCTTGATTGCGTTACCGTGCTGCAGAATCTCTCTCCCAGTGGAGAGGCCCCTGGGCCTGGTGGTGCGGACCGTTCGTTCCACTGTTCCAGAGACCTACCTGGGTAGATGTCTGTGAAAAGCGGCTACGATAGGTGCGGCACTCTCCCCAGTGCCGGGTGCTGTACGGGTACGGTGGTCCCTTTATCGGGATAACACTCTTCCATTTCCTGAGATATATTGAGCCTGGGGACCGCTCTCTGGCCGGTGGCCTGCCCTCCCTTGACCTCTGTATCTGTTCCTGGCCTTGTCGGCCTGGGCGTGGGGAGGTTTGAAATGATCATTACGGGCACGAGGACGAAATCCCATAGGCTGATGATGATTTGAATGGAACCGGTCCAACTGTGTGCTCAACCGTGTTCCAGGGAGGCTGTTAAGGAGCCGGCAAATTTTATCCGCCATACTGTATCTGGGGGCTGGCTTTACCGTGTTGGTATGGCTGATGCTAATATAGGTAATTTTCATTGTTGGCCCACTGGACGCGAATATGTTCATCAACTGGGGCCGATGGAATCTCCCTGTTTGGTTTTTGTGGCTCCTGTCTGCAGTACGGCAGGCTAACTCTATCACACCAGGCACGATCTCATACGGGTACCGTTCCATGTTTTAAATACCCTACGGTACCGTAGTCCTCGTTGGGAGGTTATCGACTAATTGGTATCGCATCCTGTGTACCGGTGGAGGAGCAGCCATCTTTTGTTCATCTGGATCCTGGAACGGTGCTCAGGGCTTTGCGTGAACCCCGCCCGAGGAATTTTGAAGATCGTGTCTTCCTGATGGGATAATAAATATAATACCGGTAATATGATATGTGCGTGTGTGTGTGTGTGCATAAGTCCACGGAATTTTGGCTCTTGCTGGGCTTCGAGGGAAACACTCTCTCCCTCTCTCTCTTTTTTCTCCCTCTCTACCCTCACAGTTTCTATTGTGGGAGAATCGAGATTGGACTTTGGCCACCGGAAGCTTACATACTCCCATTCTCTCCAACTTGCCCGGAAACAGAATAAAAATGTGGTTGCTCAATGGCCATCATACCATAGATTGATACAATGCCTGCTTGTAGATATTTTTGGCTCTCCCCTCTACTCGGGTGCATCGCTATCTCTTTACCTTTAACAGTATGACACTCGCTCGCGCGTTACAGAGCCCTTCCCTCACCCTTGTCCTCGCTGAACGTCAGGCCTGTTGCTAGCTCCATTTCAGGGTCTCATATACATAGTTTGCGGTAGTCTACCCTCCACTCCCACCTCCACCTCCCCACAACCGTACGTACAGTAATAGCTACCGCACTTGTCGTGGAGCGCTGCCCTTAACATAGTGCCCTGGTCGTCCCCTCTGTCCCTTTTTCTTGTGCCCGCCTCGACTCGCTGTCCGTCTCGCTTTGCTTGTGCCCTGTAAAGACAACCCAACTTCCCACACAAAATCTCTTCCCCCCCCCCCCCCCGAAAGCGAGAATAGCCACCTCAACCACACACTCTCTCACGGTCCTTCAAACCTTCACCCACTCCTGCTCCACCAGTAGGAACGGTATCGTGCTCTTTACCTCCGAATACTGCACATTATCGCTCTCGGGGCAAAGGGAGCAAACCCTTTACCTGGCATCGTCTAGCATCGCCTCTGCATTGCACGTTCATTCCATTTATTTATCCTTCACCCACCCCCCCGCTCGTTTGGCGTGTGCATGGGCTATCGTCGCCGAAGAAGGCTTGTCACCGGTTCCCTTGCTACTCCATCACCACCACCACCACCACCACCACCACCCCTTTCTTCCCCCTGGTCGTGTGCAAAATAGCAACATTTAAGGTTCGGTCATTCTACTTTTTGGCGGGGAAGATTCGTGTAGCCTCTCCATCTTGCCGTGATCCAATTACTGCGGTCGCGACTCCTACCCTCCTCTAATCTTCATCCGAAGCTCTGCATCTTCTCTGCTGTTCCGTGTACGGCTTCGTCGTTTCGGTCTGCCCTTGAAAACAACCGCGAAAGGGCATTCCAACTTTCTACCCCTCATCCCCCCAGATTACGGTTGATCTTGCTACGGGCAATTTCTCCCCTGGTTTTAAATTTTTTCACATGTCTCACCCGTCGGATGGACGTCGGTCTAGTGATTCTCGACAACCCCTCCCTCCACTGACTACTGACCTATTGGACCCTTCGGCTTCCTCATTGCAGCAACAATTATGGGACAGACAGCCCGGCGAGCGGTCTCCTGCGACACCCGGGGGAGGTGCCGGGGGGGATGTTTCTGGCCAGGTCGGGGGTGTTAGTGGGAATGGTGGGACTGATGGCAATGGCGTTATCTCCCATGGAAACTCGCCAAAGTCACACACTCGGATATGTCAAAAATGTGGAAATGCTCTTACTGGCCAATTCGTACGGGCGTTGGGAGGAACATATCATCTGGACTGTTTCAAGTGTAGGGTGAGTATTGTTTTATATATTTTTCTTCTCCTCCTCGGGTTGGATCTGTTTTCCCCGAAAGTTTCTCAAGGGTTCTCCGCTCTTCAGGTTTTACTAACTTTTCCGCTATTCTAAGGATTGCGGTACAATAGTGGCTTCGCGATTTTTTCCGGTCGATGAGGGGGATGGCCAAGGACAGTACCCGCTGTGCGAGACCGACTATTTTCGCCGTCTGGATCTACTGTGCCATGAGTGTGGTGGAGCTTTGCGCGGATCTTATATCACTGCGTTGGAGCGCAAATACCACATCGAACATTTTACGTGCTGTGTTTGCCCAACGGTTTTCGGGCCGCAGGACTCGTACTACGAGCATGATGGAAAGGTTTACTGCCACTACCATTATTCGACCCAGTTTGCGGCAAGGTGCAATGGATGCCAAACTGCCATATTAAAGCAATTTGTGGAAATATTTCGAAACGGACAAAACCAGCACTGGCATCCCGAATGTTATATGATCCACAAGGTCAGTTCCGATCGCTTTTTGCCAAAATGGGGAAGAAATTTCGGGTTTATACCCGCGTATTCTCATCTAATTTTTTGACTTTGTTTTTCCTAGCCTTCACCCCCCACCATCTTCTACGGTCGTGAGCTAATGCTTGTCATTGGATCTAGTTTTGGAACGTGCGACTTGCGCCCGTGGATACGGGAGAGCCCAAATCTCCCACTGTCGAGGATCCTACCAACGCTCGAAGGTCTCTGGTTCGGGAGGCAGAGGAAAAAATGGAGGATAAGGTGTTCCGTATCTGGAGTGTTCTGTCGTCTTTCGAGGAATCGTCTGCCGCCTGCATTAGTGATATGCTTTTGCATGTTTCAAATGGCGCATACGTTGACGGAGTATTCGTGGCAGAGAGGTTTATCTGGCATGTTGAAATTCTGTTTGGGTCTGCGGATACATTGGACGTGCAACTTTTTAGTGTGGCTGCGAAGGGTAAGCCCTCTTATTGTGCGCGTTGTGCAGGTTGTACGGCAGTTCTCCGTAGCAGCTTAGCTCTTCGAGATACTGGTTGGCCTATTATATTTATAGATCATCAAGCTGACAGACCGATCTTGACTTTAATTTAGGTTTGACCTACTCAAGAGAGGCCAAGTTACTCTGTAAAAAGATTGTTGCATTCTTTAGTCTTCTCTCAAAAACCCAGGACACTGGCGTTCGGAAACTTGGTGTAACACAGGAACTTCTGTCACTTGTGACAGGACTCGCCCACTATCTCAAGCTTTTAATACGTATCACGTTACAAGGTGCACTGCGACTGGTATAAAACCCCGCATCCCAAAGTTTTAACGCGAAGATTGTCTAATAATAAACCACTCTCCAGGAGAGGGAGCACAACAATGTGGAAGCGTTAAGGATTTTCCTGGAAGAACTATCTGACTTGGAGACTGCTAAAGAGGGAAAACAGTCTCTTGAATTAACTCAAGGGATGTCAGAGAACCTCGCGGAAGAGAACTCAGATTTATGCGTCAACTGTCATACGACTATTGAGGAGGAGTGTGCAAAGTGCGGGGATCGCAGATGGCATATGAGCTGCTTGACTTGTTCTGGCTGTAAGCGCGAGTATAAAGGAAATTTGGAGGACAGGCTGTGGTTCCCGTCGGAGCAGCGCGTCGTTTGCCGAGCATGCGGGTCTCAGATCAATGATAAGCTCGTTCCATTCGAGCGTGCATCACGCTTGAAGCAATATGTCTACCTTCTCCGAGTAGCTCTCGCACGGCTGTTGTTGAGACTAAGACAAGGAGCAAATCTACCCCACACCTCAGGTAAGGCAATGTTCGCCCCTTCCCTGATGGGTGCCATAAGTGATTTTAATTCTTTAGCAGACGACCCCAATCTGCGGACGTATGATTCTAATGAAGGGCACAAAGTCGACCTTGACCCGCCTCTTCTTCGCTCCGATACCCGATCAAAGTCATATGGTGGAGAGCAAACGGACTCCTACACTAATACGATCAACGACATTCGGAGGTTGCGCTCCACACGTCTTGATAGGCAGCTTGGGAGCTCGGCGAAGAAGGCTCGGCAATCGCGCATTATCGAGGGACCCGAGGCTGATAGTGTACGACCGGGGTCGTCGGAAGGTGCGCCCAGTGGACAAGATAGGGACAGGCGTCGCGATACAGCCCAGTTCCGGATAGTCGAGGATCGGGATATCAACGGGGAGCATGTTGTCGAGCCTACGTTTGGCGATGATAAGATACTTACCCTAGATGATATACCTAGGATTGTTGCAGCCGAGCAAGCTCGAGAACAACGCCCAAATGCCTTTAAACACCAGAAGCACAGTCCCTACGAACCCACCCTACCGGGGCAGCCGCGTCTGATTAATGGGAACCAGAGGGATCTTTCAGGCGATATGCTGCGTGAGATGGAAGGCCCCAGAGAGCCGGGACCGCCTACGCAACTGAGGTCCGCTAAGCGCTATTTCTCGGAGTTGTCGGCCATCGACTATTTCATTGTCCGACACATCGCGGTCTTATCAATGGAACCCTTGGTGGAAGGCCATTTCAACTTGGAGGAGCTATTGGGTCTTATTGAAACAAATAAGAAGACGTTTTGGGGGAAATTTGGCAGAGCGTTTGCCCCCACTGAGAAGAAGAAAGGCGGCAAGAAGAAAGGTCTTTTCGCAGATCTCGTCATACGCAGAATTGAGGCTTTGAAGCTTACAAAAACAGGTGTCTTTGGCGTGGCGTTGGACCAACTCGTCGAGAGAGATGGCGCGGAGTCAAGTATGGGCGTCGGCCCAGGCGCCTTACGGATACCAGCGATACTGGATGATGCAGTGGTTGCCATGCGGCGGATGGGTATGATGTTTCCCCTAATTATCTTCCGTTATTCGGGCGAGGTGACTGAAGTTTTGGGTAGATATGTCCGTCGAAGGGGTTTTCCGGAAGAATGGGAATATTCGAAGGCTCAAGGAACTCGCGGAGGCGATAGATAAGGGCGAGGGGCATGTCGAGATGTCCTCCGAGGGCCCGGTCCAGATTGCCGCCCTTCTGAAGAAGTTTTTACGTGACCTTCCGGATCCATTGTTAACATTTAAACTCCACCGATTATTCGTCACGACCCAAAGTATGTATTTCACTCGAGTTTTGTTGTTGGGATCCTGTGACTGAACGCACGACACAGAAATCACCGATGAGGATAAGAAACGACGTATTCTTCACCTCGCGTGCTGTCTTCTGCCTAAGAGCCACAGGGACTCTATGGAAATTCTCTTCTCCTTCCTTAACTGGGTTGCATCCTTCTCGCACATCGACGAAGAATCAGGCAGTAAGATGGACATTCATAACCTAGCAACAGTAATCACGCCCAATATCCTTTACTCTTCAAAGAAAGCGGAAGCTGGGATGGATGACAGCTTTTTGGCGATTGAGGCTGTGCACACATTGATACTGTGTAACGAGGCTATGTGTGAGGTGAGACCTTCGTCCATCCGTTCCGATCTTTGATAGAATACCGTTGACATGTCTTAAAATAGGTCCCCGAAGATTTGCTGTCCATACTTAATGACACAAACCTGTTCTCCCACGGCGCCGACGTCACCACGAAGGATATCCTCAAACGTTATGGGGACCTGGTTAACAAACCAACTCCTGCTCGAACCCCCCAGGCCACGAGTTCGCCACCAAAATCCAAGGATGGTCGGCAACCTACTACACCGGTATTTCACCGCGTTGATACCGATCCCTCTCAGAATGTTGCCTGGCAGAAGGAAACTGCTGCACGCCATGTCGGAATGCCCTCCCAACAACAGCAACAACAGGCACCGCTAGGAGGGCCAAGTGGAAACAGTGATCCCAATCAATATCACCGACGCCACGGGCGTGGGGGTTCTGGGTCCAGCCAGGATGATGGGCTGGGGCAGAATGGTCAACAGGGTGGCCAAAACGGGCAAGGCAATCCGGATGGCCATGGGGCTCTGGGTGGACAAAACGGCTACACGGACAATCGACATCCCCAACATCAACAGCAACAGTGGGGCAGAAGACCAGAGAACCAATCTCGATCACAGCCATCGCAGGGACCTGGCGTTGGCGTAGCGAGACCGGCTGGGAGCGTATAAAGCGGGGGCTGGCACATAGGGTGTAGAAGGGAAAACCGAGTATTTGGTCAAGGGAGGAAAAGTATTTTATTTTCAGAGAGTATTCTTTGGCTTCGTTTAATCCGCCTCTTTTTTTCTTTTTTTTTTTTAATCAAAATAACTTGCCCGTTTCCTCCATTTGGGTATCTTCGTTCTCCCGACTTGGATTTTTTCTTCTTTTTCTCCACTTCTGGTTTGGCAATTTATTCTTTTCTTTTTCTCTCACGGGGGTTTTTTTTTTATATTTTATTACAAGGCTCAGCTTTTTTTTTTTCGCGTGCAGGTGAAATTATTTCTTCTTTATCTTCGTTGTGATATCCATTGATTGGTTGCTCGAGCCTTGCTCGCTTGGTTGCTTATTTGCTTGTTCGTTGTTCTCAGACTTCTCACATTCTCCTACTACCGGTATTGCTGCTTGCCGCCAACGCTACTGTTGCTGCTGCTGCTGCTGCTGCTAGCTCCGTTCATTGATGTTATTACCTTTTTTCCTTTTTCCTTTTTTTTTTTTTTTGGCATCTGGGATTGGAGTATGGGGTACGATAACTTGGACATTAAGAGGGGAGGGTGGGGCTTTCTTTTCCTTCTATCGTTCTTCTGTTTTATAGGAAGTGTGTTTTGATTTTTTTCCACCCTTTTTCACAATACTTATATCAACTTGCATACCGTACCTTTCTCCGACACCACCACCGTCACCACCACCTTCTCCTACCTCTTCTACCTTCACCTTCTACGCGCGCTGGGGAGGTCCCTACGCTCCATTTTTCTTCCTTCCCCCTTCTTTTCTTCCTGTGTCTGAATTATCCTTTTTCCTCTACCGTGAACTAAAAATGTTCGTAACTCTTTTCCTCTTCTGCCATTTATTATACGTTCACCTGCTTGGCCCCATCGTGTGGATGGGTTCTATTTTGCTGTCTGGAAAAGAAAAAGAAATCAAAATCAAAATCACAACGTCCAACCATCCTTTAGAGTTTCCTCTTTTTTATGGTTTGTCCCATTTTGTCCCGTTTCTGTTGCTGGCGCTGCATTGGGTTGCGTTGGTTTGAGTTGAGGATATTTCCTTTTTTGCTGGTCGGCTGGCTGGTGTAGGAACGAAAAACGGGCATCGTATATGTTGTGACAGTCCGGAGTTGTCTGTTGGGGAGCAGGGAGGAATCAAGGGAGGTTTCTATAAGACTAAGGAAGAATGAGAAGGGCAAAAGGAATGGCAAGAAGGGAAGAGGGAAAGGGTGGGAATGAGGGTTCACAGGTTGTATAATAATATTATGTAATTTACTTTTTTTCTTTTTTTTCTTTTCCACCTTCATTGCCGGTATACTTCCCCCCCTTTTTTTTTCTCTCGTTGCCATTTCTTCTTTTTATAGTCTACATATGATACCTCTCCCCCTTGGTCCGCGGTACGAGCCGTAGATATAGACCTGCCCAAGTCAATCAGATCGAGTCAAGTTCTGTCTGTCTGTCTCAATAAATGGTAGGTATAATAGAACGACACCGAATTCTACCAACTAATCAACCCACCGCTCATGGCAGTCACCCGGGAGATGGTAGTAGCGACAGGTACTGTACTGTACCGTACGACAGAGTTGAGATATTCAAGCTCGTTCCCATGATGCTGTATTATATCACATAATTCATGCCAATCAGTCATAGAAGCAGGTACTGTACCCATCCGGCACCAAGGTATAATAGTAAGTATCAACCACCAGGAAAACCCCCGGCGAGCCAGCGCTCGGACCACTCCCGTTCCGGATAACCCCTCCCTCCCGCATACTGACTGGTACCGTACGTCCCTAAGTTAGTCACGTTCCGTATCGTATCGTATCGTATCGTATCGTATCGTATCGTACTGAGTTTTTCCAATTGATCGTTTGTCCGTACGGTTACGCGATATGACGGTGGGTTTTGTCTTTCTTCTAGTAATAGCTTAAGTCTATTTAGAGCTTTTTATTTTTTTATAGTGGGGGGTATCATACTATATGTAATCCATCCACATGTACTGTACAGTACAGTACGATAGATAAATGTTAAAGTTATCATTTATTTATTTTTATTTTTTGGAATTGTACTACTATTGTAGTAGTAGAATACTGTGGGGGGGGGTAGGATGATCTAGATTGTATGTATCATTTTAGTTATACTGTGATGCTCCGTCATTCAGATCGTGCACGCCCGGCTTTTTTGTTGTTAGAGGGTTGATTGAGAGATTGATTGCTGTAGATATTGAGTATCTATCTTATCCCATCCGTAATGTGTTATACTGAAGCTGGACTGGGGGGTTTCCCTTTCTTGGTCGGTGGCTTTGGGGTTGTTCTAGTTGTTTTTTATTTGTATGATAGGAAGGAAGGAAGGAAGGAAATGCTCATTTACTAGGCCAGTATCGTCATGCTTTTTATCTAAGGTATACGGTTACTCTTTTTTTTTTTTTCATTTCGTAAATGTCACTAAGATACAATTACTTATTCTGGGCACGTTACTTTTGCATTGTATCATACCATAAAAATAAACTAAAAAGAGTCACTGGATGGATGAGTATGATATATTCACCATTTCTTATCTTATCTATCTTCTTATTCCTTCTGGGTGGGTTGTCTGACTGACACCGAGTGACGGACCGAGATTCCGCATTGTGTGGGGTTTACGGATGCGTGCTGGTTAGTACATACGATAACTGTGCTCTGCGCCACTTTTTCCATGCGCTGTCTGTCCTCGGCGACGGCATCACCGGCGCTCGAACATGGCGGGAGTTATCCCCTTTTTGGTTCCCCGTCTACTGTAGTACGTTCTAATTAGCACAATAAATGGGCGGGTACCGGCAGTGGTGTTGCGCAGTACGGGTGCGTGCTCCCACAGCGACGGGATAAGCCCTCGGATTTTCTAATGGTAGTTTCGAGCTTGTCTGGCCCACTTGCCTCATCGTCGGCTTGATTTAAGTGGGCGTGGGATGGAGGTTGGTGTTATGTTATGGTGAGATGCCACGGGCATGTGTGGGGTCTACCTGGGTTCCTGTTCTTGGGCGTGGTGGTGGTAGAGTTGGGGATTACCGTGCTGGTGGAGAGTACTGTGGAAAGAAGGGCACAGGAGAGGGGAAGAGCTGGATAATGTGGTGGACGCTACACCCCTGTGCACTCCTGTGTAATTGAAGGAGGAAAGGAAGGAAGGAAGAAAGATGCAAGATGTATATAGGATATATAGGGAGAAAGAAACCCAGAACACCTTCGCTAGTACGTGAATGGAATGTGGGAATACCGCTAGCACCGAAGATGAATGCGGGGGATCGTGATTATGATACATGTCAAAAAAGAGAGGGAAGAAGAAACGGGTATCGCGGGTTTGCCTGATGGTCTGCACATACTTTGTGCATCGCCTACCGAAAGTATGCCTCCGTTCCGGTTGGGCTTTCTCGCCACCCCTTTCACGTATCTAGGGGTCCCTTTGGTGTTTGTTTTTTCACCTTTTCCTTTCCTCCTTCACTCCGCCCGCACCGTGATCCCTTTTTTTTTTTACCCCGCCGTAAGGGCCCATCTGATTCCCATCTTATGCCGTAGTATTCCTCTTCTCCGACAATTTCTTCGTGGCTATACCCCGTTCAATTAGCCCTTCCCTCCCAACTAACCAACAAACCCGACGACCCTAGATATCAAATCCGAGGAGACCAGAGCAAAACCTACCGCCCAACCACTCATCACTCTTCCCAACCTGCCCCTCCTTCTCAGCGTGACCAGCAACCCTTCTCAGATCCGCGGCCTGGGGCCCACGAAACCACTCCACGAGCGCATCCACAGCCTCCGTATCGTCATCGCCGGGATCGTTGAATATGTTTATCGGTCGGAGGAGACCGACGTGCTCCATTGCCATACGGGCGTCTATTAACTCTGCCTGTGTGCGGCCACCGGATTCGGCAAAGTTGCGGGTTGTGGTGCCTAGGAGGGTGAGATAGCGGGCTAGGAGATCTAGTGATTGTGTTAGCCAGAGGTGGAGCAGGGGGAAAGGGGGAGGGGAGGGATAAACCTGTGAACGCGTCGACGACGGAGGGCTTCGCTGCGGTTATGCCGGCGGAGCGGAGTGTTTGCGCAGCGGATACTCGGAGAAGGGTGAAGTAGACTTCTGAATCTGTCATGTTCTTTTTTTTCCTTAAAAAAGGGCTCACTCAATGGCGCTTGATTCCTTCCTTCTTGTGGTGTATACTAGCTGGAGGAACGGACGAGGGGTGAATCAGGTATCGTAGGTTTGTGCAAGATATGTCGCTCGGCAGGTATGATACAGGATACTTGTAACAATGAGACAGGGAAATCCTAGACCTGGAGCGCACTCGCAGACACCAACCGAAGCTAAATCTATCACGTGATCGATCCACCCTAACCCGATAGTACGATACGATTTCGATACCGTAAACTACTAGCAATCGGTACGGTAGAACCCTTATCTAACCATACGGTACGGTACAAGTATCATACCCTAGCCCAATCTTTCCAAGATCAAGTATCATGTAGTCGGGATATCCATCTTTTACCAACCCACGCAGCAACCCAAACAAATTCTAAAAATACATAACAATAATAATATTATCATTTATATTATCTCAATACCCAGGCATAGAATGATACAAGACCACGGTCTGGCACGGCATGGTACCGGTTCCTCATACACAACCCCAAGCTGGACAATGGACCCAATCCCACGACCTATTATACGGTTATCACGAACCACCGCCACAGACCTCAAGCTGTCCATGGTAATGATATCATACCTATCGTATCACATCATTACCAGAGAAATACAGTACTGTATCATAATCCAATTTGCCTTCTCCTTTCCTCCTTCCAACTGCAGTGCAAATATACTTCCCCCCCCCCCCCCCGCGGGGCCCCTAAAGAAAAAAGAAGAGGTAAGTAAAGTACCCTACCAAATCGTTCCGTACGACATGAGTTTTTACACCAAATATGGCCAAAAATCAACATTTTCAGAGCCACAATACCCACCACTGCCTCCTTAAAAACAACTAAATTTTTGCTATTGGGTAGGAAATCACTTTGGCCTTACCCTCATAGAAGCATGAATAAAAAATGATGAAATTGAG
>LN891121.1:200959-243690 GCA_900010015.1 Tuber aestivum | reverse complement strand
GTAGGAAATCACTTTGGCCTTACCCTCATAGAAGCATGAATAAAAAATGATGAAATTGAGTCAATGGCATACAATGGTATCACCAAGTCCAAAAGTGACTTAATATTTTGTATGGGGCTCCATAGAAAAAGGTACGTGGCAACCACATACCATGCACTTGGCTCATGCTATCTCCACAATTTTATAGGTTTTGAGAGCTCTGCAAAGTTTTACATGTTATCCTGGGTTTTGATAATGTAGCATGAGATTTTGGCAGATTTTCATAGACATTGATGGTGCCTAAAGAGGGGGTAAAAATACATGTTTTTGGTGTAAAAAGGGCATCGTACGGAACGATTTGGTAGGGTACTTTATATATAAGATATAATAGTTAACGGCGGCGGTCTGGATTTCTTGGGTGGTACGGTGGGGAGGGGTTTACTCGGGTGTACTGCACATGGGTATAAAGAAGTCACGGGTGCTGTACTCGTAGGTATCTCGGTGCGATGTATGCTGCTGTTTGCGATGTCGAGGGGTCGTCGATCAGGCAATCGATATGTAGGAGCCTATTTTCTGGATTTTGAAAGCAAGGCTACCGCACCATTCGGAGCAGAGCCCGGTTAGGGGTGGATTGTCTTCGCACCTTTGGGAACAGCCGCCGGCCGGGTTCGGGGGTGGAGAGAGTGTGATGACAATATTATTATAGCGCTACGATTCGGATATATAGATTTAGGGTGGGGGTTTGGGAATACTATGTGAGAAGGTACCATATTATCCTATCATATCCAGTTTTGATAATATCGTGGAAAGTTTGCCAAAGCTTAGGTCCAAGCTTGGATTTGGGTTTAACGGCAGAGGGCGTACCAGTTCTGTCTCTCTCTCTCTCCCTCCTCTTTTCCCCTCAATCGAAGGAAGCAGTAAGCGGGCAAGGCGATGGAGGTAGAGTGAGGTGGGACGGAAGGTAAAGTAGAGCACGCCGTGCGAGTAACTTTACACTTCAGATATGAGGGGTTTTATAAAAAAACTTGATACTGCTACTTGTATAGTAAGGGAAACCCTTGCGCATGGCGAAAGGCCACAGAGGGCGTGAAGGCATAGACGGCAGTGCTTGTGCAGTACAGTACAGTATAGTACAGTACTGCACTCACTGGGTAGACAGTGTATGCCGGGATAAAACGAATGATCAGGAAGGAAACAAACGACAAAATAGGCGGGAAGTGCAACCCGGCAAATGAGAGTTAACCCTGAAAACAGGAGAGGCAGACCCGTAAACAGGATAGAATTCCTTTCGGGAGGGTGCCTAGCTTAGCCGTCGACACCAGCACCACCCTCACCAAACCTCTTTGTAATAATCTCCTCCAAGGCATCATTAACCTCGTACTCCTCGACCACCGCTCCGAATCTAAATTAAGTCACCACACCAATTTGTTAGTGGAGGGGAAAAAAAACAAAATAAACAAGGCGTAACGGTATAGGGTTCTTCATGGAGGTGCCCCCCGACGGCTATAAACCCAGATATATATACGTATACGTACCCATGACACTTGACCTTGTCCAAGAGGGCCTCCTCGAGGGCCTTGAAGTCTGCCATTTCGAGCTCGGGAAACCTTTCGTGTCTCGTGACGAGAGCCCATACACTGATTTTCACACCACCCGCTCAGGTTATTTATTTATACATTGTGGAGGAAAGTCAACCGAGAGGTGAGAGTGAGAGAGTGAGAGAGAGTGTGAGAGGGAGAGAGAGAGGAAGAAGGAAGGAGAATTCCAAAAGATATCCCTTAATCTTTTGTCCTTGTTTTTTTTTTTGATTTTTTTGATTTTTCACTTTCTTCTTCGAAGAGATGGTTCCATTTCCAACGCCAAAGAAAAGAAAAGAAAAGAAAAATATCATAGGAAAGCACACGCACAAACTCCGCATGACGTGAGAAAATTGAAGTACAGGTGAAAGATGAGCGAAATGGAGAAATTAAGGCCGGGACGAAAAGGAAAGAATAAAACAATATATAACTTGAACTTACGCGATTGGCGTCAACTCTCCATCCAACTCAAGTCGATTGGACAGATTAAACAGAACTGACAATTCACTAGCCCCCACATCTAAAGTCTTACTACCCCATGGTATCTCGGCGTGGCGTAAAATATGGCTCTCAGGAGGACACGAGGCCATCAGTGCATGTCCGTGGAAATCCGCCGCAGAGCTCGCTGTGGCATTGGTAGTCAATATTTGGATGTGGTCCATGCACGGCTTCTCCAGACTATCCGTGTCTTAGCGGTTTACCGGTCAGCTTCTCCTTTTATCCGTACTCGGACTGGGAGAGATAAGGTCGTGGGGGGGGGGGGGGGCTTGGGCTTTACAGGACCGGGACGGGCATGCTCCTTCTACAAACAATACCGGGGGTGGGGGGCCACCATGGACCTACGATGTTGCCAGTGGACATACCGAGATAAACCGCACCACTGCTGGATTCTATCGAATGAGTCCGGAGTGGTACGGATTATTTCTGTACTCCAAACCGCAACACCGTACCATCCCCGCCCCATAATTTGGCATTGAATATATTGGGCTAAAAACAAAAGAGGGGGGAAAGAAAGAATCGAGAAAGGAAACGAGCAATAATAAAAAATACAGAGCACCACGGGAAGAACAGGGAGTGCTTACGCCAGGACAAAATCCATTCCAATCTCGTCATAAGATGACCCGAATCTCGCCACCTCTGTTGCTTGATGGTACTCATCGTGTCGTGGTTGCTGTCCAATGTTTGGGGAGACGTTTTGAAAATTGTAGGGAATTCCGTGAGCATCGAGGATAGCTCTCAGTCGCCTATTCTCTTCCGCCATAGCAGTCTTCTCTTTGGTGATCATGGTGAATGCTTCTCGCAGACTGGATAGGTGTAAGGCTTCGCTATATTCCATCTCCATGGAAGTGGGGACGTACCGAGCAACCTCCTCCTCGATCGTTTTGATATACCGTTCCTTTCGCTCGCGGTGTGTCCTGAAGAGTGAGAAGGCCGGTGGTTAGCAGGTGTTGGACCCGTGTTTGTAGGTGCTTCAAGGAAGGAGGTGATTGCTTGGGGATTGAAAGTAGGGAAATGCGGAAAACTAGGGGAAATTTATACGCCCAAAACACACCTTTGCGCTTGCCTGTTCAGCTCCTGGCGCCTTGTCAGAGCGGGTTTTGAGTCTGGTTTTGGCCCGCGGCGCTTTGGTTTCTCGCCATCTGTGTAGCAACCCGCATTATTGGTAAGCTGGCAAATACTTTTGGGAGAAAATAGCTATCCATAGCAATTTGTGGTGTCCGTGGCCTTTCGTATGCAGAGACATTCATTATAAAGTAAGAGTGCAATAGATCTCCAGGCATTGGAATAATTTGGAAGAGCATGCGCATCTCGCCGATGCAACTCTAACAAGGAGGCCTGGGACGCAACTGGGGATTTGGGAAAGAGAGTAGAACAGTCAGGACAACGAACCCTTGTTCCGCGATGACCCAATCTTAAAGAGCTCGAAGTTAAATCTGGATGAATAGGATCCTTCTGAGCCTGTAGGGAGGGGGTTTTCGCCATTAGCAAAAGCTTTATTCCGGCTCTCCCTTTCCACCGAACCGCCCCGGGAGAAATATCTTCCCGAATGCCAGAATAAAGAACACAATTCCCTACTCACGTTCTGCAGGGCTTGCGCTGTCCGAGCCCGGAGATTTCGACTGTGTAATGTCGCGCACATGGCCCTGTATGTGAGGGGGATAGTCGAAGCTACCCAAGTCTCCCATGGTTGTAGGTATTGATAGGTGTTGTGGCGGCCAAAGCTATCCGCTATCTGGTGCAGTGTAGAGCCGCTGAGAATAGAGCGACAGTTTTTTCTATCGGTTGATTTGTTATCGAAATGATTTGGAATTATTTGATCCAGATCCCAGCCGAGAGGGAGGAAGGTAAGGAGAGAGTGCAAATCAGAAGAATCACAAGCTTCAGTAAGATGTGCAGAGTTTTTGTGTGAATGAGTATGTCCTTGAGCCTTGTTGGTCCTTAAGTGTGCGGAGTGGGGAGCTTTCGAAGTACCCAGAGGTCTAACGCGATGCTGATGAAGTTCCCCGGCTTACTTCTCCAAGTCTGACTGGACGTCAAAGCTGGTTTGATCGGAGCGCCTGGTCAATAAGTAGCTGAAGGTTGTAATATCCAACGGCCAAAAAGAACTCTTGAGACATTCCACACCTTCTCTCTAAAATTTCCCTGCTTCGATTGGAGCCTCACCCGAACCTTAAATATACCACCGGCGCAAACGCCTCGCTACTTTGAGGGATTGGCAAAAGGATAGGTCAATGATGTAGGGGGGGTGGTAGATCAGAATAGGTCAGGGTCAAGAGAAGCTCTTCTCTCTCTCTCTCTGCCCCTCAGGCTTGGTGAGGGGATGGGATTGTCAAGGAGGGTGGGAGGGTGTGTGGTTGACGAGGGTATGGTCGACGGGGGTGGGGGAAGACGGGGGAGGGGTGTGAAAGTAGGAGGGCAGGACGATGATGCGAGCGATGCGGGCACTGTAGCACGGCGCTCTTGCTCCTCCAATAACTCCCCCTCTCACGCTCGTCACGCACCACCGCCTAAACAAGTGAGCAAGCGTGACTCGCCCGCTACTGGCTGACACCGTTTCGCTCCCTCCCCCCTCACCCACGCCCAGACACCACACTCTCTCTCACACACACAAGATATAGTAAGGGTACCTTCAAACCCCCATGCCCCTCCCCCTCCGCTCCACTCGCTTTCCGGGAACAACGCGCGGCAGAAGCCATGCGGGTTGACAAATATTCCCCCCTCCAACGATCAAAGAGGCTCAACCAGGAAGAAGGAGAGAGCCGAGTACAAGTAGCCCGTAGTACTCGTACAAGACGGGGAACATTGGCGTGACAATTATCGGCTCAACTTTCGTCATGTTGCAAGTAGCAACAAGGCTCCTACGAAAGGAAGGGATAGCCCTAACCTAACGAGATTTGGAACATTTACACCGCATTGACGCCTTAAGAGCCATAGCCGCGGGAGGGGAGAGATCAAGATTGAGCTCGCTCGGTAAAAGCCCTTCGATGATGCTTGGTCCTAGCTACAGCCAAGCGAAATGGAGGGAGAGGAAGTCCTGGAAGAGATGAGGTCAAGATCCAAAAGCCCTTCGATGATGCTTGGTCCTAGCTACAGCCAAGCGAAATGGAGGGAGAGGAAGTCCTGGAAGAGATGAGGTCAAGATCCAAATTAGAAGCTTCCGTCTCGAGGGAAGGAGGTGCACGTACGAAGACCTGATACTTTGAGGGCAGTCCGTATGTACCAAAAACAAAACTTGCCTAGTTTCCGAGCAGATGCCCGGTGGTGCACTGCCGCCATTTTTTTCCCAAAATTCGTCTCATCTCACCGCATTTTCGACTGAAACCCTGTAGGTGAGATGCTCTACCGTGGCCAGGAGGGAGGGATAGGTTTGGGGCCTACGAGAATTATCACTCATGGGTTACAGTTCCGCTTGTCTTTTGGACAGTACCAAACTGGGTTTCCTCTGTCGACCCGCTATT
This sequence comes from Tuber aestivum, assembly GCA_900010015.1. Taxonomy (NCBI): domain Eukaryota; kingdom Fungi; phylum Ascomycota; class Pezizomycetes; order Pezizales; family Tuberaceae; genus Tuber; species Tuber aestivum. The sequence continues at coordinate 238,175 of LN891121.1, read as the reverse complement.
AGCTGCGACGAAGACCCTTGTTGCGGTTGAATATGTTTAACGCCCTTTGACGCACATCCTCGAAAGCCTATCAAAAGACGGACGATCAATGGAGTCGTTCGCTATCCCGGGAGATTCTTGGGAAAACTACCGTTTCCGGTACTACCGGCACACCGGCTGGACTGCAATGGCGGAGCACCCAAATACCGGTACACAGTGCCCACTGATCAGCTTATTATCCCTTAGTCCGTTAGAGCGCCCAAGAGATCGGCGGGACAGGTCTCAGTTTGACAATCTAGCAAAATTTTTTTTTTTTAAAAAAAAAGGGAGCAGCACTCGATGGACTGCCGGCATGGAGTAGGATGGGATCACCAATATTTGACCAACCAGTAGCGACTGTGCTCTAGTATCCGGTCATGGTGGAGTACCGGTACCCGAAGAATTCTTATCACTGAAACCACTATCTCCGGCAGCCGGCCCTCCTACGATGGGTCTGGTTTGGCAGGTTAGCGGGATTGGGAATATCGGTTGACGAGATCCAGCCCGTCCAGTGGGCTGGTCGTATACTATACCAAGAAAACGCTGATCCCCCTCGAGGGGATGGGGGGCGACAGAACTGGTGGATCTCGAGAGTCTTCAAGCTACCGGCACAGTACCGGATTTGGATGCCATATGGGCTGTTTGGTGAGGGGACAAAGGTCGGCGCAGGCCAAAAACGGGGCTTCTTGAGTAACCGTCATTGCACAGACTCTGCTAAAATAAGCTCCAAAGGATCTTTGGAAAATGTCCAAGTGCCTGGGGCACTGGTGCACAGTACAACTTTTGCCGATTTTCATCCGCTCCGTACTATGCAGAGAGGGAGTGGGAGAGGGGGTATCTGAAGCAAAAGCCGGCTGTAAGGCAACATCCACCCGCAAAAATCCTTGTCTTGGCAGGCACAACTTGGCCGCGAAGGTAGCACTGATGGCTACCCATCCAGAAAAAAAAAAAATATAAAACGCTATATATCCCAGGACATCTCGGGGTAACCTATTTCCTGATCTCTTTTTGTGTCGATAAAACTCGCTGAGTTTTGCCCGATAAGGAAACGCCAATTTTTGTGTCTTTAGCCTCTGTCCCCTCACTAGAAAACCCGTACTGGTGCTTGTGTTCCATGATTGTATCATATTGTGGGTGGTCGTCCCAGCCCAGGACGGTAACGCGAGACGAGAAACCAGCCTCGAGCCAATCCCAAAGTGTTGTTAGAGATGTTCTTCGAGGTACTCGTGGTGGGCACCGCCCAGTAGATTAACGGGCTTCTAGTGGCAATCATTAGGGGGTTACTGTGTGTACAGTACAGTACAGTACCTGTAGACTAAAGCACTGCACCGTATCATACCCAGGCAATCCATACCGGCCATCTACTGTGATCACCTACCGGTACTCGGGCATCCCAGCCAACATCTTGCACCCCACTTGCCCTAGCGGGTGGCACAAATCGTTCCCCACTGAATGGGCACACCGGTACGGTAGTCCACAAGCAGATCGGAGCAAGTATAAGGGCCTAACTCTTCAGAGGAAAACAGCAGATGCCAAAATCCGGATACCAATAAGCTACCGGCTAGAACAGATGGGGGTGCCAAATCTTGGCTGAGGCGCAACGAGTACTCGTGCAGTACAGGCATCCATCATCATCACCGTCCGCACCACATTTTCCCCCTTCTGAGCTGGTATGACCGACTCACCGTGCTCTTCCTCCTCAGAGCCCTCATGGGGTAAGGGGGGGATTGGCTCATCTCACAAGTCCAATCCAGTGCAGTACAATACCGGTACGATACTGACTGGACCCAACCAAAGTCCCGGCTTGACCCTTAAAAGCCCATATATAGCGAGCAGTGAGGCTACCACCCCCTGAAAAGGAAAGTAGTATAGGGTATTATCACTGGAAGAATCAATACCGAGCGAGACGCGCGCTTTTTGCCGCCGTATGCAACATATATTGTTTTTCTCCCTTCTTCTTCATCCTCATCTTCTTTTCCTGTGCCATTTCTTGCATTGCATATAGACGCGGGTCTCCCCTACCGGCTTGAGCCGGTGCAATAGCTCTCCTTTTTTTTTTTTAACACCAAGTGCAGTACATGCCTACGGTGGCCGGGTTGGCTAGGGGCCGGTGTCCACTACCCAGATCCAAGTCCACTCGAATAGCTTTTTTTCTTTCTTTTTCATTGCTATATTACAAGCATTAATATACTTGCAGATTGCGAACAGGTTTTCTCTAATGCTACCGGGGTGATGCATTGCGGGTAGGCACATCTGATATACCCGCTGAGCCTCGATGGAAAAAGAAACTAGTTTGGAGAAATCGACTATCGCGTCTTTTCTCCTTCCCCCACTCTACCAAAAAGGTATAGCATGAGTAGATCACTCCTAAGAAAAACGGCACTTGGGCTCTCATTTCAAAGCTACTACTAATATAAACAAATTTGTGGGCACCGTTAGAGAATGAGCCTATGGGTCGTTAGGCTTCAGGATTGCTTTTTTTTTTTCATTAAGGTCAGACCAAATCGGTCTAGAATAGCTCCGTGCATACAGAGCCTCAGCCACGTTAACGGGAGTGGTCTCCGTGCTCTATTAACAGCTGCGAAACCCAGCGACTTAGAAGTAACGGGGGGGGGGTGAATGAGAAGAAGAAAAAAAGTCAAAACGAACCGACAAGTACCTCTACTCGGCTCGTGCGTTAAGCCTGGCGGCACCCAGATGTGGAGCGGTAGCCGATTCATGGTTTGGTGAGCAGGGATATATGGAGGGGCTAGTACGGTACCGTATCATACAAAACTAGGCTCTTAGCCGTGCTGACAGGGTACTTTTTGTATGGGGGGAAATGGTGTGGCGACAGCGAACACCCAGCACGCTGACACTACACCATTATTTAAACTACGGGGAAAGGAGGAAACGGGGGCAAGAAAGGTCTACCTACCGAGGAGTTGCATTATCCAAGGGCACTGGCCAATCCCAAGCAGGCTTCGAAAAACTCAGACATTGGTACTACCGGGTCTTACTTACCTTTGTGCCTTTGTACAACCAAGCAGGCAGTAGAACGGAAAGGATCTAAAAGCGGAGCGGTAAAAGAGCCTCGCCCACAGGGGACAAGGGAGAGACGCGTCCCTCGCCTCAGATCTGGGGTGTTTTAGCAGCCGCAGTGGTGTCCTCTGCTTCCTTCGCACTGTCAATTTCTGCAAGGATTTGCGAGGATATCGAGAGGGACAGACAAGAACTCCCTTCTCCCCTCCTCTCCCCGCCGGATCACATCACATGGCAACGGCAGTGGCTCAAAGAAGCTTATGAATGAGCCCCTTCATTCCAACCCGGAAGGAGGAGGGCCGAAAGAGGGCGTTGCGGCAAAATAGATTTCCGGGATGGTGGATGGGGGTCCGGTTCGATACCGGTATTAAGCCTTCGGAACATCGAGCTTGATATGGAAGCATTCGGGAAGAATCTAGCGCACGGCAAGCAGGCATGCTGGGGAACCTTGGGGTTCAAATGGGGAAGATCAATAAGAGATACCAAGTTATGACAAACCATACCATGCCATGCCACTGCGATGGGCAAAAAGTGTAAGTATGGGCATTGCAAAAGTGAAGAAATAGTGGAAGATACTTGTGCATTGCAGCGGTCAACCGTCTTCGCTGCTTACCCTATTATTACGATAGGCGCGGGGCAGATCGAAGGTCGCAGCGAAGGAGTGACAGCGGGGGAGGGGGGGCGAGGGAGAGCTGTGTGAACAGGGGTGCGACTGTGAGGTTGTGGGGAGAGACACGAGCCCAATAGAGCCGCTCCCGTGTTCCATGGACCGAAAACGAAGTTTTTTTGACCGCTGTCTCGTCAAATTTAACCATATCTTTGTCACCGGCGATCACTCGGGATCTCCACAATGTCCACTAAGGTGCCTACGCTTTCTCTCGACGGGACCCCACCACCACCCCACGACGAAGCACCTACCCAGCATTACACCACTTATCGCGTTGGGGGTCAGTCGAATGCGGCGCCCCCGAAAAAGAAGCGGACAAAATGAAACAAAACTCCCGGCCGGAAGTGCGGCTCTTTTTAAGCCCTTGTCGGTCGACAGGGAACCTCCCCCCACGGTACTTGTGACCTCTATGATACCTCACGGTACGCCTCGGTTGGAGCGATTGGCTTGTATCGAGCACTTTTGGCCTTGTCCTCCCATTCGATTGCCGCCCTGATACCTGAATCGTGTACTGCAAAGGGACTCCGAGGAGCATTTGGTTCATGGGGTGGAAGCCGCCTAAGACCTGCCCTGAAGGAAAGTAAGGGCTGCTAGAGTACCGTAGGGTTGGAGGCGAACCAGAGGAATTCTATCAGTCAGGGAGCCCGCGCAGATTAACGTCGACCACGCGGTGCTGAGCAAAATGGTGTTGGCCATTCTCTTTTTTAGGGGTGGATGGTTCGTCTACTGATAGAAAATGGACAAAAAAAAAGCAGGATCAGTTATGCGCCGGCTCTCATTCCACAATCATGGAAACCTCTAGCCCCCCAATAAAACCGTCTTGTGTCACAGAAATTTACTGCGCAAACGAGAACGGTGGGTCCAGTCAGCCTGGGACTGCGGCTCAAAGATCGGAGGAATCATATAACTATGATAGCTTATCGGCAGGCTGGATTAATCCTTGCTGATGATGTCTCTTGGCGTACAGCCAACAAAGCAACGGTGCGCAATCAATGTACTCGAGTAACGCTGAATGTCCGAGAACTTGATAAACGACGAGTGACGCGCACATCTCCCCGAGAGAGGGGAGCGGTAGGTGCTCATGACGCCGGAGGAGAACGGTATATTCCGACGAGCATCCATAAAGCGCAGATAAACAGAATCAGGAGCTAGGGCCTGTGGACGATCCAAATCCGAGGAAGCGTGGGAGGGATCGGGGAAGGGAGTTGCAGTACTCGAGTACTACAAGTAGTATCCTACCGCGGGGCGTGCCGCTTCCCGGATCTTCAGGCACGTGTGTACTCGAGTACTTTGGGGACTACGATAAATCATGAGGCGTCACGTACTGTATCATAGCGGATACAGATTTAATGAGGATGACGCCAGTTGGGGGTTCATACGTAGATGAGAGCTTGACTTCACACCCACTAATCTCAATCAATTCAAATACCACAGGGCTTTGGAAGACAATTGACGTTCCACTCGCCCCGAACATCGCGAACCATTACATGCGGACGCACCACGGCGTAGCCGCCGGAGTCAACACGCCATCCGCCGATTCCCCAAGCTTCTACAGATGCGGTGGCAAAAAAAGAGCTCACCAACCCTTCCGACCCCTTCCCCCCGCGTGGGGCGTGATAGAGGACAGCCGAGGCACGAGTTCATATCCTACCCTCCCTCTCCTCCCCTCGTCTCCTGACCCCCGGATCATTAGCCCCCGATGCCCCCGTCCGTCCGCCGTGCCGCCGTGCCGCACACCGTGCCACCAGGTAATATGAACAAGAACAAGAAACCCGGACCTCTCTTGGTGCGAAAAAAAGAAAAGAAAGTTTCCTACGCCTCAGTCATTTTTCAGTATTCTGGTTGTTAGCTCTAGGACCGCTCTATCGGAGGGTGCCGGTACCGCAAGTGTCGTTCACGGCTCAACGATCGGTCAAGAAGAACGAGGGGGGAGGAGATAGACTAAACCCTTGCTCAAGCTCCTGTATCGTAGGGTACTTGTATGATAGGGTGCGGTACCGGCACTGTAGTCTATTTACTCGTATGATACTAATTGAACCTCACGCTAAGACATCCGGAGTTTCCCCCTTTGGATTTGGGGGGCAGAACCACGGCGAAAGGAACCGCCTTCCGGTTAGGGATTGGGATCGTATTTATATGGGTTTGTATGATGCCATATAATGCTGTATAAAAACCATATCACACATTGGGTTTAAATTCCATATCTTACCCGACACTCAAAGTTTTTATAATGTAAAACATTACAATTTTGGTATCGTAGGTTGGTTTACAGGTACTGCACAGTACAAGCTGGTCGGTATCCCATAAAATTAATTGGTTGGTATTCCCTTCAACATCCTAGTACTACCGTCCACGAAATCTAGATTCTGACAAGCTCCCCCAATTCCAGAATTACAGTTAGATTCATTCATATCCCAACCCCCGAAAGAGAGCTTTAATTATTATACTACAGTAGCTGGAAGCCCTGCTCATATATATGAATTGAAGGGCTTTCACTGTTCAGGGCTAGTATTTTAGGGTCCAGAATTTCTAGGGGATGTATGCGTGCTATTGTATAGCATCACAATAACATTATGAAAAGAGATAGTTGATATCATAACATGTGTGATACGGTGTATTTTTGTGCCATACCTATACGTATACGTATTTTTGGTATGTATGATACCCCTACTTCCAAACCCTGACCGAGACAAACAAAAGGTGAAAAGAAAAAATGATAATACTCACTGAACTTATGTACAGTGCTGCTAGAAGGAGCAATTTCCAACGTCTTAGGACCACATAATATGTTAGTCTGATCCTTTTTTCTGTTCCTGAGATTTCACAGTATGGCGAACAGGACACCTGTCTCCACAAGTGTGATATGATAATCGCAGAACGAAACCATTATTGCCCCCCATATTTGCTCATCGTGTTTACTTGTCCGCATCGTCCTGTTTTTTTAATTTTATTTCTTCCTTTCCTCTTTCCTTCTCGTATCACACAGCCGGGTTGAAGCCGGACACCCTGATCTGGGAGGGAATTCCCATATCATACATACGAATCACATACATACAGCGCAAGGGGTTCCTTCCTTCCAGCTTCAGCCCGGGCCTCACTTGGCGAAATCGGCCAATTCTGATTCTCCCCGACTGGTTCGTCTATCCACCTATCCATCTATAGTCTAATTACTAACTATCTTAACTTACTACCCTACCCGCCGACTAAATCTAAGGGCGAGACCCATCTCGTCCCGCGAATTATTCCTGGTTCTATTGGGAGAGCTTTCTTTCTGTGGTGGTACTTTGGCTGTGGGTCATATATATTCTACCCTCCCAAGTTTTCACCAGAAACCTCGAGAGCCGTCACGGCGGGAATCACCTCACCAAAACCGTGGTCAGCAAACATACCACAACGAAAGGGAGTATGATACGATGGAATAATATCACGCTGTTGGGTTCACTCTACTACATCACAATCTACTAAGCAGTCAGTCATATAATATTATTATTATAAGATAACCGCGGAGGATATATATATATATAAAAAGCACCCTAAGATCGGTGTTGCTAAATTGATATTTACCTCGCAGTTCTCTCTCCTACATACCCATCCTACATACCCATCCTACATATACCATACTATATATCATACAAAATAAGGATGAGGCAGCAACAAAACCCATATCCTCATTATTTAATATCTTATCATGAAACATTCCTTTCCCCCTTCCCCTCCTTCCTTCCTTCCTTCCTTCCTTCTCCTAGAGAATTACGCAACTATACGTGACTGGACCAGAGCATCCGTTTCTCCCCCGCATAATTATAATATGGGGTCGTTATCATTGACAACCCAAACTAAAGTTAGGGGAATACCAGGTAGGGCTACGGTATGATGCTCGAGTATCGTCCATAATGTTATATCATACAGTATTTCAAGTGGGGGACCCTAAGTCACAGGTATCAAGAGTGGTACCGTACGTACGAATTCCGGTAATGTAAACGTTACGAGTATAGTAGAACAGAACAGGACAGGACAGGACAGACACTCGTGGGCGAGCACGATGGATATATCGAAACGTATATTTATAATAGGATGGTAACCGCCCAGAGAAAGGAAGGGGGAGGGGGGAACTACTGCGTCGGTATCTAGTTGCGGATACGTACAGTACAGTATTATTATTTTTGTTGGATCCTTTGATTGTATAAGGTAGACTACAATACAGTATAGACTACAATCTCTGTATGCAACCGCTGGGTTGCGAAAATTTCAATTTGGGGGCAACTTAAAGGCATCATCAACCCTTCCTTCCGTAGATCCAAAAAAAAAAAAAACATCAGTGAAAGCAATTGAGATATTCTGGTAAAAGGGGGCATTCCCCTTCCTTGGAAAAATTGATCTTATGTATACTCGAGTACAGTGCAGTGCTGCACGTACATGTATATATATATATATATAGTCCACAAGTCACGACTCCGTGCAGACTACCCATGATAAACTTGTCCCCCTCCCGGTACAGTACTGCGAGGTCCAACTCCATATGTCCAATATCCATGACTTATCACATTGCAATAGCTTGGCAAATGGTACTGTACGAACCCTTGTGTGATCCATATTCATGCATCCGTCCTCCCTCTTTCCGGATAGCTAGATGTAAGATGCGTGATTTGATTAGGGTGTAGTACGTGGTGAGGGCGCTGGTGTTCGCATGTTTTACACGGGATAACTGCATCTTCGGCTCCATCTGGGCGCTTTTCTGCTTCGCTAGGGATGGGCGCAATTAGGGGGTTGACGTCCATTCCTCCCAGTTCCGGGAGATCTGGTGGGTGTCGGGTGGTGATGGGACCATATACCGGTATGCCATAAGTTACCGACGAGGTGTAGGCTGTTCCGTAGCTAGGTTCGTGCATCCACCCTGATCCCCTATGTCTGTCGACGGCAGCCTACTGTGTGCTCGGTCGCTAAGCTAGCTAGGGATTGAAGACGTTACGTTACATCAAGAGTTATAAGGGGATATCAGACTGTATCATACTAGCAAGGATAAGTGTATTCTAAAATGGCCGGTAAACACAGGAAGGGAAGGAAGGAAGGAATAATCGGGTAATAAAGAACGCCATTCGGCTTCTCCGGGATACAGCAGGGGATCAAGGGGAAAATATTTCAAGATCGGGCAAGGCACAATACAGATGCTATCTCCCCGTTTGTTTACTTCAGTGACGAAAAAAAAAAAAAAAAAAAAATAACTGCCTCGTCCGGGCACGGAGTTTGGGGGACAGCTCTCTTCCCTCCTACGCAATCTTTGCTCCACCGAGCAAGTCTGCGAGGGCATCGACCTTCTTGTCACCCTCCTGTGGAACTTTTGCGCTCTCCGCTTCCTCTGCCTGTTTGACGATGTCCTCCTTCTCGTCCACCTCTTCGTCTTCGTCGCCCTCGTCCTCCTCGTCGGTCTCCTCCTCCATATCGCTGAGGGAGTCTAGTTCGCCGAATCCTCTATCTTCAAAGATCTCGCGCATTTGCTCGACGACAAGCTCCTCCTCCGAGAACCTGTTTCCATTAAGCTCTAACCGTTGAAGTTTCGGGAGAGCAGTTTTGATGGCCCTTTTAATGGCCTCAACACCTTTAACGTCGATTTCATTATACTGAAGTCTGATAGTTTTGAGCGCTTTGTTTTTCTCCTGTGCCAATGCCTCGCCTAGCAATACTCCTCCACGCGCAGAAATTAGACAATCACCAACCCCTAGCTCTAGTAGGTCACCCCAGTTCGTTACAACGGCTGCCAAAGCCTGAGCTCCTGTGGCCGTGAACGTATTGTCCTGCAAGTCCAGGATTTGTAACCCATGATTCTTTGAGAGGCCATTTCTCAAAAGCGTGTTGATGCCCTCCTGCCTGATCCCGTTCTGCACCATCTTGACTGTCTTTAGCGACCTATGTGCAGCGTAAGCCTGCGCCCACGCTTCCATGGATCCGTTCTCAAGGCGGTTACGACCGCAAACAATAGTCTCAAGGGGAGGGTGTGCCGGTTTCGACGCTTTGAGAGCTGCAAGGTCACGGATTGAGTTGGCCACTATGATGCCACCGGCAGGACCAAGGCCATTGTTATTCAGCAAAAGGTGCCGTAATGGACCGGCCCGGGCGTAGAAATCCCTTAGAGTATCCGCAAGGCGGCCCCCGAAGGCGTTATCCGAGAGATCGACAGTGTGCAAATGCTCAAGGGTCAAGAGCGCTGTTAGTAGCGCCGCAAGGGCATCCGGAATCTCAGAGATAAGGCGGCCGGTAAAGATGTCGGCCGCATTGAAGACCTGTATGGATCATATGTCAGCTCCGTCACTTCAGCAGAGATAGGGCTACATACGTGCAGATTTTTGTTTGTTTTCAGGACCTCGGCGAGCGCTTTGCAGGCTTCGATTCCAAAAGTGTGACCACCGAGCCGGATTTCCTCCACCGTCTCATTGCCCTTGAGGGAAGCGATATGTGGTTCAATATCGGCCTATTACAAGGTAATACGTAAGCGTACAGCGTGGTTTTATGGCGATGGCAGGTTCTTGTAAACTTACGGCGGTGTCTAATTTGAGAGGCCTCCCATCGCTAGACTTGAGAATAAAAACCTTGTCGATCGTCATGCCGTCCAAGACTTGTCTGGCGAGAATTATGCGTCCTTAGCTAGGGGTACGGCAGGTCGGGGGGGAGAGGGGGGGAAGTGAAGGTTGGGTGTGTTGGAGGGGTTGGACCGGTAAAATGCTCAGGGGGGGGGTTTTTTTTTATTTTAAGTGGGGTCCGTGCACTGCTGGCGGTTTATAGGGGGAAACTTTTTTAGTATACGAGACCAACCATGCAGTTCCTGATCACCCTTAATATCGTGATATCGACAAACAAGGTCTTCAATATCCAAGAAACCATCATATTCCGGATCAAACAAATACAGGATACAGTGCTGGCATTCTCCCGGAACTTTAGTTGTCCCGGCGATATGTGACAGAACTGCCCGTCCTAATATCATGGTGATGCGGAATGGGTGTACCTCAACCTCCGAGGGACTCTTGTTTCATATGAGAAGAGCAACCATTCACAACGGGCTGGGAGCATCAAAATGCAAGCTCAGAGCCAATTGTGTGTATTTATCCTCCGTTCACCACCACTATCGGGCCCATAAGTAATGGCATGAAGGTCTCACAAAGGTTTCCTTACTGCAAACCCTTGTCACCGTGTCACGCCCAAAAATCACTCAACTGATCAAAGAATGATACTCCAAAGTGGCTCGAAGTGGTATTTTGAGGCCGTGAAGAGACTTCTGGAGTTAGTTTTTGAGCTCCCCACCAAAGGTTTCGTATGTATAGTACTCCCAAGTCATATAATTTCTTGTATGAGGCTGGCAAGAGATGTCTTTCCACCAAGTTGTAGGACATCGCGAAAGGGATAGCCTTTTCTACACAGCGACATAATGATTTCCCGCTAAGCTAGGTATGATATTTGGTAGGGAGGGTCCGAGTTTTGCTGGCATCGTATTTCTGTGCCCTGTAACCATGCCGAAGTACAAGTACTGGCATCCAGTCCATGATTGTCGCAATCCCCTGGCAACAGAACCCTGTTCCCGGCACCTCCCTTGAATGGAATACAAGTAAGTACTCGAGTACTCGTAATGTCCTGACGTTTGTGAACACGACCAATATTGCATGACGCCAAGATCCGGGCAAAAAAACTGAATTTTGGTGGTATGCAATAGCAGCTGTGTTCACAAACGTCAGAGTATAGAGAATGGCTGGGTAACAGGATTTAACGTATATAGTGGCGTTCCGCTTCCGGTTTGTGCATTTGCTCCTAATCCTCTAAACCCACCCACACACAGTTTTGCGAAAATGATGGCTTCCCGCATCACCCGTCTGGCACTTCTCCACCAACTCCGTATCACTCACCGCAGACCTCTCCACCAACTCTGTATCCCTCACTACAGACCTCTCCACCATCTGCATGGCTCGAGCTTCATTCATCCTATCCGTATGTTTCAACAATTTTCCCCCCAGGTAAGTACAAAATCAATTGTATATGTTGAGTGATGTGTGAGTACTTACATTGTTGTTAAGCAATAGTCAATCAATGTGAACGCCCCCGGTGCACAAGACCCGACTAACGGGACCCCAAATCCTGAAACGGTAATGTTTATGATGATAAAACTAATCCTTCAAGTTTGCAATATTCTAACTATCTTCTAGCCATCTGATACCATAACGAACGATCGATTCACCACGCTTGATGTCCTAATGTTTGTGAACACAGCTGCTATTGCATACCACCAAATTGGGAGGCTCCGGCCGATCCCTTGCCCATATGCAATAGCAGTTGTGTTCACAAATGTTAGGACATTACAAGTAGTAGTCCAAGCTATGCTACACCTCGCTGAGAGCTTACACAGTCTACATGACCTTAGGCTAACCAGATTGATAAGATCATGTTGAAACTTGTTTTCTACGACCATCATATCGAGGAAAATAAGACAAAAAGACAAGCCGAGATGGAGGGACGTCTTACCCAAAGGCAGATTGAGATGGAGGAAAGGCTCACCAGAGCAATACAAATTTCTGCTACCCAACTCAAATTAGAGTTGAAGCTTGGGGACCAAGAAAAAAATGTGTCTCACGGTGGCCGGAGCTGGTGGAATTGACGGGAGCGAATTTTGTTTTCTCATTGTTTTTCCCTTTTGTTTTCTCCTGTCTCCCCCCCTTCGTTTCCCCCTCTTGTTTCCCGCCCTTGTTTCCCGTCCTCGTTTCCCGCCCTTGTTTCCCCCTCTTGTTTCCCCCCTCGTTCAATAGCGCCTGGCATTAGAAGGGAGTTTTTTTATTTTTAGAAATTGGGGTAGAACTTAGAATAATTACTAGTATTAACTTAAAATCAGTCCATGACCAATTCAAATTAAAGGATTCTGATTACTATTGCATTTACGTTCTTGTTTTGATTGTATGGGAGGGGTTCTGCCATTGGAGTCCAACGTACAAGTACAAGTACCGTAAAATCTCTTGAAATCCACTATTCTCGGTAGCTCTATGATCTCTAGATTCTGAGTTAAAAGTTCTGGAGAAGGATTAGTGTTTTCCTAACAGGTATAGCCTGAGTCATTTGGCGGTATTGGGTCTTATTGACTGACTTTCGCTATTTGGTTAACCTGCCAACCCAGATCTACTTTGGACAAGGTCAAGATTTACAGGGATATTTTGACATGCCGTAGATGGTGGATTTTAAGAGATTTTACGGTACCGTAAGAACTCGTGAAATCCACTATCAGACTATTAGCGTGAATCAACCTGTATGCCTGTAATAGGTTTAGTCTAACAGGTTAACAGAATTGCGAATACAAGTACTTGTACGAGTACTAGTCAACAAGATCCAACGCGTCTAGTAGGCCGATCTTTCACCATATTAGGAAAAATTCTAATCCTTCATATGAGCTTCTAACTTAGAATCCGGAGATTAGGGGGCAAACGGAGATACTAGATTGCAAAAAGGACTTACGGGTACAGTACTGGTGGAGAAATGATGGAGATGCAAAGTAAACCAAGCAAAAATCTTGGAAATAGCATCAGCCAGTGACAACACAGCCCTGTTATCTTGACTCGTAGCATTATTGGCACTTGAAGAGCCTTTGCCCATAAATTTATGCCTGCCACGGCACAAAGTACTAAGTGCACAACCACTGCCATGCCAGAGCGTGGATGGAAAAAGGGATCCCAGAACACCCCAAAGAGGGATTTAAAGCATTGATTTTGGACACCGGCGTAAAATATCACTCGGTGGACCCGTTTACTATAATTGAAATCCGGAGTCAACCCTTATAGCATCTCATATTACCTACTACTATCTTTAATAGAGCATCAACAGCGATGGTAAATATATACGAGTTTCCGGGTCCAGTGCAGCCTCATAGATTCCAAGATTCCAGCATTCCATAACTAAGTTAGTCCGCATCCCAGAAATTGCTGTCATCCATACATTCTTAACATTCCCGCGATGGCAACCGTTCCCATAATACCGATACCGATGCCGGCCACTTCAATCACGGCGGAAGTGTGCTCTGGATAATGGTGTTGTAAATGAGGGTAAATAGGAGACAAATGTATACAGGTACAAGTGGCAGCAGGAATAACTTACATCCACAAACTCACGCAAGCCCAATAACGAAGCGGGAATTTTTTAGTTCTCGGTTTTTTTGTTTTTTGCCGCCTAGAGTGCCATACGCCCCCCCCACGACATTTCCTGTGGCAGGCTGCTTAAGGGTTAGGTAGTGAGGGCCGCTGAGTGGTATTGGTTCTCTCGGGGACATAGTAATGGGGGAGACAAATACTTGAGCGGTTTGGCTGGTGTTGGGCTTGCAAGGGTTCGAATCACACAATGCTACTATACTTCCGCCAGGAGTTCGTCGGGCATACTAGGGCCGGGTCGGGTCGCGTGAACCCCCCATGGCGCCTTCGAAGAGGGGTGGGAATGTAATTTTTAGACGTCCCTCACCAGGGGCGTGGTTGTATCCTCGGGAGTAGAGCTTACCACGAACTTCTCCGATGGGTTATACCTGGGTTCCCTAGGATTGAAGGTGTGATCTCTTTGGTGGAAAAATTTAGCCTTGTTCGGAATACGGTACCGGACTTTCCCGTCTCCGTTTAGCTGGCTGAAATGTGAATGGATAGGTTCTTCCCCTACGAGTAGCGGGAGGCGTGGATAGGCTAATTTCGAGCTCCGGGGGAATCTGTGTAAGCTTTATGGCGGACATACTCGGAGGTCCGGATACGCGCCGGGCTTCCGGACGTAAATCCTTTGCCATCAGCACCGTTCGAGTGCCGCAAGTGCACGCTCCTATGCCTCTGGATTAGAATTGAACAAAACCGTTAGAGATCTATATCATACATATCCCCCCCCCTATCTACGATAAGGTGGCAAAAGCTCGGAGGGTGGGATACATTGCACCAGAAGTGATCATTTCCAGAGACTCACACCTCGGCTCTGCCAGGGTAAGAGATTTCGAGAAGCTGTAAGAATCATGAGAACATACATTTTGTGTAGAGAAGTAAAGGGCCTGGGGATTGATAACCGGTGATGTTTTATGCTATGGTGCGGTAAGATCGGAGGCATTGTATGGGGACGCTGTGTAGACAAAAGGTACATGATAACTGCCTCTACCCGCCGTGATCAGTGGTGTCTCAATCCCGTAAAACTTCCGTTCAATTTTCCTTGTTGTAAACTGCTCTCTACATGTTTTCAGTTTGGTTCGGCCTGAAACCGGTTCGGTTTTTTATGTCCTGATAGAGCACATTGGAAACGACGAATAGAAGGAGTTCAATGAGAAAAAGGAAAGAGGGAGGGTTCTGGGGTCTCCCATTCTCCACTCCGTCTTCGAGAATCGCTCGGACAGGGGGGATAGAAAAATAAACCCCCTCCAATAGCTTGCTGGTTTTTGGCCAAAAAAGAGGGGAGAATGAGAGAAAGCACAACCCAATCAATGCTACGACAAGTATATCCAAAACTAGCGCCTGAATCCCCTCCCTCCTTTCCTCCTGAACAAAGGAAGAAAGGACAGCCTCAGGGAAGCTCCTTCTCCACCAAGCTCCCATGCTCGCCCTCCTCTCCATCACCCCTTCCACCCCGTGCCTCACTCGAGAACTTTCCCTTCAATACAAACACCTTCTCGCATAGGAATAGCCTCAGCCAAATGATCAGCCAGATGATAACAAACACCACGCAAATCGCTGCGGCAATGCCGAAAGCGTACGCGGCGACCATGCCGGAACCTTTCTTGCCCCGGTCGAGGAAGGAGTAGGTGTATAAGCCCTTGGTTGCCTTGGTAATGTAGGCGACACCCAGGTAGCCCGCTAGGATTAGGAACAGGAAGGGGACGTGTAGCCATGGCGAGCGCTCGGTGCGAGGGATGAGGACTTCGAAGATCGCGAAGACTGAGTTTAGGGTGTGGAAGGACACCTAGGAGGGTCAGCCTGGTTGGTTGGGATGGGGGTGGGGGTGGGGGAGGGGGGGAGATTACATTGCACCATGCTGAATATCTATTTCTGAATTGATTGTCATCTGGTGCCAGAATGACCCAGTATACCACAGTTCTAAAAACCACATAAAGTATTGCTCAGCGTGCATCCTTTCTTTTTCTTTTTCCGATTCCCCCCCACATTCCTCCCTGCATAGGTATTCCCGCGCCCATCTATTCATCCATCTGCACTCGTCTATCATTCCCCCTTCCAAAAAGGAACTCCTAACAAATAATAAAAATAAAAATAAAGCCAATACTCAGACCAAAAGCGGAAACGTAATAATAGTAGTATAAAGCAAACAGTGCAAAAACTGCAACACCTCCGGCCATCCCTCCAACGGAGCCCTCCCCCCAAAGGCGTAAACAAACGTGTGCACCGCCGCGACAGCAAAGTAGCAACCAAGCCCCCAGTACATCAAGTTTGTAAAGTACGAAAAGCTTTTCTGTGTCGAATGCGACCCGTCGATCACGGCTGAGCGAGCGATGTGGTAAAACAGAGTGGTGAAGATATAGTACGCGATTAGAAGCCGGGTGTAGGCGAGCACGACCGAGGAGAGAATGCTGCAGGTTTAGAAGCGATTCGTCGGATCGAAGGGGGAGCCCACACCGAGGAGCTTCATCGCGGCAGCTGCTGCCGAGTTTTTCCCTTGATTGGATTGGGTCAGCTGTACCTTGTCTGTTTGTTCAGTGATGACGATCTGCGGCTTGAAAGCTTGAACAAACTGGGTAGAAGGGGTGAGGGTGAGGTTGGTTGTGGGGTGATCGAATGGAATGTGGGGAAGGCGGGGAAAAAAGATATTCTAAGTTATCGTGGATCCTTCCTCCCCGAGCACTGGATGTACGGATGGGGGAAAGTAAGGTAATGTATGGAAGGGCGAGAGAGAGGGGGAGAGAGCTGAAGGCAACAGGTGGAAGTCAGTCAGTCACTCGGGGGATGAAAGTAGCAAAGTGCACTAAAACCTCAGGCTGAAAATTTGAAGCTATATCTGTAATAAAAATGATCGAAGAGGAAAGGAGCAAATTTGATTTGTTTCCAGCCATTGCCTGGGATGGAGGGGCCGAATTTCAATTACGTCTGCCCTATGGTGAGTACTCGAGCAGGAAAGAATGCAAGTACATACACTTCCACCGACCACAATAGCACAGAAAAGTATCAGTGGATCCACGTCCCTTACTCCATGTAGCGCATAACGTCAACCGCGCAAGAGGAACGACTGTTCCCACTTTCGGGAGAGCGTTGAACTAGTATAGGCTGTTATAGACTTCATTATTATTGGGCTATGGGTGGTGGATTGAATAAGCGTGGAGAGAGGTTCTCACCGAGAGAAAGCTTAAGTTTGGTATTTGACTGGGGGGGACGAATCTGCATGACATGGTGTAATCCGGTTTTGTAGGTTTCCGGGTTCTGGCTACATAGATCTGGAATGGCCAGATTTGGCACAATCGATTGCCGCGGTTTCTCAGACGGGTATATATGATATAGGCCTGAGTAGGCAGGCATTCGTCGGCTTTGCCTGTGGCTTAAAGCCGGCTTGTGGGCACGAGGAAGAGAAAGAGTGAGTGAGGGTTAGGTAGGGGACTTGCACCGTGCTTTCACAGGCCCCGCCGACGGTAAGAAGGGGAAAGGGGGGTGGAGTGCTGCTCCGTTTCGACAGGATAGAGAGATTGAGATACTACTGAATATATGGCATAAATTATGCGATGCTCAAAAACCCATGGAAAGGGTATTGTAAGCCCAAGGACCCGAGAAACTTTACTCCAAAAGATTCTCCGCCCTCTCCGGGGGGGTGGCGCTAATGCCATTACACCTCACCAAGTGCATCTTCACGAACACTCACTCTGTCCTCTGCCCTTCTTGAAACGCCCCTCAACCATATATGATACGCAAACCCCAACTCCATATACCAAGACACCCTTTGGTATGATATCTCAACATTAGTCCCTCCTATCCCATTTCTCCCCTTCCCCCACCACCTTCCCACAACAAACAACAACAGATTGACACAAAACGAAACACAACACAAAAACCAACCCCCTTACGTCGACAAAAGGGAACTACCGCAAAAATGTCGGACCAACGGTCTGTCACCACTACTGGCGCTGCACCACTACAGCCGGTGACCCTACCAGCCACTATCAGCCCCGCCACCGAAACTCTGGCCGTAACCCCCCTCTCCCCGACCCCACTGTCAACCCTCTCCAATGCATTCACAACTCTAGAGCTCGAAATAGCCCACCACGAAAACACCCTCTACAATATCCAAACCACCCTCACCACCACCCTCCCCGCGACCTAGCAAATAACCCTGAACATCCTTAGCACGATTGAAAATGCGGCGGAGGACCTCTGGTCGCTGAAACAGTAATACGAGCGTGCGAACGTAGCACTCCTACGTCTTCGTCTCGACGACGTCAGCCCGAACGGCAGCAGCAACAGCAGCAACAGCGATGGTGAGCACAACAATAATGACGAGGAACTGGACCAGATGAAGAAGGTCGCCGAAATAATTTCAAAGACCCTGGAGTGGGCCGAGGAGTTCAGGATGGAGCTTGCTAGAGGGACCGACGCGGTATACTTCGCCGTCGGGGACTTGGAAGGGATCGAGGTTGGGGATGCGGACGGGGAGTTGGAGGTTGTCAGAGGCGGAAGGGGTGAATTGGGCGTTGTCTGTGCAAATGGTGTAGCCACGGTAGGGGGGTTCGTCGAGTGTTTATGGGATGATGGGGGAAGTGATGAGACGGCAGCAGATGACGCTTTGTGGGATACCGGGGATAATACTGCCAATACGATCTGAGTGGACTCACGAACCCACGGCAGTAATGTGGGACGCATAGGTGGACTGGACTATCGACCTTTTTTTTCCTACTGTTTACATTTCTTAAATCACATATTTTAATACCACCGGGCTCAAACTCCACTTTCTAAAACCAATTTTGGGATGTTGGGTGGTGGGGAAATTGTTGGAGGGGTTGGAAGTTTGCTTGCTTGCTAGCTTGCTTAGAGGGGGGAAGGTGATGGGGTGTATTGTATAGATAACCCATAGGGGTATCAGGGCATTAGGGTATAGCAGAAGGGCGAAAAAGCAAAAGGTACAGTAGAGCACGGTAGGAGTGTATACACTCCTTCTATACTGAGCATTTTTCTCACTACAATAGCCTCCTGACCGCCTGAAGCAACCTCCTCCCCCCCCCTCATCTCCCCGAGTTGGATCATGATATCATCCAGGGTTTCTCTCTTCGGCCTACTCAAGCCTTTAAAATTTAGCCCCCTTTCCTCCATTGTCCCTACGACACATGTAAAGCCGTAAAGGTCTTTTTCGTATCGCCGGTCATACCAAGCCCCCCCTTTGTGATTGCCAAATCGACCAACGTTGCAACAGGCATCCCATCAATGAGGTTGTATTCACTGCACTCAGGCAGCGATCCGGTTTCGCCGGTCTTATCCAAGAAGTCGATCGTGATGCAAAATCCCCGGGGGGAGTCGTAACTCCATTCGCCGAACATTGTTTTGGAAAAACGGGGGTCTCTCTTTGCGATGGTTTCCAATTTGTGCAAAGAATCGGGTGTGATGGCCAGGTCCGTGTCTTCTGTAATGATAGGATAGCCGTGAAGGGGGAGAGGAGCACCCCCGACCACGACGAAGTTCTCTCGGTGCTCATCTCCTATCATGGCCCAGACCTCCTTGGCGACTTCCATTGAAGCCAATTGAACCGGTCTCAAGTCTCCAGACACGACGAATGGTGAGGGGGCCGTTCTTCCACGGTTGGTAGTCATATTGAAAAGATTTGATTGATGTTGAGAGTTGTGAACGCAGTGGGAATTGGGAGAGTGGTTCTTTGCTTGGTGTTTCTTTCACGTCTACCTGGATCGATCAGGGAATGAGATGGCTCCTACACAGGACTGGTAAACGTGTGCCCGTCATTGGCCTCGTATGCATTTCACTATAGTGGTGGAAGGTTTGAAATATAGTCGTAGCCCACTGGCGTTTCTTTGCTTGGTGTTTCTTTCGCGTCTACTTAGATCGATCAGGGAATGAGATGGCTCCTACATAGGACTGGTAAACATGTGTCCGTCATTGGCCTCGTATGCATTTTGCTATGGTGGTGGAAGGTTTGAAGTATAGTCGTAGCCCGCTGACGTTTGTAAAAACAACTCTGTCCGCATGCACCAGCATTTGATAGTTGAGGAAGTAGCATCGGTAGTAGGAACCCAGAAATATTAAAAATATAGCTAGAATATATGCCAGTAACTAGATCCCCTTACTAACGTGCTCTATAGCTCCTGGCTCATGATATTCACAAGAGATACTTGTCAAAAGGCGCAGGTGGAATCATGAAGTATCACTCGTTTCGCCCCCGCCAATAGGGGGTAGCAACCCAGCGTTCGATGGGATTGCAGTTTGCCAAGACACTTTCCTGGTGCTTACTCGTACCTAGTTGCTCCCGCTAGGAAGTTTATGCCGGTGTGATGTCATGTGACCAAAATAAATCGCTTAGTCGGAATGCAACCTGGCGACACCTTGATCCCACTCTACAACCATTAGTGTTCGTTACAGGGCGGGGCAGGGCGGGGTTTGCCCTCTTGGGCCCCACCATTACACGGGCCCAGGGGGGTATTGTGGCAGTCCTCCCCACCCCACCCCCGTCCAGGGCCCCACCCCGGTCTTTACCTGGACGGGGCCCCGCATCTTCCCACCTAAATTTGCCGGGGGCCCGTCTGGGGCATGGGTGGGGCGGGGCCCCCGGCGGGTGACGGGGCAGGGCCAGCCTCTAAAAATGCCCCGCCCCGGGCCGGTGAGCGGGCCGGGGCGGGGAATGGGGCCGGGGCCCGTGTTTTTCGGGGCCCCGGAGGCCCCGTAACGAACTCTAACAACCATTGATACTCTCACGACTCAAAAGCTCTCACTTCCCCCTACTCGAGCATACATACCACCGACTCTGAAAGAATGGCTGTGGCACGTGTACAGCAAACAGACGTCTTTCTAGCCCCAAGCACCCCCAAACAACTCAACATGAATTATTATCTCAATGAAGGGTTAGAAGATGTGGAGTGTTTGGAATATCATGATGTTCACTCACTTAAAAATGCAGTCAATTCACAAGTTCAAGCGTTATATTCCCCAGCCTATGAAGCTAACGACTCCAAATGCCTTACCCTATACCTAGTCTTTTTTCTGGTATCAGCACAACAACTCAAAAATATCGATCGTATTTGAAAGCACAACTACAAAACACTACGATTTCTCTATTTCAATGAATCAAGGGCTTTAATTGTTAAAAATATGCCTGGTCCCCTTTATGAACTAGTGGCACAAGAGTTTATTTATACCCTCTGAGACAAGATAAGAGTGGAAGGTTGCCAGTGAGAGGTTTCCTGTATGGGTAGTACAACCTACCAAGGGACAGGAAGTCGAAAGGAGGCCGATGCCTCACTAAGACTATTTAGGGCCTGCCCTGATCTGAACGATTGGCTGACAGTGATTTTGGAATGTGGTGTGTCTGAGACTCCCTGCCGCTTGGCGGTGGATGCATGGTGGTGGTTTAATTATTCGAACAGTGCCGTAAAGGTCATCTTTTTATTTTTTGTGTCCACCCAGAACAAGACAGTTGAGATTGAATTTTGGGATTTGACTGCTCATGAACATCCGAGTCCACATATAGATAGTTGACTCCTTAAATATTTATTGACGGATTGAATCAACTTGGTCAAGAAATTCACATTTGTCAAACTCATCGCATCCTATCCAAGTGGTAGTCTCCACTGCCTCTGCATGATAATGTTTATATAGTTGAAATACTACCATATCTAATGGTTGCAGAAGGTGGCTGAAATGAGCAGAAAGGCAGAAAACAATTATCTTATGCTTATCACAATAGTTGAGAAATGGTTTTGTGCAATGGGAGCCAAAGGCATCAAGGAGTAACAGTCAGTAGCTTTCTACTTGCCGCTTTGAAGAGAATCATTCAAAATGGCTAAGCCAGTTTAGAGTCAACACATTATTAATATAGCCAGTTTCTGACGTGCCAACAAGGTAATCATCTGGTATACTTGTAGCAGTATACCAGGACTCCTTGTAAATGACACCTGGCACAATAATTATCAAAGGCAAAATAGCTCCATTACTACTGATCGTTTTGCAAACTGTTACAAGTTCATGATTCATAGAACTAGCCAAGTAAGCCTGTCGGTTAGGATCATGTGTAATGATCCATTGATCACATCTAACACCAATTCAAAAGCCTGTTTCATCAAAGTTGTACTGGTCTGTTGGTTGAATATCATGTGATTGACAGATGGTAAGATATTTTTCTAATCAGGTTAGGATGTTCTTGAGTTGATGAGCATTTTTGTGATCAGCATCAATTGTTTGTTGCTTCTGAATAAAGTACTGAGGATAGTGACTGAGGAAACGTGATGCCCATTGGTTACTGACAACAGGAGCTGGCCCAGGATCTTCATGTGCATATTAGAGAATTGCATTTGCACAGCTCATAACCATTTGTAAGTGGGCGCTTGTACCGACTCTATCTAAACAGTCCAGATACTGGCAGACAGCAAGCTCTTGATCTTATAACAGCTTATGGTTTATTCCAGGCCAATCTTGGTATGATTGTTAACCTTGTAAATGTGCTCAAAGACGGCGAACTAGTATTTCGTACTGATGGGCAATGGCAGCCAGATTGGGATACTAGTTTTCACTGCTCTGAAGAAAGGCAATCGCAGCCTAGATTCATATCTCGATATCTCTATAAGGTTCAACTCGTTGGCTTGGTAGAATAAAGGCTGAAGCTGGTGGTATAATTTGTTATTTCTGAGCTGAATTGTTGATGAAGCAGAAGTATTTGAATTATTTACACACTGTTTATATGCAGCAAACTAATCTTAATTTACAAAGTTGTACTGAGCCACAAAGCACTGTTGAGCCACAAAGTTGCTGTGGTGAGCCACAAAGTACCATTGAGCCATAAAGTACCGTATTATCTGGCGATACTGGAAATCATGCTAAGATCTAGTGTTGCCATGTGGCCTAAGTGTGACATGAGGGGGGCTTAGCGAATATAAAAAAAGGGAAGCGAGTAACAATATCTGCTGGCGGAGTTAAATTACAAGACTCACTCTTCCATTGTTGAATTGCTTAATTCCTACACTATCACTGAATGTGTGTAGTGCAACCATGATGGCAACTCACCACTTTATCCCCGTCGGCGATAGCACCATTTCCAGTATCGCCAGATAATGCGGTACCATTGAGCTGTCAGGCACTCTTTAGAGTGCCCCCTGTTGTGAGCTTGCAAATATGTGGGGGTTGTGGTGGCCAGCCACAACCTTGGCACAAGTACCGCCAAGCGTATGGTATTCAAAAGGTTCTTTCATCCAAAAGATTTACCTCTAATATTCGTCATGAGCCCATGAGAGTGTACCGTAGCTTAGCAACGCCCCTATTTGACCAGCAAACCTCTCCTTCCCCTCTTTTCATTCTTCTTCCCAAATTTAACGAGATCGAGCACCACTTCAACAAACACCCCTTCATCAAGCGGATGCTTCTTTTCTCTTCATCAAGCGGACGTTCTCTTATCTTCTCTTATCCTCATCAAGCGGACGCCTCTTTTCTCTTTGTCTAGCGGACACTTCTCTTCGTCCAGCAAACTCTTCTCCCTTTCGGGTAAGTTGGACACATGTCTTTCACTTTACAAGACTGATAAAGCAATAGAATGCCTGTATTCTGACTCGGAGCTTCTGGAATGAAGGTTCTTACCTTCATAGGGGTCAAGGGGAAGCAATTGAGTGGTAAGTGTGTTTTGGATATTTACGGAGATACAGCCACTAAGTTTTGTGTATTTTACTCGCAGCGGGTACTGTACATACAGCATCTGCAGCAAGTAAAATATACAAAACCCAGGGGCTGTACCTCTGTATAGAAATTGGAAAGTGAGTTACAGGCTAGCCTAGCCTCGTGCATCCCAGACCTGGTGTGAAGTTCGTTACGGGGCCTCCGGGGCCCCGAAAACTATGGGTCCTTGCCCCCATTCCCCGCCCTGACCCGGCGTTTGGCCCGGGGCAGGGCGTATTTTCTCCTCCATTCCCTCCCCAGCCCAATACGGCCCCCCGCCCTGGCCACCCCCCTGTATGGGGCCCTGCTATTGCCCCCACCAAATTATATGGCTGGGAGCATAATTGGGGTCGCCCAGTAGCCCCCGTGGGGGGGGGGGGCGTGGGGCGGGGGACTCGGAGGGGGGAGATTGGCGGCGTCCCGTAGCTGTAACGAGGCAGGGAGAACTTGCGGAAACCCACCCTCCCCCACCCCGTAACGAACACTAACCTGGTGCGAAGGAACCACCGTACTTTGGTTGTGGCTTTCGCCCCATCACTTGTCGTCGTAGTTGATGCAAGGCTTAGTCGGAGGGATACTAAAAAAGATATTGAGAGCGTTCGGGAGGAGCTCAGTGCTTTTTGTGTTGCTATCGATGCCCACTTCGTTGCTATCGATGCCCGCTTCAATGAGGTGAACCAAAAACTGGGGGATCTCGCCAGTAGACTCAGCCTTATTGAGTATAAACAAAATTTTATGCAGGCATTTGCCCTGCAGGCTGCCGTGAAGACGATGAAGGTTCTTGATGGTAGCGGCAAGGAGGACCTAAAAGTTTTTATTAAGGATGGGGAGGAACTAATGAAATGCATGGAACGTGGGGGAGAAGGATGTGGGGAGAATGAAATATAAGTTATAGAGTTCAACTCTAAGTGGCATATATGCTGACTTTGATTCAGACAATAAATATTCTTAGTTCGATTGGGTGGGCGGGCGGGCATTTAGTCTTAGTTTAGTGGTTTACCTATTTTCTCATCAGATTGGCTATCTTCTGGCAGGGTTCTGATCTTTGCACAAAGGGGGCTATGGTCTCCTAGTGTTGAGGTCAGGGCCCTGCCCGCAGGTAGCCAGCCTGATGAGAAAATAGGTAAACCAAGAAAGAAAAAAAATCAACCTTTTTTAACCAGGCTCCCATACCGAATTTGTGCCGACAACTGTCTAAAAACCACCCAAGCAGTTATAGATACAAGTTTTACATGTATTTTCCACAGAGTAGGCGTCTAGCAAGTGACTAGTGATGAGGTGGTTAACTTATTTGCTCAAGAGGATCAAAAAAAGTATCAAAAATACTCCAAAGAGGCATCTAAGGCACCACATTTGGACCGCCGTGATGAAATATCACTCTAAAAACATGGGATGACCCCATGTGCGCCAAGGAACGCGACTTGGAAAGTGGTCTTGGCTCCGTTTGGCCACCATTCAAACCAGCTCTCCCATCCCATAGACCGCCTTTCTACGATGACCACAACCCCTCGCTTTTACGCGGAGCTCCTCGAAAACATCCAATCCATCACCATCTCTATCCACCTTCCCTCGCCCTCCAACTCCACCACAAGGCTCGACCTTGACTCTCCGTGTCTCATAAATCTCCATCATGATGGACGATCCACGCCCCTCACCCTCCCGGGAGATGTTACCCCAACTGCTGGTTTGGCCCTGCGTGCCTGCAAACCTGGAGAGCAAACGCTGTGCTACCGTCTCCCCGTTTCACCATCCAAACCTCCTTCAACAGCGACAGAGAATTACGTGCCCTGGGCGGCCATAGAATTGAACAAGGAGGCCGCTACTTTATTTAACTGCCGGGTATGCGGAGCCCAGGTAATTCCGGAGAATAGGATCAAGACCTGGAAGGATCTGCCTTCGGGTAATTGGGAGGAAATGATGGACTTTTGGCATTGCCATAGGCCGGACGAATCGCACTCACACCGTCACGTCGGCAAACCTCGCTACGCCCCATTACAACGGGGTTACGTCGCGGAGTCTGGAACTGCGTTGGTCGACCTGACCTATTTCTTGCTCGCCGAAGCAGACTGCTCCGAGGCCGTGGAAGTCGCCGAGGTGAATTATCCCCTTTTGACTTAGGTTTCATGTTTTACGTTTCCGGCGGATAGAAAGAAGGTCACTGGCCCATGGAAACGTGTTCAATGGCTGAGTGTATCGATACAAATATCCAAGATTGACCACCCTGCTCAGGATCATCTTGAACTCCGTCAGTGCGGGAAGTACCCTTGCTTCAGCGAGCAGTGGGTTTTCTTGCACTACGGGAGGAACATGTCCTGCACAGGGAGGATCGTCATGTTTCATATATTCGTGAGATCCTTAATAGTCTCTCAGTTTCAACACACCATGCTATAGAATCTGTCTTGTGTGGGAATTTAGACGAGATACATGCCTTCCCTTCGCCTTTACTTTCCTCGAGAATTAGCTAATTCGTAACAGCCTACATCAGAAATACAGGATCCCCATGTCCTACATTGCAAATCCTGTAAATCAACTCTTGGCATTGTGGACAAGAAATCATCGGGCGGTGATTCCTCTGGCGCTTCCAGAGGATGGACCCTTTACAAGTGGACCCTTTGTGACGGAAAGTCCAAAACATATCCCATCCGATGCTTCCTAGCGGCTCAGCTCGTTGACCTGGCAGAGAACAACGGTACCCGGCGTATCATATTTGCAGCCCAGGAGGTCAAACTAAGGGTATGGGTGTTTAGCACTAACACTCGCTATATCAGCTCCGACATTGGCCGAGTCATGCGTGCTGTTAAGGTCTTTTGGCAAGTCGGGGCGGGTGACAAAGGTGGCGTCATGAGCGCGGAGGGGTTTGAAGAGATTGCGATCCAGAAGCTACTCCTGGAGGAGTTGAAAGAGACGATCGAGCGGGGCGACCAGAAGTTCGGGGAATGGAATGTGGGAATGGTGGAGAGATTTGAGAGGTAGTCAGATGTCATATAACGTAAGTAGAAGCTGCATTTCACTTATAATGAAGCAAGTGACCCCTTCAAACATCGTGGAGTGCAATACCAGGGCGAAAAACTCCTCCTTGATGGCTGTTTCACACCAAAACCGAGCCCTCTTGACTAACCATCTCCCCGCCGCTAACGAGCCCGGGGGCTCCATCCTTGGCCAAACCAAGCCGGAGAGCACGTAGAGAGCAGTCTTCAGCAGAGAAAACTGCATAGTGGATTTATGGAATCGAGAGGGCGCCGATAATCCAGAACAAAGGTGGTTGCCGTGCACATATGATACCTGAAAGGCTCCCCCAACGTCATACAATATCTCGGGTCACTCAGATCCTACCCCACCATAGCACACAAAACATCACAAGTCACCAATCCACAGCCGCTATGCCCCCGCTATGGAACGAAGCACTTCTCACGATTCTCACAGCCCCCCCCCAAAAAAAACATACAGAGGCAACATCAAGCTGTGAGTTTCCGAGTGTGGAATACTCGAGTACGATCGTGCCACACATCCAGCAGCCCCAAGTTCTTTTTTCCGATTTCTTTTTTCCGGGGTCTTTTTATCACTCAAAGCCCAAGTTACTCCTACTGAGATTGAAACCCGGGCAAACCATCACCACCAAAAGAAAGAAGAAAAAGCATACCCTAACAACGAGCATTCATCACCGGGGGCACTCGGCACAATGATGTTTGAACGGATTTTGCGTCCGGCGGTTCCTCGGATCTTTCCAAACCGCCGTTCCAAGCCTGCAGTTTGAGATAAAAAAAAGTCGGAACCATAGGTTAATAATAATTTCCCTCCTGCAGCCATTCCTGTACCACAGTAATTTCATGATATGATACCACATCATAATAAATCTCCGTTCCACGCTACTGATTACATTAGTAAAAATAAAAATTATCCACACCAGAAGCGAAGCCCAGACGGAAACCCCAGATTTTTTTAATATCACATCCTCCCGTTCCGATCCATCGATACTGTACAGTACTGTACCATGGATTTATGATATTAGCCAACTATTTTTCTTTTCTTTTCTTTTTCCTTCCTTTTTATTGGGGGGACCAGGAGCACAGTCCAGTCCAGAACAACACTATAAATAACCAAATATAAGATCGCCGTCATGCAAAAGCGAGCCTTCAATTTTAAGCCTCTACGGTAAATTATGCTGCAGTACCCGTACAGTACAGTACAGTACCGCACCGTTACAACTTACAAGTAACTAAATTTAGCTACATAAGTCTGCCTGCCTGCCTGCCTCTCTGTCCGTCATCGAGTTAGGCCTACCTACCCACCTCAACTCTTACCGAGTATGATAATTACCAGAAGGGTAAAGTAAGTTAGGCGGTACTTTAATATAATTGGTATCACCTTTGCAAAAAAAAACCGGATCAAGCTTTAATAGAGAAAAAGAGAGAAAAAGGGAGAAAGAAAGAAAGTGAAAAGTAGTATCATACATAGGCGCCCGGTTTTCCCCCCATATTATTCCGAAATCTTCCCCCCCCTAGCCCCTGCGCTAAGTTTGCCGATATGCTGTAGGTCAATTTTTCAATTTTTTAATTGTTCTTCGTGACTGACTGTAGGGGAATGAGTGGTCATGGGGTATCACTCGGTGCGGAGGTTTCTGTATGTGCATGTGCATATGCCTATGCATGCCCGCTCTCTGGAACGTCATCACTTGTGAAAGAAAAAAAAATTGTCTTCTGTGTTAAAAGTACATGCGAGTATCACGGTCTGTTTATTTATATTTATATATATACTTACCGTGACGCTCGTCTTCGTATTCGCGCATCCGGTATCACGACAAGTCGATGATTCACCAATCCAATCCAATCCATTCACCATGCAACATTAAAAATTCAATATAAATAATGCCCGACATCCACCATCCCGGAATCACTCTCATTCCCGGTCGAGAGAACGTCCCTCCTCCGGACGTGTTGGATATATCCATCACTTGTCGCTAATCCGAGAGATCCCGTCGACATGGAGAGAAGTGAACCTGTCGTGGGCTGGCTGGCGGGGTTTCGTTCCCGTTCGATAATAATCTGACTGTAGATCTATAAAAGAGGTTTGTAAAGTACATACTGAACAGAATACTTGAATGCGGTTGTTGGGTTTGTTTTTGATCGGGTTTACTTTTTTTTCTTTTTTCGGGCAGGGCTTTTGGAATGGACATGCGGTGTAGGATTGATCTCGCTCTGTGTGTAATGTGTGTGTGGTGGCATGGCATACCAACGTAACGCTGGAAGCTGTGTGATGGAAGAGTAGTGCTATGATTGACAAGTATGGTACATATAGTATACACTGATAGGGGTATGATATTATGATGAAAACTCTGGTGGGCAACCGGTATTCCTAGGCCTAGCCCTAGCCCTAGACCCCGCAGGGAGGGGGATTTAACTACTATCGTTATTATTAAGAAGTTTGAACCCTGGGACATCCCGGCCACTTGGCGCAGCAGGAGAGTTGGAATTTTCGATTAGTGAACTGGAAGTAAGTGCGGAGCACACTGGGTTGATATGAAGGTGGTATGATACCAGATTGAATGTCTTGTAATCGTAACTGCTCTATCATACTCCCGGAGGGCTGGAGGGTAGGTGATCATTTGCGGTCACTCGGTCTCGTGACTTGGTGATGGGGTTTAGGAATGGATGGACTGGGAGATGAAATTCATGTCGTAAAGTCATCTATATCATGCGTGGCGTATCACAATTCGTTCTATTGTGTGTAACTATATGTCTACCCTCCAGCTTCAACTCAGAAAGCAGCTGTTTCCCCCCCCCCCCTCCCACATACACATACTAGTGTTTCCTGCTTCCCCTCCAGCTTCCAGGAATCCTATATCGGAGGAAATAAAGATAAAAAAGCAGTGGGCATATATATAACCACTCCGCACAACCACCCACCAACCACTGAAATCTTGAGCACTGTTCATACCATCGGTACGAGCAACTCGAGGTCTGGTAATGATTAGGAATCCTTGGGAGTAAAGTGGCAGCAGTCCGTGAGCATTCCGCATAACCCCAGTTGGAAAAGACCCCCCTCGAGCAACCGGCCAAGTTAGACAAATTGGGTACATATATACTCACCTTCACCCAGATCTAGACCATAGCAGTGCAGAGCGATAGACTGCTTGAGAGTTTACTTAAAATCCCTAGAATATTATAGCGGGAAGGGGTACCGTACATGGCTACTACTAGGAAAAAGGGGGGGGGAAAACCTGCCGGGAAGGAACATGGAGTGGGAGATATTATGTGGATGGGGTGAGTATTCGGAACCCGAAGCCGGAGATATAGCTGTTACGTAGGAAAGGCCGTACGTTAATTCCAGGAAATGAGTGATTAAGCTATGATACCACACCTCTACCGTCCGGTGCTATACCAATAACAGGGAGGAAAGAAGGAAGAAGCCTGAGGATTTACCACTTGAGCACGATACAATCCACCAAATCCAGGAACCAACTCCCCCACTTGCACTCACAACACGCCAACTCAACCATACCAGATAAACAGACGTAAATCCAGCAGACAGACAGAACAGACAGACAGACAAGTCTTGACGTAGGCAAGGAACAAGCAATACATAACCCCGCACCGCTAGATTTCAAGAAAAATGCTAGATATTTGGATTGCTCTCCGATTAACCATTCCCTAGTATCATATACAGTACAGTACAGCACGGCATTTACACCTCTACATTATTCATGTCCACGCACCTCTTCAATACCCAAAGGCCAGGCAGGACGTTCCAACCCCGTTATCCGCCATAGGGCAAAGAGGAAGAATGATGCAGGACCAGATTCCTGAGGAGCGAGGGGCGTGAAAAAAACAGGACTATTTGAGTTTGTCATATCATACTATATTATATCTAACTTAGTTTCGTACTGTCTAAGCAATAGGAAACCACTATAGGTACCGGAATGGATCATCAACACAAACTGCTATTTTCCGCTGCCCCGAACCCGCGATCAAAGCGTGCGGGCCGGCTCGTGAGAGCGGTTGTTTCCCATCTTATCAACCTCGCTCCCGCACAAGAATGGAAAAGTGGATATGGCTGTCATCCGGTTTTCACAGTCGGGACGGATCACACACACCGATTAACTTTACCTTTGTATCATACTCGAGTATGATATGGCGCCAGACACCCGGACCGGCCGCCATTTCAAAATGTAACGCCTTATCTGATCAGGCTTAAGGGCATGATAGCATTTGATAGGATGAATCGCTTCTGGGGTGCGGAGGTTCAACTCCCCGATCAGGATATATCCGTGCAGTATTTTTATCTTTGTTGTTATCAATCTGCTAGGCTTAATGAGCATGATATGTATTGACTTTCACAATGTGCCGGTATATGACAAGTTAAGTATCAGGAAGATATATGGCAAATTATACTTCAACCAGTTTATTTTGGTCAATGTTATTTACATGGTGATGTGGTCATATCGTATATGGGACTAAATTATCTTGGATTAACTGGGGCTGGAGAAAGGTGATTTGGGCGAATTGGGATTTTTAGTATTGTATTTGGGACTGCCTATAGGTCCTGTTGGCCACCGAACTTTCAATTTGGAATTTCAAATTCATTGTAACTGCGGGGAGAATATAGCGGAAGATTTATAGGGGAGAGGCAATAAAGTGGAGATTTACAGAGCGTTTTAGTTAGTCTGATAGTATGCATAATCAGATCAAAATATTTAGTTGTCGTTTGTCGGAGATAGGAAGTAATCTAACAGTGTAGACATATCTAGGAATTGAACCCTGTATGCCTCAAAGCCAATTCCTCCTATTAAATACCCTTAACCCTGATTGCATAAGGTATTGCATTTGGAAACGGCCGTTGGTCCACCTTTTGGGTGTTTGGCACCACATAGGTGAATATTCACATTTACCAACTTTTGAATCTACCCATAGTATTGTAACCCTAAGCTCCTAAACCATCTATAAGGAAGCGCATCCGCCAAAGGATACTCTACGGGAGCCACCGTTAAAGCACACCAACTTTCGGCATATGAACCGACCATCTCAAAACTAAACAGTCCTTATGTCCAAACTATTCTAGTAGAAACTCCCATCATATCCACCTACCAATACACATCTATCATCATTGAACCTTCTTCCATCCCTGAACACCTTTGATCCGCTGACTCTCAACAGCATACATGAACCCTCCGCCAAAAACCACCACCGCGCCAATCACAACGCCCCAATTCAAGGTGTTTCCAAACAACCAAATGCTCAGCAGTAAACTCACAAGCTTCCTAATGTTGAGAACTATTGTCACCGTCAGTGCTGAGGACCGGGAAGCAAGGACGTTGACGCCGCGGACGCAGACATAGTGTGTGGCAGCGTTGAGGAGCAGGAAGAGCACTTGTCGGGGTATCTGAATCCGCGACACCTGCGGGAATTGGGATGCCGGGAGAGGCAGTGGTGGCGATTCGAGGAGCTTGTGGTACTGGGTCCGGATGGAGGGGATGAAGGGGATGAAGAGGAATAAGGAGAGGAAGTGCTTGGATCGTGTTAGCTTAACAATACCCAAGAGAAGCGGAGGACAAGGAGGCGGGGTAATCACAGAGTAGAATAGCCCCTCCCGGTAATGGTTTCCATAGCGGGTGTATGTCCCTTCAACGTACAATCCCATGAGCGCCGAGATCACTTGCGCGACGAATAATATGGCAAGACCCGTGATGAACCTCGTCATTGATTCTTCGGATTGTCCCTACGTAACCATTGTCGGCAGCTGTTTTCCAAACGGGAGAGCCCACTTACGACTCCCTTGGAATCCCCCCATGCCGAGAGGACAATGCCCACAGTCAGTGTCAACACGGAGAAAACCTGGGCTCTACTGTATCTGCCCTCTCCCGCACTCTATCAGCACCTCAACCTCCACCCCCTCGCCCAATCCGGGTATGTTGAATAACTACCGTTTGCCCCACAGCCACCCAATGGCCAAAGTGGTCATACTCCCCCCACTCCTGAGGATAATATGCACGGGCACAGAAATGCTATACCCGAACGCATAGTTGTTCAATATGGACACGGAAAAGTACAACAATATTTGAACCAACCACCGGTGGATGGGAATCTGATTCGGCTTCAACAAGGTTTTGGAGCTAGCGTCGAAATGGTAAATCAAGCCTTCAACCGCAACGAACAGGAACTGCGCGAACGTGAGAAGGTGACCCGTTTGCGGTTCCGCCCTTCACAAATCAGCACTCGTACCCAAACATGGCCAATTTCCTCCAAACCAGGGGCGCGGGGGAGGGCCCGGAAGGGGAAGGCTTATATACTTCACTATAGCTTCGAGCACAAATACCTTTCCTCATGACTCTGTCTCAGCAATTGGCTCAACACGCACAAACTAATACCCCAGGTATCCTCAACCCTAACACCAGTGCCCCTCCACCCGGACGCCTCCACCCGCCCCCAGCACAGAGCGGCTTTCCTGCCATCGAGAGGATTCCTGCTTACGTTCGAACAACACCCGCCAAATATCAGGCCGATCATAACGGCAGTCTGAACCCACATGGGGATCGTCGCCTGCGCGATTGCGCTTATTGCGCTTCGGGTCGGGGGCATTCGGCCCTCCAGGTGCGGTCTCGCATCGATTTTGTTGATCTCGGTGGCGCCTTCCGAGGCGCTTTTTCGGCGTTGAGCTCCCCGGGCCATTCTGAACCGTCGTCGTTGTTGTCGTCGCTGTCGTTCGTTATTCCGTCGCCGTCTTCTGTGTCGTCCGCTGGAACCAATTCACGTTAATATAGTGTCACCGTACAATGATAAATGTAGGAAAAAGCGGATTCTAGAACCGCCGATACTATAGCCCGCAGAGCGATAATTTGGGGAAGGAGAAGGGTCCAAAGGAAAAAAAAGAAATGTAGAGAGAAAGCAGGGAAGAGACCAACCTTTAAAGAGAAGGTTCGATGGAGTGCAGCAGCATAGGGGGGGAAAAATGTCAAGATGACAAGAGAGAAAGGACAACTCAGCCTTTTTGTTCGATAGCAGGGATGCGCTGGATCGTGCCGGGCCGTGATCAAGTGAACCAGCACTCCGGACCGCCAATCCGTTCATTTTTATTTTCGTTTTCACCTTACCTCAGGGCCGGGGTACTTGCACTGCGCTCCACCGCACTCGTACCTTGCAAGCCCACAAAGTGCTGCCAGCTGCTGTTGCCGTTGCATAGCATCCTCCCCACCACCACCACGGTCACTGTGCCCGAGTACTTCCACAGTCGCCCACCACCACTACTCCTCCTACTTGTACCGTACTCGAGTACAGTAACTCCTTGTCTCTCCTCGCCTTTGCTGCACCCCCCCTCCCAAAAGGATTCTCAGGAACCCGTTCCCGCTCCAATTCTTGGCCTCGCTTATCGCCCGCCCCCCGGAAATAAGCCACCAGCCAGCTAAACACTGGCCGAGGTGTCATCTTTTTTCTTCTTTTCTTTTTGTCTCTTTTCCTACTTTCTTTTTCCCTCCGGTCCAGGAGTAAAAATAGCAAATAAGAACGAAAACCCCCACCGATCCGCGGAGAAAGTCGTTCGGGAACAATGGCTTCCGGGGGTCCCAATGGTGGTGGTGGTAGTGGAGCCGGGGCCGAAGGAGGAGGGAGTCCACTGGGAGTGTTGAATAGGGAGGAATTGGTTTATACCAGATGGTGAGTTTGGCGGAAGCACAGTACGAAGCTGGGATGTCTTGGCATAAGCATGTTGACAGCTGTTTGGTGGGTCGAAATATGGGGTGTAATAGTTATTGCGAGGAGAACATCTACTGTCTGGTTCGGGATCGAGTGCCCTCCGACTCCCGGAAGTACTTTACTGTAGCATTCGTCTCAAACGCCATGAAAAGTAAATACTTCCGTCCCCTCCCATCTTCCCATATCCCTCCTTCAATAGTTTCCATGGCACCATAACAGACTAACCTAACAATCCCCCCCCTCCTCCACCGCCACCATAGCGATACCACTATTCTACCAAAAGGTACAACAGCCAACCAACCAGCCATCAACACGCGTGCAAAAAAAAAGGTACCACAATTAACAAAAAAACCCCAGGCATCAAAACACCCCCCCTCCCAGTAACCTGGGACTATCACGTCCTCCTGATCCACCATCCTCCCTCCGCTCTGGCCACCATATACGACTTTGACACGACCCTCCCTTTCCCATGCCCCTTTGCCGAATACTACACCAAAACCCTCTACGGGCCGGCCGAGTGGGAAGAGTATGGAGAGATGTTGGATCCCGTGCAGGTTAGAGCCTACGTCGCGAACCGGCCGAGGTTCTTCAGGCTCGTCGGCGCGAGTGAGTACCTGAGGACGTTCGCTAGCACCAGGAAGCACATGATGAATCCGGGAGGGATGGAGGGTATGTGGTTGGCGGATCCTCCCGTCTATCCACCAATCACGTGTGAGATGGGGGAGGATACGTTGCACATGTTTTTGGACTTTGGTGCATCGGGGAGTGGGGGTGGGGGTGGGTGGGGGAGGATTGTGGATGAGGTGGCGTTCTGGAGTGAGTTTGCTGGTGAGGTGGACGGGATCAAAGTAGAGGAGGAGGGGGAGGAGGAAGTGAGAGTCCATTGCTAGCCAGTGGACTTTTTTCTCTCTTTCTCCTCTCCAGCCTTTGAAGCGTTGTACTCTAGTTTATATCGTTATCCATATTACGGTACTGCTCTTCGCCTCGGGCATTCGACTCTTAACTCTGATAATTGCCCCTAATGGGGCGAACCTTTACTAATCCCCCAAGCGCAAATTAACGTCTCGAGTGATATCACATGATTAAGTATTCTTGCACTAACTATCCAATACTACTACACTAGCCAGAGGAGCAAACTCTTACTATAAGGAAAAGGGGGGGGGGAGTAAAAATAAAACAAAAAATACAAGGAAGCCATATTACGCCCAAGGAAAAGTAACAATAAACTCGTACTACTAAAACAAAAGCCCAGCAACACAGGTAGCAGCATCGTACACTCCCTTCTCTCTAACCAGCGAATCAAATGCTCCGCCAAGTTTGGAGAAGCTATTCAGTTCATCCGCCTCTTTCACTGTAGACCAACCCGTCAGTGTCGTTTCCCCTTCCTGACCAAGTCGCAGAGGGAGGAGGGAGAACTTACGATGGCTGGGTAACCTAACATCCGCCGAGATCACACTCTCAGCCTCACCGGTTACGTCGAACTCTATGCGCCATTCCAGAACCAACTCTACCCCACTTTCCCCCATGTCTGGTCCACCGCGCCGACCGGCTTCGGCGGGCTTTGTGCGGGGGTGGAAGCACAGGAGCGATTCGCCCAGGTACGGGATTATCTCCCTTCTGGAAACCTTGCCCTTCTCCCTCTTGCTTGTGGCGAGAACTGGGAGAAGGTGCGGGAATGCAGCGCTGAGCTTCGCAAACACACTCGCCCGGGCTTTGGCTATGAGTGTGTAGGTTGATATGGCATGGAAGACGGTGGGTATGTCGCCCTCTTCAACGGCAGTGGTCAACACGGGGGTTAGCTCGCGGACGGACCAAGGTGAGATGCGGTAGGTGATTTCTTGAACGGTGGCGGATTGGACGCTGAGGGATACAGTAAAGTATAATAGGCGGTTGGAGGTATAGCCAGATGCCGTGATAATTTGGCTTACGGGCGTGGATGGGATGATTTCGGAACTGTGCGTTGTGAAAGTGATGCTTGTGAAGGCTTTTAGCTGGGGAAGAGGATCGTCTGGTTCCATTGGCCTCGCCGAGGGAACTGGCTCTTCTCTCTGCATTGGCTCCGGTATCGGCACCACTTGGGAAGCATCATTCACAGCTAGTAATCGCTTTCTACAATTCCATCAGCAGGTCCAGACAATCGCGAAGACGAAAAAACGTACACTAAAGCATCAGTACCCTGATCTAAATTCCTTGCAGCCTGAGTCTCCCTCTCAACCCTCGCCTTCTCGATCCTAACCTCCTCCTGAAGCTCCATAATCTCCGCCTGCAAAACATGCACCCTCGACATCATGATCTTCTCCAATCTTTCCTTCTCGACTCGTTGCTTCGCCTCCACTTCCGTCTCTGGCCGTTTCCTCTTACTCCTCTGCTGCTGCTGCTGCTGCTGCCGGGCCTGCGATGCCCCCTTGCGCACCTTACTCGTCTTCATAGCAAACGCTGGCTCTGGCGATTTTACATCCTCCATGCCCCCTTCCTCCTGTAGAATCCCCAACTCACTCTTCTCCGGGGAATCCTCACTGGGGGGAACACTGGGCGCAGGAGGGTTCGAAAAACTACTTCTGCGTCTGGCAGGACTAGATGACAATCTCGAACCACCCGCACGTCTGATACCCGCGCCAACGCTCTCACTCCTAGCCCTCCCACCGAGTACCGCTCCCGCCCCTCCGCTGCCGATGCCGAAATTTAGTCTCCCCGCGCTGTTAGTCTCGTCCTGCGAGGCGCTGACAAACCGCTTCTTCACGGGCTCCGCGTAGGGTGAGCGGCGGGCGTGCTGGGGGTTGCGCTTCGCTAAGGATCTAGTGGGCGATCGGTATAACGCGCTAGAGTCATTTCGTACGGGGAGTTTTGATGGGCTGGCGGAGCGGTGGAAAGGCAAGGCGGGTGAATCGGAGAGTTTTGGACGCTTGGGTGGGGAAGCCATTGTCATCTTCTGCTATTGGGATTAATACTAATTGGTGTTGTTATTGCTGCCGGGTGTAGTTGGCGATGGTGGAGATTGGGGG
>LN891121.1:8815-200939 GCA_900010015.1 Tuber aestivum | reverse complement strand
GGTTAAAAGAATGAATGGGGAAACGTGAAGGAATAGTGTGCGTTGCGTCGCAGGCCTGTGTTCCTTTGTTTTGGTTTGGCTTGGTTGGGTAAACCGTGTGGAGCCATTGGGTTCTGTTACCCGGCTTTTAGCTCGTGCTGATAAGCAACCATAAACTATTAAACCTGAACTCTCTCTCCATCACAACTGCACAACCACGCTCTACACTGCATAGAATTCCTTCCAAACATTATAGCAACCATGTCCCTTTGGAACGGCGATACAATAAAAGACGTCTCTGAGTCCGTCGGAGTCGTCAATCTCAACGAAGATGTCGCCAAAAACCTCGCAATGGACGTCGAGTACCGCATCCACCAGGTCCTTCAGGAAGCGCTCAAGTTCATGCACCACGCCAGAAGAACTACGTTGGGGACTCAGGACATTAGCAACGCTCTTCGGGTCCTAGACGTTGAGCCTCTCTATGGTTATGAGTCTGCCCGTCCGCTCCGGTTCGGGGAAGCGTCGCTGGGACAGGCTCAGCCGATCTTCTATGTCGAGGATGATGAGGTCGATTTTGAGAAGCTTATAAATGCTCCGCTACCGAAAGTTCCGAGGGATGTTACTTTTACCGGTGCGTGCTACTTCTCTCTACTTATCGGGTGATAGCCCGTATAGCACCCGCTAACCGCTCCCTCCCCAGGCCACTGGCTCGCAATCGAAGGGGTCCAACCTGCCATCCCCCAGAATCCCACACCTTCGGAAGCCGCTCGCCTCTCAGAAACGACCCCAAAGGGTGCCTCATGCAATACAACCCTCTCCATTGCCTCAACCCTAAACCCCACAACCAACGAAACCGTCACCATAAAACCCCTCGTGAAGCACGTCCTCTCAAAGGAACTCCAACTCTACTTTGAGCGAATAAGCACCTCGATAACCGATGAATCCACAAGCGATGCAATCCGCAACGCCGCACTCGCTAGTCTGCGCAAGGACCCCGGACTGCACCAATTACTCCCCTACTTCGTGCAGTTCATCTCGGAGAAGACAACACATGGCCTGCGGAGCCTATTCACGCTAACGCAGATGATGTCCCTGACTCACGCCCTTCTGGAGAACGATTCCTTCTTCATAGAACCCTACGTATCCTCCCTAATCCCTCCGATCTTGACATGTCTCATCGGCAAGCACCTCGGCTCTTCCTCCTCTTCCGACCCCCACTCCCAGACACCGGCTCACTACGCACTGAGAGACCTCTCCGCCTCACTATTGAAGCTCGTCTGCAAACGCTTCGGTGACTCCTCGCACACGCTCAAGCCAAGACTCACAAGAACCTGCCTGAAGCACTTCCTTGACCCCGCGAAGCCGCTACCAACCCACTACGGCAGTATCATTG
Organism: Tuber aestivum; assembly: GCA_900010015.1. Taxonomy (NCBI): domain Eukaryota; kingdom Fungi; phylum Ascomycota; class Pezizomycetes; order Pezizales; family Tuberaceae; genus Tuber; species Tuber aestivum. Next base: position 199,567 of record LN891121.1, on the reverse strand, counting down.
GCCTCGCCGCGATAGGCGGCCGAGAGGCCGTCAGAGTTCTAATACTCCCCAACACAAATCTCTACGAGAAGGTTATCCGCCCAGAAATCGAGGACGAAGGGGCGAGGAAGAGCGAGGCGGAGATGTGTCTGAGCGCTTTGGTGGGGGTTATCAAACAGTTAGAAGAGGAGGAGGGAGAGGGGGGGAGGAGGGGGGAAGAGGGAAAGGGAAAAATGGCATCGCGCCGGTCATGCCGGGCGCCAGTGCCGAAGAGGTCAAAGCGCAGCTTATCAGAATCCTGGGAGAATTGGTCGGTGAGGAAGTGTGGAAGCTCAGGCGAGAGGCGCTGGTTAAAGCGATTATTGAAGCTGGGGGGTGAAGGTTTAGTTCGCGAATGTCACCAGGATCCCTCCCTCCCTCCCTTTCTCAACGATAAAATACTCGCCCTTTTTCTACATCACTTGAATAAGCTAAAAAATTCCCTGTAATGGTGGTGGGGTTTCTTTTCTTTTCTCTTCCTTTTCTTTCTTACTTTCCTCTCGTCCTTTCCGGCGCTGTATTGGGATCTGATGTTTCTACCATGATAACATGTATTTCTTATTTTGTCCGTTTTATTCCAGATGGAGCGATTGATTAAGCCAACTCACCTAGAAGGAGACAGACAGGAGCGGGTGAGTGGAGGGGGCTGTATGGTAGCCTAAGTTAGGTATGATAGTATATGTGTACACTTCGGGTCGGTCTTGGGAGAAGCGTGGGGGAGAGCACCTTGTATGCTTACCCCATTCACCACCTACCGCCACCACCAGGAGCGCTCACAATTATCCCAACACCTCAACACAGAATATCACTCGATCATAGATCTCACTCGAATGTGGCAAACCGTCCACGTTGTATGGAACGAGCTTGTTGGCATCATTCTTGTATATGGGTGTTGATATGCGAAAATAGGCTGGACACCTTAAACCTGGTTTTGTGTAATTACACTTTCAAGTTTGCATAGCAACCACAGAAAAATTGTAAAACAGAAAAATATTTCATACGCTCACATGTAACCAGTATTACAAAATTCTTTATAGCAGTCAATTCTACTACTAAAACAATGCTCTTAAATATTTTTCTGATAGCTGAAAACTCAGGCTACCTATGTATGCAAAAAAGAGAAAAGTGTAAAATCTGAAAAAATCTAATTGTGAGTCTATAGATATACAAATTTCTTTGATAAATATTTTTTAAGACTATTAGAGGGTACTCTACATGCTCAAGAAGTTTCATATGAAGTGAAGTATATTTGTTGGGTTGAGAGATTGGTACATTTTTTGCATAACAGCACCCATATGTGATGGTTGGAATTGGTATAGGAATGCTGTTGATGTGCAAGGTGGAATTTGAAAGAATGTTTAATCGGCATTCAAGGCAGGAATTGGGAAAACAGGAATGGGAATGGGAGGTTGGATTCTTGCAATCCGGAAGGCTGTGCTGGACTAGGAAATTTGTATTTATTGTCTGTTATGGCCGTCGTTCTATCCTGTAGCGAATTGAGTCGATATAAGGGTTCACATTCTGGATTTCAGTCCATTTTCAATATTGAAAGTGATATGATATATTGCTCATGAACCCTTGTAAAACTAGCCAAAGATGAACCGCCATCACGCCAACCGACCACGAAAAACACCACCAAGTTATTCCGGAAGCTGCCAAATCATGTTGCCCAACACTAAACTCTAACAAAAGTAAATGTTTCATTGTCCCGTCATCGCAATCCGTTCAACCAACGCTCGGAGAGAATAGATTCCACCAAAAGAAAAGCCGAAAGAGATTAATGTGAAAGAGAAACTTGAGAAATGGCTAGACACTTCACCCACCGTCACCACACTTCTCCCCTTTCCTTTCGGTTGCACAGTGCTAGTGGATGTTTCTCCCGGGGCCTGGGTCGCTACGCCGGCCTCTGGTACGGCACGCTGTTATTATCAAACCCGACATCATCAACCCTCTGGATTAGAGTGTTGGCGACGTCAATAAGGGCCTTCAGGATCCCGTCTCCGTTTCTATCTGCAAGGACCTCTGTGTTCCAGGTGACTTCTTCACCCACCTCTAGATTATAGTTCTCTGCCAGATGCTTCTCAATCTCAACCGGGATAAGGGAAAATGAGTAGGAGAGACGCTCATCAGCGGCCATGGCAGGTCTGTGAGCGATTGATCGGTTGTTAGACAAGTATGAGTAGGATTTCTCTTGGCTGGTATGCTTACTTTCCGAGGGAGATTGCCTCATAGCGCCTTCCCGGGCCGCTCCGACGATTGACTTGGAGATCCTGCAGCTCCGTGACAGCGATGTCGATCTCATGGCCGAGACAGGCTTTCTTATTCACTTGATACCTGAGCATGTGGCGGTATTGGACCTTGTTAACAGTGATACCAGTTCCCTTAACATCGAAACTGACCGCGGGAGGGTTCACTCCGCCACTATCAAAGTGTCAGCGATTTTGGTTTATTACTAGGCTATAGGGGCAATGGTACCGAATAGAGATGCTCGCGAGGAAATCCGCGAATCCAGGTGTTTCGAGATCAAGAACCTTACAGCCCGCAAGTCTAATTCTGGCATCCCAGGCTCTGCAACATAATCAGCCTAACAGGATATACCAGGGTGCCAAAGTCGTGAATACTTAGTCGGATGGGCCCAGTAAACAGTCCCAAAGTCACTGACGTCATTGTAGCAGGTCACATCAAATGTCTGCGCATCCATGACAAATATTCTGCAAAAGATTAGTTGAATTCTTCCTACCCCGAGGTGCACGTACCTGTTTTTGCTTTCTACATCGCAATGAAATTCATATGTGATCTTCTCCGATCTAAGATCCCCCGAAAACATGGCCTCAAACCTGCTAATCTTCAAATCAAGGACATGCTCGACATCATGAGCTTCACGGGTAACCCTGCAGAATGGTAAGTATCGAGTACTCTTGAGAAAAAGGAACAGGCGGGCGCACACGCTAGTGAAATAAGTTTTAATCTCCCTAAGCTTTCCCACGGATGGTTCCCAATCACCCCATTCGATTCCACGTCTGTATATGGTTTTTGGAACCCCCGTAAGGACAATACGTCCCAAACTTTTGACAAGTCAGAATCCACATGAACCGAAACTCTTGAAGAGACCCACCTCGCTTCAAACTTGACATGGCCTCTCCAACCACGGACGTGCGTAAAGCTGACCACGAGATTAGCAACTGTGCACCGACAGGAAAGTGGGCCCATACCAAGATTTGAAAATCTTGTGTATTTTCTGAACATTTTGTCTTGTCACCCTAGAAATGCCATGAGCCTTGGTACGCACAACGATACACTCAAGAGCGTACTTCTTACTATCATCTACCCCATCGGTAAGATTGGAACGGCCCTCTTTAGCACGCGCAGGGGCCTGCTGGTTCATTGTACGATGCAGAGTTTTTGCCCCAGTCTCGGGAGCCACGGCATCGGTCTTCCTAACCCGTGGCTTTCTCACAGTGCGAGTAGTCTGGGCAATAGTTGCAGGTGGCTTCTGTATCTCCGAGAAGGTTCCTTCAAAAGACAAGACGTGGTCCTGGTTTCTTGTAGGCGCAGGCGTAGGTGAAAGGATTGGCGACTCCAAGTTGATCTCACCATCCAGAAGGTTGTCTTTACCCCTGATAACGGAACCAATGCTTTTCTCATGCTCTGCACTTGTCTTGCCCCTGACAGTGCGTGTGGTCGGCTTGACCGTCGGAGCAGCATTGGCGCGCACCTCGTGCGGCGATTGGGCACCAAAAGGTGAACCAAAACCAAACCTAGGATCACACAAGTCTAGAGTGGGAGTCCCATCATCACCGCTGGTGGACTCGGGTTCCATAAGAAAGCCGCCGTTGTGGTTAAGTGCCGAGGACAGTATGAACGGAGATGGTGCCGATGAGTCACCGGCATCTCCATCCCATACTCCCCTCGATTCAAGATAGTGCCCCCATCTGTGTCGCGGATCTGCCAAACACGCGAACCGCTCCTGGAGTGAATGTGGCTCGATTTTGCAATTGAGAAACTTCCCCGCTTCCGGGGAATATTCGGCCATACGAATAAGGAACTTGTTGTCGGCCGGAATTTCAGCCCACTTTGAGCCATGAGGATAGAGAGTAGTTCTGTTTAGATCACTCTGCTTTTCTAAAGAGACCAGACGGATCTCAAACTTCTTTCTGTCATCAGGGTCGACGAGGGTAACCTCAATTGACTCGAAGCCGCGACACTGCCCCGGATAGTCAGCACTGTCGAACGCACAAAAGCAACAATGCTGTCTTACATAACGTTCAAGGACCTTGGAGAGTTTCTTTAGAGCAAGCTTTATCGATGCAGGGCTCTTCGCGCCTATTTTGACCACTCTATTAACTTTATCGGGAGAAAGGGTGCATCCAGTGACCTTCGAAATCTGCTCTATAAAATCGTACCCATCCACAGGGTGGAGTACGTAGCTAAAATCAATCGCAGATAGCTTTGGATCCCAAGTCTCGGTGTACTTGTGCTCCGCAACAGGCTTTAGCGAACCAGCCCTTGGGTTCTTGGCGGAAACCTACCAAACAATGAGCGGACTGGCCACCTGCGATAAGCGTGGATAGGAAGGGGGATACCAGCGAAAGTAAAACGTCGTCGCCGTCCCCATCATGACTGTCCGACTCATCATCAGATACATCCTCCGTCCACTGAACGGCGCCAAGATTAACGTGTGAAAACGGAGATCTTTTGATCGGTGCTTCGATCTGATTCGCCATTAACATTCCCATCTCAATTTCACTAGTATCCACGGGAGGTTTTCCCCTACCTTGTCCCCATACCGAATTGTAATTACGGCATTCATAGCGGCAAGGCTGAGAATACCCAAGAAAGTTTTGAAGGCACTATAGCAAGCCTCTTGATCTCCCCAGAGCACGAAGAGCTAAAGCCAATCAATCAGCTCAGCCCACAAACACGATTTTTTTTTTGATTTTTTTAAAAAAAGAAACTGGTGGTTCGAATAATAATAATACTCACTTTTAATTTTGAATCAAAGTAGCAGTCGATTGGAATCAGCTCCCTGGACTGTCTTTCTCTGCAATTCACTTTAGTAGGGGCTCAGTACAGGGAGTACCTTAGACATACTTATAGGTGCGAGTCAACTGGTCAATAGCTCCCGGGGCAAACTCAAAGACCTAATGGGAGTGAGGGGGAAAGATGTCAGATATCAGTCAATTGGAAACAACAAATAAACCCTATAGGGCATCGTGTGCACCCACAGTCTTGATCCTGTAGGCGATATAAGTTTCCTTGGGCGAAGAACCAGATTCGTCGTCAGACATTGTGAGTATTAACGGGGAGAGAAAAAGGCCCTCGAAGCAGCAATGATTTTGGTGGGTAGGCAAGGTTCCGCACACACAACTAAAGCCGGGATATGACCCGGAAGGAGCGTCTGGATGATTGGGAAAAGGTTTGGTTATGAGACCAGTGGGGCGGTTTGTTGGGGGGGAAGGAGGATGAAGAAGAGAGGTTTTCCGGGCTGGGAAGGCGCGACCGATCAAAGCGCTAACAAAGAGCCGCAATGGCACAAGCGAGATTTTCCAAGGTCGGGTACCCTCAAGCTCCGAATTTCGGAGGTTTCTGAAAGGTATGATAGAAATTAGTAGGCAGAATACCGTAGCGGGTAGTCTACCGTACGGTAGTCTCGCCATAAGTGCTTCTATTACCGGTAGAGGATCTCAGCTCTCAATAGCGTGATTCCCTGTGTCCGTGGTTGGGTAGATTTCAGTCCGGCGTGTGCATAATAGATCCGCATCGGTGGAGTGCCGGCTCGCCGTTATTAATACCGGTACCGCACTCGTATCGTAAATCCTGGATCATCGAGGCAGCCCTAGAATCCTCATTGGCTGGAGCAATAAGAACCTACCGTTCCGGTACCTGTACGTACACTTACTCACACTTAGTCTACTGGTAGGGAGATTCAAAGCTCTCAGTACATGGAAGGTACTCGAGTACAGGTGTTTGGTAGAGGTGTATTTTCTGGAAATTACGGTACACCGCAAACCTCCTCGGGAGCAGCATACTGGTACTTGAGTGCAGAGGTACGGTCATTCTATCCATCATCCCTATCTGCACTTTACTCAGTCTGTCACACTAGCGACACTTGCCGGGCAAGCACAAGCAAGCTAATATACTGTTCCTGATGGCAGTTATCGGTGACGTTCAAAACGGTGCACTTGTGTTTTCAGTGTATATTGTGTGCCCGTTTGCAGCGTGCTGAGAGCCCTGAACCTCCCTGCTATCGCCGTCGATGCCCCTCAACTTCCCTGTGGCGAAGTTGGCGGCTGCAGGAAGTGGCGATGCGGATACCGGTACCGATAACTGGGCAAGGGCAGGCTAATTTAGATGTGGAGGATGGGTGCCACCACCGGTAACTGGCTTATCGATAAGATAAGACTCTTAGGGAGTCAAGCTAGCCCCCAAAGATAATCGCAAAGCCGCTTTTCTCATTTTTATCATACGTCACATCATTCCAAGAAGGGTCTACTCGAGTATCATGGTTCCGGGGGGGGGGTTGGTGGACCGAACAAAGCTTCAATTTTGTGATACGGGTACGGTACTCGTACAGTGTACGAGTACTGTGACTTGGACTATCTTGGACTATTAGGGAGGTTTAAAGCTCTCAGTACGCTGCGAACCGAGCACACAATATACCCCGCAAATATACAGGTGTACTGCTTGGATAAAAATGACCGCACCTCTGTGCTGTACTGGTACGCTGCATCCCTCCTCCCAAGGAGGTTTGCTGTGTACCATAATTCCCCAAAAAAATACACCTCTACCGAAACACCTGCACCTTCCGTGTACCGAGAACTTTTGAGCCTCCCTACTGCGACACCGTTAAGTTACAAGCACAGTACCGAACCATCACATCACCATCTGATATTGCCAAGAGTACCAAAACATCTGACGGTAACGTTCGTGTCCCTCCAAAAGCCTAGCTCCCCGGACGCATGGAATAATGGGGAATCTGAGTGAAGGAAGTGACAAAGAGGTAAAAATAAAAGATAAAATAAAAACTCCGCCGCCAGACAGCCTAAGGACAAGAAAGAGGGGTATGGTAATGAGAGGTATTTAACACGGATACATGAAATGGGAATGAGAGAGGAGAGAAAGAAAAAATAGCTTTTACAAAAAAAAACAGAAAAAACAAGAACCTCAACCAAACACGGACCACCGCTCTCGTTCTCCATCCAACCCATGCAAACTTCCGCCCATCCGAAATTAGGTACTCCACATTAAATACAAAGAGCAGACCCAGACCCAAGGTGAAAGTTCATGAAAACAGCGGAAATGTTAAGGATACACGAAAGGTCGACATTCCATGTGAGCGTTAGAGACATCAATAACGCTGCGAAAGATGACGATGATGGCAAGAGGAAAACATTAGAACATCCCAATCTTAGGAATACCCTGTACACAATTCGCCCCGGACAAAAAAAAACCCCCCCCCCCGTGTTTAGAAAAGGAGAAAATTGACAGCGCCTGGGCCTTATGAATACCTACAGTGGAGAGAAAAAGGTTGATCACGAATAGCTCATTCTAGGACCATACCTCAACGGTGCAGGCGCACCAAGCACAGGAGGACCAATCCCTATAGCACTGTCATTTTCCTCTTTCAACTTTCGGAGCCCTCCATCTAGGACCTCACTCCCCCTTCCTCCCATGGCACTATATGTCCTTGCGTCTCCAGGTGTTGAGCCTCTGCCTATATCAAGCCTCTGAGGTGCTGATGGGTGACCTTGGTGAGAATCGGCATTGCTAGGACGAGCAAATGGGTTCATGTGCTGCTGGAGAGAAGTTGGAGGGGGAAGGGAGTGTTGAGCACTTTGTGAAGAATACAACTGGGACGCCCGTGGGGGAGGATGAGGCGTAGCACCCATTGAAGAGGTGCTGGGGGGGTGCGTGGACGGACCCTCCATTTTGATAACATCATTTTGGAGCAAAGAGGATAGCGACACGGCCGATGGTTGATGCCCAGGATTATGGCCCTGAGCCGACGGACCACGGCGTGCAAGGTAAGGGGCCTGGTCGGGTTGATTAGGTCCAGTATGTCTACGGTTGTGGTGGTGGTGATGGTGTATGTGTACATGAGGGTGTCCGGGGGCTTGGTGGGCTGGCTGTGGCGCAGGTGATGGAGGAGAAGGCTGCGGATGTGACCAGTTGGTCGGTAGCAGTCCCCCATAGGAGTCATCTGGTACCGGTACTCTCTCGCGTAGACTACCGGTGGGAGGCACGGTTACACCTGCTCGTGCAGGTACACGTGTAGCGATCTGCAGAACTCCCATTAGCATCCAAACCAACGAAAAATCCTTGCTCCTGAACGAAATAAAGAACTACGGCCAAAATCTCAATGGACCAATACTCACCCCCATACATTCCAAGTCATCAACAATCTCTTCCTCAGATGCACCCACAACATCGGGTGCCGCAGGAAACCCGATGTGCTTTGCGATTCCGCTCAAAAGCGCCACCTCCCAATTATATTGCTGCCGTTGCTTAATCCTGGTACTCTGGCGATCTGGTATCCGATAGGAGAATTCTGCACAGCGGTGTGTTACAATCAAATGCCCCACGAACATACGGGTATTACCAAGGACAAACCTGAAACCAAAGCATCGCCAGCTCTCCTTTCCCTCTGGATCTGGTACCAAAGCTCGCTACATTTCTCGAGCGCATCCTCTCGCAAGTGACGCACAGTTTGAAAATATTGAGAATGCACCTGTGCCCTACTGACCCGCGTTGCGATGGACAGAGATTCCATACCATACTTGTAGTGTGCGTCCGCCAACCGAACCTTCTCTTCTAATTTTTGATCGATACAAGTTTTCTGAGCCACGAATTCTGGATGGGTTCCGTCTTGCACCATCTTCATCTCCATATCAACCCTCTTCAACTTCTCCGAGTAAATTCTAGTGTGGCGCGTCAGCCGAGAATGTCACGCCATACGGATCCAAGCGCAGCGCTTACCTATCCTTCAGCTGGGCAAAGACCCGTTCTATCTCGGCCAAATCCTCCATAGCCGCATTCTTCCTCCTCACGCGTTCTGTGTCTGTGACCCCATGAGAAAAGTCCCGCTGTAGCTGAGACTAAAAATCAAACTTACCTTCATCGTCTTCTCGGGTGGTATCGACATTGTCACAAGGCTCTTCCTCTAGTGCAGCCGAAGTAGTGGCATCAGCAGCCTCGTCCGCCTCCGCCTCCGCCTCCACAACGGGTTCGGGATCTTGCTCGTCTCCCGTGTTCCCGGGAACCACTTCGTTTTTCGGAGGAATAGCCTTGACCGGCTTTGGTGGCCTCACATCTTTCGAGTTAGTCATTATTGAATCCTGAGCAATTCCATTGGAAACAGTGTCGGTAGTAGCCTCCGTATTCGATCCTCTTCTACTATTTGCACTGGTGCTTTCATTTTCCGACACTTCTTGAGCAATTTGGCTCCTCTTCTTTAAAGGAGGGGTAGACTGTCTGCTCTTGGGCTCCTCCACGGGTCGCGGTGCTGGCGACCCATTCGTCTCTCTTTTTCGCTTCCTACTAGGGCTTGAGGAGGTGGTGGGGGTAGCGGGTGTAGATTCACCAAGCCCAGTAGCCCGATCCTCGTCCCGATCCCCCATTTCTTTTCTTCCAAGCGTCTCTACTGAGAAGGGTACAACCGTAGATGATGTACTTTTGTGTTGGACCAACCTCGGTCCCTGTTTCTGCGGTGAATTGTGTAATCGCTCAGTCTCGGCTTCTGAGTCCTCGCCGATATCGCTAAGGCTTGATACGGAGTCGCGGTCCGATGCGTGACTCGTGTGTTTCCGCCTGCCCCCAGTTAGGGTCGATCGGGTAGATCCGTTGAGTGCTTCCAAAGCTCCGATGGTGACGGTCTCTATTTCCACGGTGGTCGTTGTGGAGTCCGGTGCCATTCGATCCGCCAAAGCCGGCTCTCTCAACTCGTCCGTAGGACCTTCGACGTCGCGATGGAGCCGCTCCCTAGCGGTAGGGCGAGATGCTGAACGGGAACGACCGTTGATCGAAGGGTAAATAGACGCAGCCGGTTCCGAGGAGAGAGGCAATGAACTTGCCGAACGCGTTCGCTTTCCTGATCGCCGCCCCGCTGTATTAGGAGGGAAGAGAGACTTTGGTTAGACTCCTGAGAGGTTGGCCGGCTTGTAAGAAGAAGAGGGGAAAAAGAGAAAGCCTCTAGATGGGGAATGCGGGATATGGGGATAGAAGGAAGTGGAGATTCGTACCAGATTCTTCCAGGACTGTAGACGAAGGACGATTTCTGCTGCCGCGTTTGAGAGCTGGTGTCATGCTATTGAGAGATGATGGAGCAGGATGGTGGTGAGAAGTGACGTTGAACAAGAGGATTTCCCGAGGCCCGTGAGAGGATGGGGACCCACAGTCGGCGAAAAGGAGTGAGCCAGAGTCCGTTTTTCCCTCTCTCTCCCTCTTTCTTTTTCCCCTTTTGGTTCCTCTTCTTTCCTTTCCCTTTTCCCTTCCCTTCCCTTTTTTTTTTTTCCTTGAGTGAAATGGCGGTGAGAGCAGGGAAGAAAGACTGGATGGTGAAGTGAACGAGAGGAGGGGAGAAGAGCCGGGAATCAGGAGGGTGTGTGGAAGGAAGGAGCAGACAGGGCAGATAAGGAACGGGATGGAGAGGGGGGGGGGAGAACGACAGAGGTGTAGGTGGTGGTGGCAGTACAAGTAGTAGTTGGTGTACAGTGATGATGGTTACTGTTAATGCTGTGGGGAGGGAGCAGCAGGAGGAGTGGAGGGAGACGGCGGCGATTGTTGTGAAGCCGGGGGTGAGAGTTGTGTGTGGGTGGGAGAGAGGAAGGGGAGGCAGAAAGCCAGACGACGGCGACGACCAACGGGTCGTGATAGTGGGGACAGACACAACAGCGCAGGATTTGGAGAGAAGATCCCAATGAGCAGAAACTAAAGGTAGAAGAGGAAATAAAGGGTATAAAATGAGAGGGGAGATAAAGCTAAGCCCGGAACGCTGTTTCTAGTCACATTCACCTCAAGACCGGCACAACACTGCAGGTGAGATTCTATCATACTGAATTCATTTCTCGTCACTCACTGAACTCGAACCCACGTTTCTGGCGTTTCTATTACCGTAGGCGACTTTTTTTTTTTTGATTTTTAATCTTTTGATTCTTCCTTTCGAACAGGAGATTTCGGGTCCGATCATTGTATCTAATAAGGTGACGCCGAACACTCTCGTTCAGCGCCGGCCCGCACCTAAATTTGAAGGCACACCGGAAACCCTTGAAATTTGAGCAAGACGGACGGGGGGAATCAGCGAAAAGCTTGAAGATGCGGCAGTGAGAGGGAGAGAGAGCGAGACGGACTGGGAAGGAAGCCTGGCTGGTGCGCCCACTGCCGATGCCAAGATTTCTGGGGTGTCAACAGGCAGAGTGATAGAAAAGTGTCAAAGGCAAAAAAAAAAGCCTCTGGGGACCGGGAAAAGAAAGGAAAAGAAAAGAAAAAAGAAAACTAAAAAAGAAAACTGCCCATCTCCCACCATCACAATCACCGCAACCCCATTGTTAAACGAGTGCTTGTTGCCCTTTCTTCCTCCTTTTTGTCTGTTCGAGACCCTGAACTACGTATCTCTTCTACTCCCTTCCGCCCGTATCCAGGCGAGGAAGTCAAACGGACACATCACAATACCACCCCAGCAACAAACGATCCAACCCCCTCATTCAACGGAAACATGGGAAAGAGGGGCAAGTGGGAGAAAAATTCGGTCACGGCACCTTCAACCAGCAAGGTTGACCCCTCGCTGGCATCTCTGTTTGATTCGAGTGTTCGTATATCCTTAACCGATTCCCCCCCCCCCCCCACAAGCATTCGTCCGCTGATCATGTCTCTGCCAATCATTACAGTTCGGTGCGGTTCAAGTTCCACGAAAAGCCTCCATTGAAAATACCCGATCGAGCGGAGCTACGGAGGGCGATGGGGATCTTTCGGAAGCTGAGGGGTCTGGTCCAGAGGATACCTCGGACGATGAGGCCGCTCACAATTCCCAATCGGGAGATGACGAGAGCGTGGAAGATTCACAGGCCACTACCGCGCCGAAGGATAAGAAACGAAAACGCAAGAGACGGGACGACGAGGAAGAACTTGAGGATATCTATCTACAGAAGCTACAGGATGCCCAGGAAGCCGAAGACAGCCGGCGGTTGTCAAAAAAGACCAAAGCCGAGGCTGAGAACGAAAAGTCCGAAGAGAGCGAAGAGGAGGATAGCGATGCCGAAAAGGAGAAACCCCCAACCAAGCACGAATCCCTCACAAATCCCAGAGAAATCGAGCTCGACAAGTCTTCCAGGACAGTTTTCCTGGGCAACGTCCCCTCCACAGCTATTTCATCCAAGGCAAGAACCCCCCCTAACATCTCACTGCCGTATCACTAACAACCCAACTGGCCTCCTACAACACTCTAAAAGCCCACTTTAAAACCGCCGGCAAGATAACTTCCATCCGCTTCCGCAGCGTAGCCTTCAGCGAGCAAATACCGCGAAAAGCCGCCTTCATAACCCACAAACTACACGAAAAGCAGCAAACCGTAAACGCCTACATCGTATACCCCACCCCGGCCGAAGCCCGTGAAGCTCTGAAGCTAAACGGCCAGGTGGTCCTCGACCGGCACATCCGGGTCGACTCGGTCGCCCACCCATCCCCGCAGGATCCTAAACGCTGCGTGTTCATCGGGAACCTGGATTTCGAGGCTCAAGAGGAGAATCTATGGCGGCACTTTGGTGCCTGCGGGAAGGTGGAGAGTGTGCGCGTTGTTAGGGACGCCAAAACGAATGTTGGGAAAGGGTTTGCATACGTTCAGTTTGAGGTATTTCCACTCTACGCAGCGTACCCCTCGCGCAGAGACTAAGTGTCCGACAGGACCCCATGTCAGTAGACGAAGCCCTCCTCCTAGACTCTAAAAAGATGGCCAACGACCGAAAGCTCCGCGTCACTAGAGCGAAGACTATAAAGCGAACTCAAATGCGCAAACCCGACCCTCCCGTATCCGGTAAACGCTCCTCAAAGGGCAAAAGCGTATACGTCCCGAAACTCGACGCCAAAGCTAAAGATACCGTTAGCAGGGCGCACAAACTCCTCGGAAGAGCCGGCGCCGCTCAGCTAAAATCGCAGAGCGAAGTCTTTGAAGGTCTAAGGGCTAGTGCGAACACCGGTTCCGGCATTAAAAAGGGGGGGTCAGGGAAGAAGGCCGGGAAACCGAGGTCGAGAGCCAGAGCCGCGGCATGGCGGCGAAAAGGGGACTGAACCCAGCATAAGCGGCTTGGGAGGCGGGGTTTTGTGTATTCTAGTATCATACTGTACCGAAGTGTAATGAATAAATGAAAAGGTCTTGATTGCCGGTCGGGAAGGCGCACTGCTGGGGAGGGGGGAGTAGGCTTGACGCGTGACTGTCTGTCTGTGTGTGGATGGGCGGGCCTTGAAGGGTTGCTGGAGGGCAATGATTCGCATTCCAGGTACGAGTTGAGCCGCATACGTCATTGACTGTGGATTGTGGGAACATCCGAGGGACAGGCGTTGGTTATGGTACAGGTAGCGGTAGGACTGGGCCCACGGTACGCAACATGCAGTGCCGGTACTGTACAGTACAGTACGCTACGGTACGCGGTGAGCAACTCACTGTGCTTACTGTGCAAGTACCGGTAGGTCAGGCATAGACGGGGACAAATACCGGTAGACAAAATATGTGAATAAATAATCATATAATACAAGTACTCGAGCACAGCACGATACATTATCGAATCATTTCCCCACCAATTCCCCTTGCTAAAGTATAATAATATCATTCATTACAAGCTACTCCCCACCCCCAGCCGCAGGAACACTCAGCAACCCCCTCTCAAAAAGATACCGAACAGCGCTGATGACAATTTCATTCTCTTTCTCTCTATCTTGGTCGAGTAACTACCATCCGTCAGCACAACCGTCCCCCCCAATTATAACCATAGGGAAATAACATACCCGCTGATAGAGCGACTTAACCCCTTTCCTCTCCTTCCCCTGCTTCTGCTTACTCTCCGGAGGAGCGTGTCTATACCGACACCCCCCGCCGAATCTACACTTGCCGGTGGTTTTGAATACATGGCATAGGGCGGCATGTTTCGTGGGTTTCTTCCGTGGCGATGGAGATGTGGTGAGGGAATGGGGGGGTGGTTTTTTGGAAGCGGATAGCTCTTCCGGGGAGGAGGATTGGGAGCATGAGTCCGTGTCCGGGTCCGGGTCTGGCAAGGGATCCGAGGGGTGATCGCTGTCGGGGCCCTGCTCGGTGCGTTTGCGTTTGTTCTGGGCGGGCTGCTGGGCGGTGGTTAGTGCCTGACGGGGGGGCATTGTGGGAATATGGGTAAGTACCCTCTCCGCGCCAGCGCCAGCGCCAGAAGCTTCAGCAAACCTTCTCTTCTCTTCTTCTTCCTTGAACTAGCTCCCACATAAATCAGCTGCTCATCACCCTCCTCCCCCTCCCCCAGTAACAAGTAACGAGGAATAAGTAGGAGCAAACAAACCTTAGCAGCAACCCTCTCTCTAGTAGGAAACATCCTCTTCCTTTCACGGATCCACTCCTCGATCTCCTCGGGCGTCTCTGGGGGTTTCAAATTCGTGCCCAGCAATTTCCCACTTTTCAACACCAATCAGTACCCTTCTCTGCAAAGCCTCTGCGAAGCCTAGGAGCAATAAATAGCGTACATACCCATTCAGCCGGAGCCAGGTTTCCTCGTCCATATCTGGCTTTTCATCCTTTCTTGCTCGTGGTGCCGACGGCGATGGCAGTGGGAGTTGCGGAGTGGGTGGGGTGAAGTGAGCGTAGGAGGGAGTTGCTGGCCAGCCAGATTGTGCGGTTTTGTATGATGTGCTGGTCAGGGTGGGTGCTGGGGTGGATTTCTCTTGGGAGTATGAGAGGTAGGATGGTGTCTGATGCTGTGGTTGCTGTGGTTGCTGTGGTTGCTGGTTTTGCTGGGGCCATTGGGGAGGGGCCGGGAGTGGTAAGGGGTGTAGGTGGTAGAGCGAGTTTACGTTGAATTGTTGCTGCTGCGGGGGTCCATATTGGTTCGGCGGTTGTGGGAAATATGGGTTGTAGTGTGCTTGTGGAAAGGCTAGAGGATCACGATATCCTCGCCCTCCACCCCCACCTCTCGCGTTGGACCCCCAACCTCGACCGCGCTGCCCATGATTATTATTCCCTCCTCCCCCTCCTCCTCCTCCTCCTCCCCTCCTCCCCCCCCCTCTTCCGCGGCCACGATACGAGGAATTAGTAGCAGGCGCAGGTGCCGGTGGTGGCGGTGGAGGTGGTGGTTTATAAATATATCCCGACATGGCGTCCTTCAACAAAACTGTTGCAAGAGAGAGAGGGAGGGGGGAATAGAGGAAGGGCTGTGGTTGTAGGAGCGAACAAACGGGAAGAGAAAAAGAGAAATTAAAGAAAATACGAGTGCACAACCGAGCCTTACTAGCATACGGTACTCGAGTAAGTTAATTATGATACCGTACCGGATCATGCTAAACTAATACCGGTAAAAGTGCTCACACAAGCAATCAATTATGATACCTATCGCTACCATGATCAACAAAAAGGCAACGCGCGAGTACCGTACAACAGAACATAAATCACCCCAAAAACACTCTTGGCAAAATCCCACCAATCACCCCACCAACAACCCAAACCACCAAAATATCATCCCAAATCTCCTACATCCCGTACGGCAGTCTACCCATCCCATCCACCACCACCACCACCACCACCACCAAAACCTCACAACCCAAAACATCACACCAAAATGCGCCCAACCCTCAAACACCTCGTGTACCTCCTTCCCCCCCTCCCTTCCCTCCTTCGCCCGAACTAACAAACAAACGAAAACCAGCCTCCCCCGTTCAACATACTACCAACCAGACCAACGTCAAGGAGCCTCCCTGATCCGCGCTCGAAAGCCCTTCCTCGTGAAGAATCTGGTCACGGGCGTCGCCATTTTCGGCATTACCGCTTCAATTTGTGAGTCGTCTTGTCTTGTCGTGTGGTGGTGAGTGGTAAAAGTTGTACTGTAGTGGGCTAATGTGTGTATTGGGTTGGGGGGGGGGGGGATTGAGCGGGGTTGTAGATGTGTATACGATTAGGGCGGTCGCGCAGGATGAGTTTGAGGATGTGGCGGTTCCCGGGGAGGCTCAGGAGAAGTGAAATCGAGTGAGTGAGGTGGTGACGGGATCAAGATGCGAGTGAGATGTCGTGATTCTGTGAGGGGAGGAAGGGAGGGAGAGTGTGGAGTATGATAGGGGCTGTGGGGTGGTTAGTTTTGGGGCTGTTCCGGCTGTCGTGTGATGTTTGCTGCTATGGGGATCCCAGGGGATCGCTCACTTTGACCATGATGCAAAGAAAGATCAAAAAACGTGACAAGTCTCTACAGAAAGTTGAGGGCTCTTTTCTCAATCACTCTTTAATCCAAATTGTCAACAATCACATCGAACACTAAATTAAATTTTGAAATGGAAAAAAAGAAAAACTCCGTTTGCAAATCGAGAACATTAGGAAAAAGAAGGAAAAAAAGAAATCCATATAATAGGAGAATAAAACCAAATCGAGTAACCATTTACCGTAACCATAACCATACCGTTATCAACGCCCATGGGGGAGAGGGGGGGTAACCCGAGCGAGCTATGCTAGTATTAAGAGAATAGAGGAAATGGGGGCAAAAAAAAACAAAAGTGAGAGAACCATTCTTTTTTTTTTTTTTTTCTTTCCTCTCCTTTCACCTGCGTCTAGGAAGAAGGCTCCGGGAGAGAAATTTGTGAGGATTGTGAACGTTTCTATCGTATGCTCATGTCATGTCATGGCTGCGATGTGTATGTATATATGCATGATAGAAGCAGTCGATGCGATGCGATGAGATGCGATGCGATGGTGTCAAGAACTGAAGAAAAAAGTGGTGGGAGTAGTCAACAGCACATGGAGATAAGGAGAGAATTGAGGAAGCGTGTAAAGATGCAGGGCAAGATCAAGAGATATCCACGGTGAGAATATTGACGAAGCCTCTTGTTCAATCTTGTAAAAGATGGGAAGAAAAAGAGAAAGAGAAAGAAAAGAAAAAAGAAAAAAAGAAAAACTCCTAACCCATTGCCTGCGCCAAATCGACAAATTCGTTCCGTTCCATTTCCAATTCCAATTCCAGCACGGGTTCTCCTCCTTACCTATCTTTTCCTCAAGTCCCTCTGTACATTAAGCACGTGCCGTAACTGACCCAGCGTATCCTTCGCCTCGGTGAGTGTCTCGGTGGTCTCCTTCTCAGCGACCTTTGCGAGAGTCCTGATGTCCTCAATCTCGCCCTCGGCCTCGTGTATGACCTTGAGGTACTTATCCGAGATCCTATTCTTGGCGGATCTCAACTTTTCCAATTCCTGCTGCTGCTGTTCAATCGTGACCTCCAGCCTCCTGAGCAGCTCCCTGTCCTTCAGCCGGCCACTGTGCAGCCCTTCTAGTTCCTCTCGGAGCTTATCCACCCGCCCCGCATAGCCCTCATCGAGGTGTTTCCAGCTCTGGAGCAGCACTTCGTACTGGTTTGAGGCGCGTTTTCGCTCGGCGACTTCGTGGCTGAGCTGGGTTTTTAGCTCTTGTAATTGCTCGTTGCTCTGTCGAATGTGCTCGCTCAAGCTCGTGTCCGACTCCAGTCTTCTCGCTCGCTCGGTTTCCCGTTCAGCCTTCAGCTCTTCAATTTTTCGGTCCTTCCGGGCGAGGGAGGCTTTGTCAACGTTGGTCTGGTGTATCAAGTTATTGTTCGTGCTCTGCAGCGAGTCCCGGGAGGACTTTATCGCTTCCTTGGCTTTTCGTTCTTCTTCGCGGGCCGTGGTTTCGACTCTAAGTTCCCGTTTTAACCTACGTAGATTCCATTAGTTCCTGCTTTACCCTCCGCTCCCATGACCCGCACTCGGGTTTGATGACTGGCGTAGAGGCGGTGCTAAAAACCTGTCGACATCGCTCATGAGCCGTTCTATAACCCTCCCGCTCTTGCCCGTCGTGATCCGTGAGAGATTGGCACCGCCAGACCCCGGCGCATCGTAATTGCTGTCTCCGTTCGGTACGAGTGATGCCGAGTCTTCGCGCGAGGGTGCGTCCGGGAATTCGGGTTCGGGGGGGTATGAGTTCCCGTTCATGCCGACGGTAATCTGTTCAAGCTGCTGTATCTCTTCGGTTCGCTCGTCTGGATTGAGGGAAAAAGGTAATGACACGACGACGTCCTCTCCCGTTAGGCTCTCTTTCTTTTTACTTTTTCTTTGTACGAGTACGGATAACAACAATGGTTTCGCAACAACAACAACAACGGGAATAAGTAACGAGATCTAGTCCCTTGAAAACGTAGTAGTGCGGGGCAAAAGGATGAGAAAGAACAGGGGAAAGGAAGGGTATGTAAGAATGGGAAAGCCCCCCAAGGAAAATGAATAGGAATAACCAGGCAGTTGTGCTCAAAGTCGCTTCCTCACTCGCTTTGTACCCCAAGTTTATTTGTTTAGGAGTTCCCGTGCTTCAATTGGATTGGCGTGAACTGGAGCAGAGCGGAGCAGGGAGGGAGGGGGAGATAGTTACGGGGGGACGGGAAAACTGACTGAATGATAATAGCAACGGTTTCCACCAGTAACCATACTGTACGGGTATGTATGTTCTGCACGGTACCGGAACGATAGACTATGTATCGCATCGTATGCACGGCGAATGGGAAACAAAAGGAGAGGGTAAAAAAAATAAAAATAAAAACATACACAAAATCACCAAAAGATGAAAAAATTCACCAACTCACCAATATCGTCCCTGAGAAGAACTTGCAAACACTGCAATTCCCGGAACTGCTTCGTCATAACAATTTCGGTAATGATAATTACAGCAAGAATGAGTGGAATATATTTTATTTTTTTTAAAAAAAGAAAAACTTGGAAAAAAAAAAGGGTTACCCGTTGAAATAGTGACGGGGGAATAAAAGAACGGAAGCCGGTCGTGGCCAGGTAGGCGGGTACCGGTAGGCTAGGTTTTGTTGGAGAGAGAGAGAAAGAGAGAAGTACTGCAGGGGAAGAAGAGAGCGTATGCAAGGTAAATCATAAGAAGCCAAGGTGTCTACCGATGGAAAAGAAGGGAAGAGGGTGGGGGGGAGAAGGGGGATAGAAGGAGAAGAAGGAAAATTCAATGCAGACTATACGATACTTTTATGCCCGTCTGCATGATGCTATACTCTGCGCGTAATGCATACACACGCACACACAATCTCTCTCTCCCTCTCCCTCTCTCCCCATCCATTCCCCCATGATCCCAGGATCCATCTTCCATGTGCTTGCTTGCTTGCTGTCCGACAGCATCGCAGCTGGTGTACTATTATAGTATAATACGGCAGCTACTGTTGGCTGCCGTATCTCATCTACAAGTTACTGTATGCAGGGGTCCCCCCCAGACGGGAGCGCTACATGGTGAAGCAGGAGTACGAGCACAGTACCGGTATGAATACTACGGTATATCGTGAAGTGGAGTGCCGGGATCGCAGGTTACCCCCCTCCTTCCCCCTCTCCACAAAAGCCCATACTGCACTGGCTAGTTATGCTGTACCTATTGTGCCCGCCATACCTACCTACGACACCATCCGCCCATATATAGCAGCAAAGTGAGAGAGTGTCCTTCACGCTCTCTCAGTGCCTCATCCACCCCTGGGAAGGCTTACGAAACCCGAGCAAGCACGGTACCACATATCACGGCACGGTAGGGCTTGACTCGACTCGAATGGCTAATAATAGTGTTGATCTTCCGTGGGTTATTGTGCATACTTGCACGATAGGAGCACTGTACAAGCACTTTGTTGTTGATTATTGTGTGCAGCTCGATTCCGTTCATCTCATACCTCATAATCTAAGAGGTACAATATATGCTTGCACTTTTGGTTGGTCCAGCTGCGGTATTTAATCGCAAAAAGGGTAATTTCCTCCATTTCCGCTCCAGTGAGGTAGGATACATTTCAAAAGAAATAAGAGAATACCGTCTCCTGTCGCCAAAAAAAAAAAAAAAAAAGTAGTAGTGATGGGAGGAGAGGGGGAAGACAATGAAAAGAGAGAGAAAAAACTCCATACCATGCCATTTTTTTTGGAAAAAAAGGGAAAAAAGAAAGGAAAAAACCCCTAGACTTCTACAACGAATATAAGGATGTAGGAGGTGTAAAAGAAGGAAAGGAATAGAAAGAGAAAAGGCAGATGAGACATAAAAGGTACGGTATCGTAATGTGTGTTTGGTGAGGAAAAAATTGAAAAAAAATGGGGGGGGGAGAAACACATAGACTTGAAGCATTGTAAAGGGTAGAAACGAACCCCCCTTCTCCCATCTCAGAATTAAATAATACGTTCAAGTAGCCCGAGGCGCATTATTGGTGTTATCCGACGACGATGATGATGCTGTTGCTGTTGTTGCTGTCGCTACCACCGAGTTCCCGTTGACACTCCCACTGGGAGCGTTCACCGCAACCTGGGTTTCGGGGGCCTCACTATCCTCGTCGGGAGGAGCGATGAGTTTGGGGGCGAGCACTTCCGGTCTCCACTTTAAAATGAGTTTATGAGTTTGTCCACGAAGCTCGGCATCTAGATATACCCGAGGATAAGGTTAGCGGCAGGCGTCAGAATGGTGGCACGGAGTGGACGGGAGGCGCACGATTCAGCCACAGATCCTCCAGGACATCCATGCACATGTGTCTGACCGGGGGTCTCAGCATGGCGAGAAAGCTGCCGCATGGGTGAGCAATTGATCGGAAATATCTACCTGGGGGATGCATGGAGGGCCTACTGTAACATCTGGATCCCTAAAACCGCTCTATCGGGGTCCAAGCAGAGCATCTTAACCTTCTGTAACAACTCCACTGTGATCTCGGGAATCTCTGAAAGCAGCCTCATAAACATCCTGTCTTTCCCCTCCAGGAACGGAAATATCCCGTCCATCACCTTCATCATCCAGATCCTGTATTGGGGCTGCCGGTTCGGTTGGGCCTTCGCCATGATTCTGTCGTTGTACCATTCCTCGTTGAGCCAGGAGATCGCAATGTCCATTCTGCCTCTGAAATCCTCGATGATGAAGAGGTAAAGTTTATCCCTGATGAAATTGCTCAGTGCCGAGGGTTTTTGCAATTTACCGCTTCCTTCCCCCTCCTCCTCGTCATAGTTTTCATCATCAATCTCACCATTGTAGTCGTCCGGGACTTCTGGTTTAATGTCTTCACCTTGAATCCCTCCCATCCCCCTGGTCGCCAGACGTGTGATGAGGGTGGTCCAGCCCTCTCTATCCCAATTACTCGCTGCCAGACGCATCACGCCGAGCTTACTCTTCCTGGACACCAGTGAGGTTTTATCGAACTGGTCAATTACAGAAAAGATCCTGTTTACTGCATCAAAACTTGATTCGCGCAAGTCCTCGCGAGTGAGACTTGGTGGAGGCGGGAGACAGAATTTCCCCAACCGGAGCTCGCTCTCTTCGTCCTCTTCATCACCCGATTCGGCCTTGTCCTCCTTCTCCTGTTTGCCAATTCTATTCTCGACAGCATCTGGAAAGGGTCCTACGGGAGGCTCGTCAGTAGTCGCTGGTGGTGGGGCATAGCCCGAAGACTGGGAAGAAGATGGTGCAAGCGCCTGTGGCGGAACGGACAGAGGTGCGCTCAAAAGGGCAGCGTAGCGATTTCTCACAGCCTAAACCGCGTTAACCAGTGATCACAGTGAATGCATGTCAATTGTGCAGCCTACAGAGATCGCGGCATCGAGGCTGTGCTGCTGAACATTATACATGCTCCTATTGATAATTTCAAGGATCAATTCCAGCGGCAATTGCTGCCCGTCAAATGAAGTCATGGCGACATCGGTAGAAAGGCTATACAATTGCGCGTACGACATGAGACCGTTGGTGATCTGCTGGTGCGGGGGAACCGGCGGGGGAGTCGGAGTAGGGGTGACCGCGGCATGTTGCTGTTGCTGGTCGGTCTTCAACCTCTTGACTGCGTCGTTGTCCGGTGTTGGAGCTGCTCTCTTGCGCGATAGCTCCTCCAGAAGATCCGCCTTCATTCGCGAAAGTCTGGTCAAGTGCTGCGAGATTTTGGCCGTGAACGGCCCTTGCGGGCTGGCACTAGATTGAACGGCCAGGTCAGCATGCGCGCTGGGTCGGGTATCAGACATTGGCCACGCCCTGCCACGATCACAGCTCTGGCAGAAGCGGTCGAATAATACAGTAAAAATTTTGGGCAGGTTTGGCATACCGAACTATATTGAGCAACAACACACGGACAGTCTTTTCCATACATTGCATCATGAGACGGTTTTGTATGGTGTTAGACCTCGACACTATTGCCAAGGGATTAAATGAGAATACTGCGTTCATTATCTTCGCAGCAATAGGTATCCGTGTCTTGATCAGTTGCGCAAGATTGTTCAGAGTGGCCGTGGTAAGGGTAGCATCACTATTAATTATCAATATACCTGTTATTCTACTTGATTCTCCATCATTGGTGGTGGTGGTGACGGTGTTTCCTTGCCTAGGATCTTCGTGAAGCACACTTAGTAGCCTGTCAAGTAGCCCTTGAGCCTCCGCGTCTAGCGCGGGAAGTGACAGAATGGGATGATTAGTTGGAACCATGCTAAGAGATATTTCCGACCTATCTGCAAGCTATATTGGAGCGTCGAGCATTAGTTGGTGAGTGAGGGAGCGATAGGATGGGGGCAACTTCAACTCACTCTGGGATCCGTAACTCCTCTAGATTGGACTAAGATTACCCTCTGTACGAACTTGACACAGCAAAGGCGTACCCCCGTCGGACCGGTATCCCAGAGATTCAGGATCTTCGACTTCAATACATCCATTTTCTTCCATGTGGCTGCATCTTCTCGATTATTGCATCTGTGATCGTAGAAAGAGAAAAGAAAGGGGCAAATATCTCAGTATATAGGAGTCTCCACAAACAAACGAAACAGTTGATATCAAGGAAGAAACGAGCAGAGGGGGAGGAGATGTATAGGGGCAACATGACCGAAGAGGGTTCCTCTCTATAATAGCACTTGGTATATCTCTTTTTCCTTCCCTTTTCCCACATGGAGGAGGGGATTTCAGAAGGGGAAAGGGGGGGATGTAATGTAATGGGAGGCATAGGTAAAAGCCTCCGGTTGAAGATAGCTGGGCGGTATGCACGTACATATGTCTGAATATGAGCGGGTATACGGAAGCACTACACTGGACGACGCTCTTAAGAATTCCAGCCTCTCTCTCATCCATCAACCTAACCATTGTATCCAGGCAAGCAACCGCAAGATTCAACTTCTCCCCAGCCTCCACCACAGGAGTGGAAAAGGTCTCAGCGAGAAAGTCCGCACCCCAACGCCTCAGCTCGACAACCGGTCCGGATACGATTGGAAGGATACCGTGTAGTACCTGTGGCCAGTAGACCGGATCGGTTAGAACAAGGGCGCGCGCGTTTCCCAGTTGTTGAAGTTGGTCCTCGACGGAGCTAAGACCTTGCGCGGCTGCCATTGCTGTAATAACTCTGGGGATCCCGAAAGCTCTATTTCTTATTTTTATTATCACCTCCCTCCCTCTTTTGTCCTTTTTTTTTTGTTCCCTCCTGGTGTTCACCTAACGGGAGAAGGGGAGGGTGTGTGTGTGTTGATGTGTGTTTGTGAAGAGTCGGTTGAAACGAGAGGAAGGCTACGAGGGTAGTTGTGTGAGAGCCGGGTGGTGGTGGTGGTTAGATCTGGGTAGTGACAGGTGACAAGAGAGAGAGTGGAAGAAAAAAAAATGTGTGCGATGGCAGATTAGCTCCCTACGGTATCCTTCAAATAACGAGCCCCTTTGCCCCAACCCCGAAACGACAAGCCGAGAGTGATAGCGTATAGAAAGCTGAAAGGAAACAATGACAGGAAGGAAAGCTGAAGACTCCCTTTTGCTTTTCTCCCCTTCAACTAGAGGGGAGTGGTGGGTATTGACTTATAGGTTGGAGTGAGCGACGGGGGGTATTTCGTTCAGGCGTTGTTGTGGCGTATTATACCAGTGCCAAGAAACCATTCAACGAGAATTGCTGTAACCTATATACTGTATATCATGAATTGTACTAAGGCTCATGCAGTACTGTGCAATCGGTTGGGGCCCAGGGGAAAAGAAATGCCCGTGAACCATCAACAACCTTCTCTTATAGTTGATGATGAAATTCTGTCTTACGGTACATTTCTCACACCGCACGATGCTCGTGGTTCTCTGAAGCACAGAGAAAAAAATTCGCGAGAAAAGGTCAGGATGCCGGCAGAGTTCTGAATCCCAGGTTTCACAGGAACGAGAGGAATTCTCCCGCCTTGCATCTTATCCGTTGCAATTTTACACAATGGCTTCGGACAGTTAACTTGCTGTAATATCACGCATGGAATGGCTCTCTCGGGTCGACCTTGCTAGTAATCACACAAGGTCACTCGCTATTGGCATCAGAGTCCGGGCTATTGGGAGATTTTCCATGTCTTCAGTACGATAAGTGCTGACAGAGGCACTGCACCACATCATGGCGTTTGGTGAGTTGCCCTCAATTCCTTGGCCGCTAGAATTCCCGTTCTGTACTCGTACATACTGTATTTGACAGGGTGTGATAGTTACCAGAGGTCTAGGGCGGGTTATACTACAGGTCTTTGGTGCACGACGTACTGAACATCCGTACATCTGTGGTCATCTCGTTTGGATTGCGACGCGTCCAGCTATATATACATACATACATATGTGCACACATTGACTCAAAGAGATCAAGGCTACACACAATTCCACCCACCCACCCATCCAGGCACCCAAGCACCCCCAGATATTGTTCAAGGATGTGGGAAAACGGATATCATACCATTTCGCCTTCAGTGTCAACTCCTCTAGGTTGCAACCATACTCCGACTAGCAAACAAAAGAACGTCCAAAGACAAAAGGGAAGGATGAAGAGTTAGGCAGCGGTTCTCCGCAATTGAAAAATAGGTGGGATAATGACAATAGGAGAGAAGTCCGTGAACAACGCCGGCGCAAGATGACCGTACCAAGAGAGAAGCCCGAAGAAATTTGATACAACAGAATGTAAAGAGGGAGGAAAAAGTGTTACAGCTCAAAACAAAAAGCCCTGGTTTGAGTGCAGAACGGGGGTGGCGGGTAGGTGGTATGTAGTGACAAGGAGCCAACAAAGGAAAATTTGCCTGTTACAAAGGCTCCTTTCTAGAGAAAGGAGGGGAAAAAGGAAGGAGAAAAGAAAAAGAGAATGAGAAAAAGCGACCTCTCCAAACACCAGAGATGATAAAAAAGCATCAGTAAAAAAAAACCCCACATTGAACTGTTTTTAGCAAGGGATTAGATATGAAAGGATCGCCCAACAGGAGGTGTACCGAATGAACCCTAATTGGGGCCTAAGAATATTACAAGAAACGGAAGTGAAGGTGATAGTGATACGGGGAATGTTCGTAGTGTCAGGAAACCCTTACAATCGCAACTACTTCTTCTTGGCGAGGACACCCTTCTTTTTGAGGGCCGCTTTTTTTGGCAGCCAACTCTCTTTCCAATTTCTCTTGCGCAGCGTCCTCTTTGGCTGCAGCACGACGACTGCGCTCTTCCTCTGCCAACACATCTGCTCCGGTAGCTTCCATATCACTAGCTGAATCGTACTCAACGTATGAATATCTATAAATTGGTTAGCTTGTTGGTGGTCTGAATTGGAAATGATAGTGCTGCACGAAAGTTAAACCCGACATACTTCTTCTTTGTAAAGCCACCATAGCCAGCACCCCTACCATATGCATCATCTTCATCATCCTCATCATTAACCACGAAATCATCGTCGGGATCATCTTCTTCATACGAGTCCGGCCGAGGGCCCCTGTATCGCTTGTGGTTGGTGGAATATTTATTTCTCGAGTAGCTAGAGTATCCGGATTTTGGCGGGGGACTTTCACGCTTCCTCTTTGTACCAGCTTCTAGGGGTTTACCCCTGTCCTTGTCTTTGCCCTTTAAAGAAGACATGGTCCCATTCCCGACAGAAGATTTTCGCCCGTTTGCACCGTTTGCGCTGCCGACCCCATTGGCGGAGCCATTTGTTCCGTTAGATGATTTTTTCATCGCTGGTTTGCTTACATCGGCCATCTTTTTTGAAGTGGGAGCCGCCTTTTCCCCTCCAGAAACTCCCGGGCTTTTACTACTCCTGCCGGCCGTAGTATCCGCTCCTTTCCCTTCTCCCTGCCCTTCCAATTTCAACTGCCAGGCCTTCTTTTCCTTCACCAAAGGCCGGGCTTTATGGGTGATAGTTCCCGCAGCCGGCTTTTTTTCCGCTCCAGCCTGCAAGGCAGCTGCCATCCTCTCACGATAGGACATCGGTTTCGGAGCTTCGGCTGCGGGTTTAGCGGCCTCTGTTGTCTTGGTTCCAGAACCTGGCCTAGCAGTGGCAGTGCCAGTTGACAATCTTAGAGGGCCAGCTTTGCTGCTGGAGCTGGACATAGCAATTGAGGTGCTGGTGGCCACCCCTCCGCTTTTACGCTGGAGTAACTCCTTCCTTTCCTTCAATAACGCCAATGAGCTCTTTGGGACTTCCTCGGTTTTGCGCCTTTTGGTGGAGTTGATGTCCGGCTTGGATGAAGTTACCACTCTTGTTGTGCTGTCTCGAGACGCTTGCGATGCGGTGGACTTGGATGCAGATGATAGGGAGGATCGGGGTGGTGGTGCGGTGGTGGAGGTGATTGGTCCGGAGCCAGTACCATCTATCAAGGGCGCACATGAGGTGTCAGTAAAAGAGCCAATAGATTGGCTTAAAATAGCACAAGCAAAGGATTGGAGCCGAAACCGTGAAACCATATTCGACAAGCGAGGAAATAGAAGTAACGGGGGGGAACAGAAACATACTTGGCTTCGCAACATTAGCCGGTTTCTTTGGAGGGAGTGGTTTTGAGATTGTGGATGGCGTGGTGGCGGTGGCAGAGGAGTCGTAGCGACTTAGAATGCTGGCGATGCTGAACTGTATTATACCACGAGGAAACAGAAATTCAGCAGCAGATCTAGTAAGAAGTGACAGAAGGAAGAGAAAAATATTGGTGAAAAATACCGAAGGGTTAGAGTCGTTGAACACCATTTTGAAGGGGTACTGCTTTATATCGACCGCAGTGGTCGTTCGCCGGATATCGCTCGTCGGTTGGGGTGTGGCAGTGGTGGCCGTGGTCGTGAGCAGACGGGAGAGGTGTGTTATCGGGATGGCAACAAGGTGGTGGGAGACTGGAATATTTAGCGCGGAAGGGCACTATATGGTTATTAATGGGGGGAGATGACGGTTGAAGGTTGACAAAAAAAAAAACGCCGGGGAACAGGGCTTCTGTATGGCTGACGACAACGAACGTTGACAGCAGATGGTGAGGGTAAGGTTACGGAGAGGGAGTTGTTGGAGAGAAAGGTGTGATTTGGGTGTGGAGTAAGGGTAAGTTTTCAAATCGCGAAACCCGACACCGAACTAGGAAAGTATGTCTAGAGAAAGGGAGCGAGTATGTGAAGAAGTGGGGGCGGAGTTTGATCGAAGGGAAGAAGGTAGAAGGGAGAGAGAGAGGGAGAGAGTGGTTTGGGAAGAAGAAAAGGCGAAGGCAACGACAAAACCGACGGGTAAGGGTAGAGTTTGAGAGAATGGGCACGACAAAGACTTGATGGACACCGTGGAAAAGGAAGATAAACGTGAACCGGTCGAAATGGCACTCGACAGCGGAAATATAGAAGGAAAGAAAGAAAGAAAGGGAGCGGAGCGAGATTAGAGTCGCAAAAGAACAGGAAAAGAGTGTTCGATCCTTTGGTCTGTCGATAGTAAAAAATAACCACTGGAGACGGAGGCCCGCAGGCTTTCCTTGCCAAGGGTACCATCGAAAAGCCACATTTCGTGGCAGCAAAGCCACGTAAACTGATGTTTGTTCCGTTTTTAGGGCTAAGGGTTGGATTTGCTTTACCCTGTGGCTGTGTTCGACTTTGCTTTGCCCTTATTCTCCCCGCAACACAAGTCACATTGTATTAGCCACTCACACAATTCCCCCCACTAAGAAAATTGAGCCAAGAAACGTCCCCCCCACAACCATCAACCATCAACAACTTTCCATTCGAACAACGAAGAGCTTTCTCCGGTCCAACGCGGTTAAATTTGATTGTCTCTCCTGTTCAGCAGATCCCCCTTGTGAGTGCACCCTGGATCCATAAAAATTTCACTTCAGAGCAAACAATCTTATACACGACTTTATCCCTCAGTACATAAGCCGAAATGAAGCACCTCGCAGCCTACCTCCTTCTCGGCCTTTCTGGAAATACTTGCCCTTCCGCCGAAGATATTAAGGTTGTTCTGGGTGCTGCTGGTATTGACGCTGATGAGGAGCGTCTCTCCACCCTTCTTAAGGAGCTTGAGGGAAAAGACATCAACGAGGTCCGTCACACATGAAATTATTGCCCATTTTTTCTGAAATTGTGGCTGACTTTTTTCTTCCAAAATCCAGTTGATCACCGAGGGCACTACCAAGCTCGCCTCTGTTCCAACTGGTGGCTCCGGCGGTGGTGGTGCCTCTGGTGGCGCAGCTGCTTCCGGTGGTCCCGCTGCCGAGACTAAGGAGGAAGAGAAGGAGGAGGAGAAGGAGGTTCACAGCCCCTCTCCCAACTTCAGGTGGCACTTGAGGGGAAATTTGCTAATGAATTTCATAGGAGTCCGAGGAGGACATGGGTTTCGGCCTCTTCGACTAAGCGAAGCAACATCAAAATAAAAAATTGGGTCCCTTTTTTTCTGCTATAGGTGGTGCAAAATACGGTTGGGTTACGGTGTTACGTCTGTGGAACTTTATGGCATAGAAGCTTGGGTCAAGGGCATCGGCACCTTCGACCGGATGTTTGATCACTTTCTCCAAAGGAGGTTGTACTGCGAGAGATATACGACCGGTGATTTCGGGTTGCGTGATGCCCAAGGCCCATTCTATTATTAGGGATGTATTTAGCATACTCTGTAAATCTAATGTCTAACCCGGCAGTGAAAATCACAGCGACCTCCCATATGCGTCCGCGGTCATCCTCCTGGCGTCGGTCCTCTTGGTTCTCGCAGCTAGAATGGTCTCAAGGGTCTGAGCGAGAGCCGTAGGATCATACAGCATCCCCCTCCCCTCCCCATCGGGATTTTTCCTCCCATAAACCCTCATACACTCGATCCCCGTCCTTTTCAACTCGACTGTATCCACGACAGGAGCCCCGTTTCCCTCCAGGTAGATGAGATGCGTAACGAACCTGTTCCACCCGACCTCCCGACCTTCCTTCTCCCCCATAGAGGAGGTGCACCCCCGTACAATAGCCCTCACGAAATCCGTAGCCGTAAACTCATCATGATCTGGTCCTGTCTCCCGATCATGCGACCCATTCAGCAGCAATATTTTGGGCGTGTCCCTCCCACTCTCTGCTAATGCCTTGCCAATATTCCGGAGGACAAGGCAAGGCATAAGACTTGTGTACAAACTCCCAATGCTGTAAATTACCGCCCCGGCCGACCCCAAGGAACTGATAACCTTTGGGTTCGCCGGAGGCCTTATCTCCTCCCCGTATAAATTTATATACCAAATCCTCTCAATCCTATCCGACAACTCCTCATTATCCTCGTGCCCCTTTGAAAACACAATATTCTGACTTCTCAGCGATGCCAACGATCCGGGCAAATTGTCCCCCCCTTCCCCTTCCTCCTCGCCGTCAGCGCCACTGCCACCCGCGTCCGACCCTGCGGGAGTATCCTGTGGCGAAAGCAGCGAAGCAGACGAAGCGCTCGGGTGCGAGATCTCGTTCTGCCCGATAATAACGGACCCATCTGCGAGACCTGCTGCTATGTGGTGCGCGTGGTTGGAATTAATTGCCGGGATCACACAGATGTTTGATGGGACGCCGGTTATCGAGTGGAAGAGGTATATAGCCGACTCGAAGGAACCCGTGAAGAAGCGGGCGCCGGTCAGGAACAGGTTCCCCGTTGAGGCGCTGTGGAAGTTGAAGTGGGTTGTTGGGCGTTGGCGCTTTAAGAGTTCGAGGTTTAGGTGGTTGAAGAAGGAGCGGAGGAGCTCGCGCTTTTCGGAGGGGATCTGGGGGTGTTAGGTGGCGAGGAAGTGGGGAGGGGTATGGCACAAGTACAGGGGGAAATGGCTCACCCCCTTCCAAAGGACATGCGTTCCCTCCACGATCCCGTACCATTCCAATCGCGCCGTACCAGGATCGGCGGGTAGCCTGTAGTTCAGGAGATTCCGGATAGCGCTGCGTTCCCCATCCATACCTTCCGGAGCGAGTCTTACCAGACGACCTAATCAACTCCGCCACACTTCCCAGGTTAGCCCGGATGCGAGAAGGGGGGGGAAGGAAGGTCTGGGTCGGAGGAAACTAACTCCGAACATCGCCAATTCCCGGCCCCCCGCACACACGCAATATCTCGGACGTGCTGCCGCCATTATCGGATATAGGCAGGATAAAGTCCAGGGAGCGGGAGTTTCCGCAAAGGTTCTTGAAGACGTCTATAAGGTTGTTTGCCGCGCTGCCGCCGCTGAAAACTACGATGCGGTTCTTGCGTGGGGAGATGGACATTCTGGGCACTCAATCGCTTGGGAGGAGGATGGAAGTGGGAGGGGGGACGCGGCTGAGTGGATGAAGGTGCTTTATGTACTCTCTCTCCGGTATGGTACTGTATGAGAGGATAAGGGCAAAATTGAAACGTGTAAACAAGTGGGGTGGACTGTGCAAAGAAGAGCGGCTACAGCCTCCTTTCCCCTACCCCGCCCCTTC
The DNA here is from genome assembly GCA_900010015.1 of Tuber aestivum. Lineage (NCBI taxonomy): Eukaryota > Fungi > Ascomycota > Pezizomycetes > Pezizales > Tuberaceae > Tuber > Tuber aestivum. Next base: position 168,735 of record LN891121.1, on the reverse strand, counting down.
GTGCGAAAGTGCAATTATCCTGGTGCGGAGTGGTGTAATAGTCTAGGATTCGGTGCGAGTGAACTCCCCACAGACTACAGTATGTGTCGTACGATCTAAAAACTGCGTGAGGCCTCAAATGCTCTATCGTATCATACCGATGGCGAGAATGGAGTACTGTACCGTACTATACTCAGTACAAGTGTAGTATCATAGCGGCAGGGTATATGCCGGCAGTTCCCGCTCAGAGCTGGTTGGCCGGGCAACCCTTGGTGCTCAGGAGATCCCCTCCACATTTCTTTTGGCCGTTTTGCAGGGTGATCGAGTACTGTATAACACTGTCTGGTACTGTATCGTAGATTAATGGTGGTCGTGGCAGTCTAGTGGTGATGGCAATGATGGGGTCGGTGAAGAATACGGTAGACACCTTATATCCAGTTTATTTTACCCCCAAGTCGGCCATAAAGTCAAAGCCCATGAACGTCGTGCATAAGCTGCATCGAAGATTCCAATTCCCGCCTCAATCGCTGGCAGTACTCGTACCGGTATGATAGATTTACGGCACAAGTGCCATCAATGGCGAAGCTACGGTAACACAGGGGCTCCCGCAACCCTGTCAGGGTTAGGTTTCCCCAAACCCGCGTTCTGGCCTCAACCGATCCAGTAGAGCAAAGTCAAACCCAAGTCGTTCAAAGTTATCAAACCACCAACTGCCACTACCATCACCGCTCACAGTCTCCTGCCTCCAGTACGACGAATCCATCACCGAAACCGGAACGAACGAAGCATATAAGGGTGGGGAAAAAAGGACGAAAGAAGAAAAAATGCATTCCACACTGGTCCGAGCTCAGAACGTCTTTGGCTTTTTCACCACTGTGGCCTTCTTCGTCGCGGGTCTGGTTTCCCTGACCTCGCTGCTGTACCCTGCGAATGTGAGCGTGGATGTCATTAGGGCGAACAGCGTCAAGATGTACTGTATTTCTTCATTCATTTCCTTCTCTAGGGCGGCGGGACTTTGTGTTGGTGGTTGGTGATATTGGGTGCTGATGGGGTGGACTCGGAGGATACAGTGCTAAAGGAAGGGCGCATCAATACTACGCGACGAAAGTACAGGAGTATGCGGTTTTGAATTTCGATTTGGAGGCTGGTTAGTTCACCTATCTGCCCCCCCGCCCCACTTTCGGGGTAGTGAACTGATTGTGGTGATAACGGCCAGATCTCTCCTCCCTCTTCAACTGGAATACAAAGCAAGTGTTCGCATATGTGTCTGCGACGTATCCGGGGTCCAAATACGTTTGTTCACTCCCTTCCTCTCCGTCGGTGCTCTCCTTTTGACTGGTCTAGACCGATAACGAAGTCGTAATCTGGGACACCATCCTCCCATCCCGCTCCGCTTCAAAACTGATCTTGAAGAATGAGCGGGCAAAGTACAGCATCAATGATATCACCGGGAAGTTCGCTGGCCGCGATGACGTTACTCTCTCGTTTCATTGGAATGTGCAGCCGCATGTGGGCAGGCTGACGTGGGGGGTTGTGGGGCTCACGGAGGGGGTCAAGTTTCCGGAGGTGGAGAAGGCGGGGAAGAAGTCAGCTGCGAAGTAAAGGATTGGTGAGAGAGGGAGGGGGGGTTGTATGATAGAATGGAGAGGGGGTTAGGTTACTGTACGTTATGATAGAGGGCTATGACACGATGCTGCTGGCTCGCTCTAGGCGTGATAGGATTCTAGCAGGTTCGGAAAATGGATCTACGGAATGGTGAAGTTTGATGCACCGTACAGCATTGTAATAGGCTGCGGGACTGTATCCGAGCGTTCAACGAGGGCTAGTCACGAGAATTGTGAAACAACCGAACAAAACTATCGCAATCATGAACTATCACTTGCCTCCCCACACCACCGAAACTGTTGGAAATTGTAGTTGATCGAACGGCGATGTCAATGATTGCTACAAAGGTTTTACGGAACCGGAGGAGGACAGTGAGAAGGAGAGAACAGGATTGGCCTTATCCGCTAAGAGCCGAGTAAAGTGAAAGAGATAGAGAGAGGAGGGATATGAATTGATGGTGAGGGAAGAAGCGGATCAATCTTCATGAGAATTGTTGGGAAGGAAGGAGAGACACAAAGGGAAGGAAAGTAAACATAATGTGCAAACATGTGTGCCAGGTATCAGTGGTACAGAAGTAGTTGAGTATACTCGTGAATGCTCCCAGCCCCCATACGTAACCGTTCTCGTATATTCTGAAGGAACTGATTCACGTGCTTTTTTATCGCTATCCCGAACAACGGAGTATATTGCACACAAAAGGCCCTGACTTAGGGTCCGCAGAGGGGAGTAGCAGAAAAAGTAGCTATTCCTACTAACCCTCCCATTCCCCGACCTCAATTTAGAGCTGGTTCGCAGTGGTGAAGTCACGGAGAGCTTCCCTCACACGGGCAGACATAGTCTTTTCACCTTCACGGGCCCATACGCGGGGGCTACTCGAGTACCATATCACGTTAGTCCTATGGGTTGAGTAGGTAGGGGGAAGGGGAGAGAGCTGACTCGAAGTATTTCTTATTTGGCTTGTCGTCACCTTCCGGATTGCCGACTTGTCGCATTATGTAGTCCTTTTTGGTGACTGGGGACCGTCAGTATCCAATACTGGCGGGAAGAGAGGGGGCAACGTACGAGCAAAGTCGCGGATGCCAGTTAGGTATGCGTATCTATGCTGTGGAATAGCTCGCCACTCTCTTCTCTTCCTACATTTACTACGTTTCCTCATGGAGGGCAGACTGAAGATCCGTATCTAGATTAACCTTGGCAACTCCATGACCGATAGCGGTTTCGAACTCAGCTTTGGTGCTCCCGGGATCCACCATGGAAGACCAGAAACAATGGCTTCTCCTCCCCCCCCCCGCCAATTTTCCCCTTGTGAACTCCTGATGCCTCCTAAGTAACTCTGAATGCGGCCTGACTTTCCCAGGCTTGTACACCCCGTGCACATTCCCGAACCCGGCCGCTATAGAAAAGTACGGGGAGACGGTAACCAAGGCACTATACACCTCCCAGATATCCTCAGGCTGTGTGTACAGTGCGCTGTTATCCACGCCAGTATTATCGACGCCATCCTCCTCACCGCCTGTAGTCCTTATCTCCATTTCTAACCATTGCTTCATCAGCGCCGCACGGGACAAGTACTTCTTCGTGGTGGCGATGTTGAAGTCCTTGTCCTCCTCGCTCAGGCCGATCATGTGCGAACTGAATAGCGGTTCCCCGTGTTCGGCGAAGTGCGCCTCGTCAGGGGATAGCATCCAGTCCAGCCAGGGGAGGAGCTTCGCTGGGCAGTAGTCTGTGTGCAGGATTACCGGGATCTTGTAGGCGGGCGCGATGGCGCGGATGTAGTGCGCTGCCGCTATCGCACCGGATATGCCGGCTGTTTGGTCGTCGTTGGGTACACCTTTGCCGGCGAAGTAGGCGGCGACACCCTGGGAGGTTTATAGGATTATCGGTGAGTGGGCGTCCCTGGCGGCGACGACGGTTGAGGAGGAGGAGATGAGAGGGAGAACTGACAATAGCGGGGACGGCGAATCCGTTAGCTTTGGCATATTTGAAGAGCTATATGGTGATATCTGTCAGTTGTACAGTACACCGGAGAAAGACAGGGTATAGAGCTATTAGATACCCACGTTCAAGATGTCGTCCCCAACGATAACACTACTATTCCTACTGAGAACATCGAGCGCACCCATGATCACTGATGATATGATAGCCTTATACCGGTATGCTAACCTACCCACGATACCAACTCCCCGTTAGCCCTCCCGCCTGCCCGCTCCCCAACCAACCAACCAACCCCACCGCAAAACCAACCAGAGGGGCCATACCTTCTTTGCGCCCGTATATAAGTATAAAGCCCCTTCCTGTATCCCACAATTCCGAGAGGGGAGGAGAAAATCAGGAATTCAACGGCGGGCGGGCTTTCCGAAGCCATTATATTATATTGTACTATCCCCGGAAACGCCGGGCAATTCCCGGGAATCCAGTCTTTCCCTGTGATACCCATCACGATCACGCGAGCAGTGGTACTGGTATGCAGTGTAGGGGCAACGAAGTTCGAGCCGGTCATACCCGTCAAACCTCGGGAGTGACAAACCCCTTCCTCGATCTGCCCCTCCCCCTCCGCGCAACGAGAGGTGGAGGGATTCCTCTGAGGCTTTCCTTCCCCCCCCCCCCTGCCCCTGGGAGCGTAGCAAGTCTTGGTCCGAGGTACTGTAACAAGCACTGTCTAGATTCACTCATGTCGCGGGATATCCGGGCTATTGACATCCGACGACTAACGAAGTGGTAGTGGGCTATTCCGCCCGAGGCGCTCGAGAAGTTCAGTGCTCATTCAATGGGATTTTCTTCTTCTTTACCCTCTTTTCTCTTTCCCTTTTGACTAGATGGGATGAATGGGCTGCGATGTGCTGTTCCTTGGTCCGATGAGCGTCACTAGATGTCACTCGGAGGTGAGGGCTGTGATCATCTATTTTCATTATAAGTATGTTATAACGCAAGGGAATGAGAAGACTAAGTGGCAGAGAGAGAACGTCGGAAATGTACAACACTACCGTCCATGCCGGATCCTACCATAAGACACAGCGCCGTAGATATGGCAAGAGGTGCCTCCACCCCGGGAAGAAAAAAGAGAACAATACAATAACAACCCAACCAATGTCCAGGGAACGAAAGGGAAAAAAGCTTTTCAATCGCTAGATTTAACGTACAATACAGGGAAAGGGGTGTCCATAAAGATACGATGCCAAGATAGAAAGAGAAGAAGGAAGAAATATATATATATAATTATACGATATGACAAGACAACGAACAGGGGTGGCATATATATATCGCGCGGAGAAGGAAAAGGGGGGGGGACTGCTTGGCGAAATAGTGTTGACTCGTTGCTCCATTCTGGCTCTTCTGCTTATCTTATTCCCTGCACGACGCACAAACAAACTCACACATTATGCCGATGACAGTAAGAACAACGGATGGTTCAGGGAGCTAAGAGGGAAAAAAGAGGAGGAGAAAAGAAAAAGAAAAACAATATCCCAATGAAACCGAACACTGCATCTTCACCCGCTACCAAGTCCCTCTGATTTGCTGCCCGAGTTGGTCTGAGCGGAACATTAAAATCCGAAAGGATTTTCCGGAGCTGTAGGGTCCAAAGGGGTTAATAAGAGGAACAGCATTCTTGGGAAACAGGAGTTACGTACTAGCTTTACTCAAATTTGCCCTTCCGGTTGGTTGTGGTGTCAACTTCTTCGCGTCTACCCCAAACTTCACAGTCGGTGGGGGACCCGTCTTTTGTGGCATCAGGGCAGTCGCGGGTTTCAGGCCAGTGGGTTGAGGAATTAATGCGGGCGGCAAGACCGAGTTGACACCAAATCCTCTTCCGGTCGGCTGAGTATTTATTGAAGATTGGAAGCCAGTCTGCTGCTGCTGCTGCTGCTGCTGCGGAATACCATACGGCTGGGCCAGTAATGCACCAGTTGGCTGCGAAATTATTGGGGCTTGAAACGCTGGCGTAGGTGGATGCTGTGGCATAGGCTGTTGAATTCCGGTATTAAGGGGCCGCCCGTTCATACTCATCGTTGGCACTGAGAAACCGGTGCTCAGAGTAGAGAACGTGTGGCCGGTTGGTTGCATTGACAGAGAACTTGGCACTCCTCCAACATACGACTGGAATGGGAACTGCTGGGTCTGGCTCGAGCCGTAGCCCATGGGTTGCTGGGTACCGGTGAACGAGGGGGTAAGTGGGATTGGTGCACTGTTTGACGTTGTAAAGTTTTGTGGGGCAGAGACCGGCCTTGCAGGAGGCGGCGGGATAGAAAGATTGCCCCCGGTGACACCTGTGATAGCAGGTGCAAGTGGCCTCTGTCTACCTTGATGGAGCTGGTTTGTTGATTGATTCATTGTGTTGAATGTATTCATTGCATTTGGCTGCTGCATTCCGAATTGTCCAGGCATTGGTGGAGGACTTGGGATATTAGCATTCTGGAAGCCTATTCCAGTCTGTTGGGGAACAAAGGCCTGCTGCTGCTGTGGAGGGGCTTGTGGCAAAGGCAGTTGTTGTGCGGTAGGCGGGGGTGCAGACTGAACAGGGATTTGGGGGGGCGGAGGGCTCTGGATCGTGGGCTGGAGAGGGGGAGTGGATAATGACAGTAAATCTCCGAGCGCGCCAGTGACAGCTGGTTGTTGTGGAGGTACCGCTGCTGGCTGTTGCTGTTGGTCCGGGGCGGAGACTGTAGCAGGTGCAGCAGGCGAGGTAACACGAGGAGGCTGCTGGGGTGGAGGCGATTGAGGCTTCGATGTTGGCTTGACGTCCCATGCACTATCCTCAAACCCTTCAGCTTTCGGAGCTTCTTGGGCAGGAGGCGACTTCGAAACAGGGGCAGGGGCCTCTGGTGACTTTATTTCACTTTGCTGTTCGAAGGCTTTGGGATCCACAGAGTCCGGTGTTTGGATGGCTGGAGGTGGGCGCCCCTTCCGTGTGTTATTCTTCAATGCACCACCCGGCCCGGAAAACAAAGAACCATCTTGGTTCCCGCTGCTTCCCTCATCCTCCCAGCGAACTCCATTCTTCTTGGTAGACCTTCCAAACCTCTCATCAAGCTTCTTCATTACTCGCAAGATGTCGCCCTCCTTGAGGCCTAACGTTCTCATTACCTCTGGGGTAATGATTTCCAATACCGACTCATCCATATTATCTCGTTGAAACGAATTTGCATACCGTTGACAATTATTCACCTCAACACCGCAAGTGAGGAAGAAATCAAACCAATCGTAGCCGTCTGCCGGCCTTGCGGGAGCCCCGGTTTGGAATTGGGGTGATCTAGCGGCGGGCGAGCTAGCCCTTCCACTAGATGGTGCAATGCTGATGCCAGCTTGGGGCTGTGGCGGTGCTTTCTGACGGTTCCTGAGCCCCACCAAAGGCTTGTCTTCGTCGAGTGAGATGCCGGTTCGTTTCTCTACATACTCTAGATCCTCCAGAGACATCTTGGCCACTGGAACCGCAATCTTCACTCCGTTCAGCTTGTGAAGATTGATCTTCCCATCCTTGCATCCAATAAATTGAGCCTCGACCTTAAAGTTCCCGGTACGATCAGTCCATTGTCGGACTTGCGAACTATCTGGTTCTGTGATTGTAGCTGTCAGCAAGATTGCTGCCCATGGGCCCGCCTCTCTGTAACGAGAACGATTAGGCTGGGGCATACTCTGTTTCCCGGAACCGGCTTGATCTGATGCAATGCTATCGGGCCTCCTTCTTCTATCATCCCTTGAATGATTTCCGGCCAAGCTACTTGTCCTCTGAGGTATTCCACTAGCTCCACGACCCCCGCCGTATTCCTGCATCCTAATTCGCTCCTTCGGGTCACTTGGCGAAGCCATGATGCCCGAGGTAACAACCTTACTCCGGCCCCTCTCGATGAAACTGGCCGGCACAACGCCTTCCATCCCATTAACTTGTCTCCGAACCAACCACCATTCATCGTTCGACTCGTCCAGGATCAAAACCTCGTCACCAGTGGTCACCGAAACTTCGTCTTCCCCTTGAGCGGCAAAATCACAAAGCACAGTTCCTATATCACTCCGTTTACCGCCTCCTGAAGCAGCAGCAAAAACCTCACTTATTACCGCAGCTTTCACGGCGCCTCGGATCTCAGACAGGGCGGATATGATCTGTTCGGCCGCGTCTTTGGATCCTGCATGGAGATCTAGGGAACGGTTTGGCTTTTCTAATTCAAGGAATACATGCTTTCCCTCCACGTTGTAGCCCTTAAGATCTTCGACACTCCATTCCTCCTTAGGACGGGAGCTCTTGTCAGGGAGGAGAATGATCCGTGTATGACCTAGGCCAAGGGTTGCAGCACGTTTCTTCCTGGAGTCAACCTCTTGTACCGGATAGGTTTGGAAACCAGGAGGGATTGGGGGCGAATCACGCCCATGGTTATGTCCGCCTTCGACACCATGGCGGGGTTGGCCTGGCCGCCGGAAGGGAATTCGTGGCCCATCCTCGTCTTCAGAATCCGACAATTCGTGTACATACTTCCTCTCTTGCTTTGACCTTTGTTCACGACCTCGATCGTGCTCCCGATTGTGCCGGTGATGGCTTCGCTCGTGACTCCGCTCCTGGTCTCGGTCCCTATATGATTGGGATGCTGAGCCGGTGGGTGAAGCCATTCCTGAAGTAGGAGACCTTGGTGAAGAAACTGGACGCTGAGGAGTTCTCTGATCCACTACAGGGGCCGGTGATTGAGTCGATGAGTACTCTTGAGATTGCGGCCTCGGAGGAGTCGGTGGAGGCGGTGTGTCTTCCCTTGGCGGTGATGAGAAGGAAACATGCTTGCTCGTAGCAGCTGGTGTCTGAACGGGTGAAGGCGGCGAAGCAGCAGTAGGAGAAGCGGGTGGATTACCCTCACCAGCTCCAATTTTTTCAATGTAATTGGTCGGTGCAAATCCGAATTCGCCGTTGTATCCTACAAGAGCCCAGTCCGGATCCGATACATCATCATAAACATCAAGGGTAGCATCTTCAGTGAAGGACACCTCTTCATCGGTTTGCCGGGTATAGCTGTAGAGTGCTTTGGATTTACTAACAGGTTTCGCCTAAGAAGCAATCAAGACAGTCTTAGCTATACTTTCTCCACAAAACAGTGCTACTCCGGCACTTTGCCCAGCAACAACCCATCTAGCCAAGCACGGAAACTCCACAACAGAATGCGGCAGTAAACGGTTCTTACCTCCTCAATGTAAGTGACAGGCACGAGACCTATAGGCTCCTCCTCCTCTCCCGTACTCTTTTTCTTGGCCTTCCACCAATCGTCCTCAGATGACTTCTCAAGAATATATAGCAGGTCACCCTCCTCCAAGGTCAACTCCTGATCGTCTCGGGGAGTATACGCGTACACGGCGGTATATACGCCTAAGAATGGAGATGTCATCTTGATTTGTTTGTGAAAGTAGCAAAGCTGAGAGAAAGAGAGAAGAAAAAAAAAAAGAACGGGAAGACTACGGTAGGCGAAGCACAAATACGAAGGATGGGGATAGCGGAGGAGGTTGGCTGAAGAATAGGAGGGGCGACGAATGTTGTTGGTTGCAACCAGCCCGGGTGCCGTAGCTGATGTTCTTTGGGGGGGGTGGGGGGGGCAGAGGGCTTCCGACCGATCGGAGAACGATCGAAGCTCACACACGACCAAAACTACATATCAAAATATGTGGTTCAAGGGATAAAGAAAGAAGACTTTGTATAACAGAAGGATTGGTCAAGGAATTAGTGTGGTCAGAATACCCGTACTGTACTTGTAAGCCCTTTGAAATACCTCAAGTTACCGGTGCCGGACGGGGGGGGCACGCGCTTGCCAGTGCCAGTTCGGCGCTCGGCACTGTAGAAAACATAATTATTAGCTAATCAATGTGCTGGTTCATGGAGTGATTGGCGGTCCACCGGTACGGCAGTCTTCACCAACTAAGCACAAGCCGTAACAACTCCAGCTACGGGGACCATCCTATTACCGGCATCGCACAAGCCGCAGACGATTCCAGCGAGGGTGGTTTCAAGATCGGCTTCCCGCCTTCGGATTTCATCTTTCCCTCGTAGCCCATCACATGAATAATACCGTACTTGTGTTATTTCGCTTTTCCCCGCATACAGTAGACTATCTCTTTTTTAGCAATCATTGAAGGCTAGGGATGTCGGGAGCCCTTTAACTGCGCCACCTGGGTGAAGCACCCCTGAGACCGATCCTGCTGGTGGAAGCCCCGGGCATCAATAGTCCCTGATACGGTAGGCGGAAGGTGATATGATGCGGAGCAGTGTGGCACTGCACTCATGCTATGATACCTTCTATTGTGTCAAGAAGGGAGAGCGATAACTTTGGATCATGTTTTAAACATAGCCTAGGTTCCGGAATTGTCTTTCAGCCAATGACCATTTGTCCTAGACACGAGAGGGGATTTTCTTCAACCCCTCTCTCGCATGATCAGACGCTTTTAAAGTTGCAATATCCTCTCCAGTTTCACTTTTTAAACATGAATTCTGGCTCTTGTGATGCCCCGGAGATGGTTCAAACGCCAAATTAATGGATGGATGGCGTGGAACAACGAATCAACAAATAGTAGACTAATACGTTGATCGGGTGGTAGTTTCCTTGTATAAGCGGGTCAACAATAGCCTCGGACTCGTCCGCAGCATGGTAGGCGCTTACTGGTGACAAACAGTATCATGCAAAGATACCGTAGAGGGAGTGTCCCTTTTTCCGTATTTCTCCTTTTGGCTGGGGAGGGAGGAGAGCAGGAAGGCGGCGGGACCACTCAACCTGTGTCTAGCCGTCCAACGCGCTCCGAGTCTGACGCTTTATGGGACATGACCCGGCCCGGCAGCCTTTCCCTGCCTGATTAACCCTGTCCACCGGATCTCGAAATGTTCTAACATCGAACCCAGCAGCTCAGATGCGGGATTCCACAGTCACCTGCTGAAGCGAGTAAGTTACTGACTCTTCCTTCCATCATCCAACCGTTACCGTACCCTATCGATAACGGGGATAGTGAGCACTGGGCAGCTAGGCAACTGAACATTTCCTAGATAGATAGATAATCCATGTCCCACATTGGCTCTCCGCTGGAGCCAATAGACACAACTGAGGTTCCGTTTCCCCGAACTCACTTTGCCCTCCTCCCCCTCCATCTGTCCGGACTCCCACCTCCACAAAACAACTCTTCCCCACCGCAAGGTCCACAGCCCCCCCAACCCCCAGTTAGTTAATAGTCCTCTTTTTCTCGCTCATTAACTCCTACATCCCACAATATTATTCCCACTTGACCCAGAGTCTCGCACCTCTCAGCAAGATTGCAAGCCTCCTCGGAAAGCATCACACCTGCATCAATTTGACTTCCAAGAACCACGAGCAGTACATCTGTCCTCTTCAACTTGTGAAACTACCTAATTACGGGCGCTCGATCCTATCCCCTACCCGGTCTCCCCTACGACCTTGTCGCAGCGGCGCAGCGCGGCGAAAGCCCTGAGCCCATAACCTGGTATTGCATTTCATTATCCATAGCATTATCCCGACTCCCCCGCTGGGCCACTTTCAACTACCTTGCCTTCATCCCTCCGCCCACGGCCACCCTTGATAAAGCAGGCGAGCAGAGGCGACGCATTTTCTATGCTTCTGAAGACCGATCAGGTTGCCCTCCAGATATTTGATTAAAAACGGACCCCCCCCCATCAAACGCGCGATCTTTCTCCCTCCTCTCCCTCCTTCTGGACCACAAGTCTTCTTCACTCGGACATCACAATAATCAGTTGCCGTAATGGTCAACTTTATCCCTCCGCCAGTGCTCTCGGAGCTTCTTCCTCCCCTTCTCGCCCACATCCCGATTGCGTTCACCTCTCCACAGCCTCCACCATCACTCTATCCTCTGCTTTCGCCAATTCTACGGCAACGCCTCCGGTTACTGGGGATGCCTTCAAGTTCAGCTCCTTCCGTAGAGGACACCTGGCTCTCGCTTTTAACCTGGTCTTCCACTGCGGGCCCTAGTCTCTCAGCACACCTCGCTACGCAAGATTTCACCCCACACCCGGCCTCCGGTGAATTAGAATTGGGTGAGCTGGATTTGAAAGGATTCCAACGGTTGGACAAGGAGACGGTAAAGGCATGTGTCCAGCTTCCGGAACGTAGTATTGAAGCGGTCTACCTATGGGTTGCCAACGACCCGGATGGTGAGGATGACGGGTGGAGAATAATGGACCTACGCCTCTCATCGGATTCCGAGCAGACCGAATGGTGCCCGACCGTTGGCGAAGCGGACGAAGCGTTCTACAAGAGATCCGCAAAGCCCGTGCCACCCGTGGCTAACCCTATTCCATCATACGGCAATGACACCCTAAAGGTGGATAACAACGACGACGATGACGACTACTGGGATATGTATGATCGCACCCCTGCCCGGAGCCCCATGGTGCCTCAAAAGGCAGATCAAGTGGCGGATGATGATTACTATTCGCAATATGACAACACCCAACCCGCTTTGGAGCCAGAGGGTTCATCAGCAATCTCGCTTCCGGGGCACTCACGATACACTGATCCTCTCACCGTGCAGCACTCATCATCATACTCCCCTACAACCGTTTCCTCTACGCCGCCTACCGCTGTGTCGGCTTCCTTCCTAATTGACAAAGAAGCATTACCGCAAGTCGTGACACACGCACCTCGCCCGCTTTCTGCCGGCTCATCGCCTTCCTCGGCGGGGAGCTCTGTCGACAAATTAGAGGAGGCGGCTAGCCTCAGTATGCAGGCAGAAACGGGCGTCAAACAACACATCTCCGCCAGCATTAAGAGCCTGTATAGATTGTCGAAGAGTGTGGGGATTGCCAGGGAGGAATTTGAACGGCTATTACAGACCGAAATTGCATTTCTTGAAATGATGGATGGGGATGAGTGAACAGACTTGCTTACCGATCTTCCCCGCGTCGCCTTTTTTTCCCCCCTTCCTTCTTTCCCGAGAGGGGGGTCCTCTTTTCAACTTCACCTCTAAATCACAATTTCGTTAGCGATTTTATCCCCTGCTTTCCCTTTTTTTGTTATTCCATCGGGGGACACGAGCCTTGGTCGTCTTTCTGCCGTAGGCCGGGCTCAGGTCAGGCATTTACCGGATAGCGTCGCCTTCCTTTCTGATATTCCTCCCCTCTTCCCTGCCACATTTCCTCTGGTCGTTACAGCATGTCCATTTATCCACCTATTTTCCATCGATTTCATCACACCAAATTGGCCATCTCCTTTTCCTTTATCGGAGGGAAAATATGCAAGTCGGGCGCGGGGCGTTTTTTTTCTTTTTCTTTTTCTCTCGTTCTCGTGCTCCCCCATACAGTATCTTCATTTGAATTTGCGGTAGCTCACGTATTTATAATGCTTTCACCCTGTCAAAAATTCAGGCACTGTATTATTATTAATATTAACTATTGCATTTTCCCTCGCCAACCCGACACAAGTTCTGTGAAGTTGAGTGATCACCGGACCTGCAGCGTGCTGCATTGTGCGAACATGTGATGGTCGGAATGGCCGATACTGTACCCTTCCCTCCGGGGACTCGACGAGTTTATTGAAGGTGGGGGAAACGAGGGCTTGCTTTTTCTTTCTCGCTTCCAGCTTCCGGGGGTCTGTGTTGCACGTGCGGAAAAACGCGACGACGTTACGAAAGTATCTGACGAGTGAGGGGTTGTGATTGTGGTTTCTGTGAGTGTGAGGAGAGTTTTTGGTCAAGCAGAGGAAGGAGGGGGGTAACCGAACTCATATCGGTACAAGTACACAATATTGTTGGGAGGGTCAGGGTGCGCTAGCGTGGCCCGAAGAGAAACTCTTTAATCCTCCTCCTCTGGCACGTCTACGGCCACGATAAAACATCAGATGGATCCCCACCCAGCCAAAGTCACCCCACCCTCCCGCTCCTCTCCGGGATTGCGGGCGACCTCACTAGACTAAACAAGTGATAGCGCACAATTTGTAACCAAATAATGATATCGAGATAGGAGCAAAATAGTACCAGCCAGTTACCTCGGCGCAATCACCAGTGCACACTTGAGAGACAGGTGACGGTAGGCCATTCATCCCCGTAAGTCTTGGTAAGCGAGATCTGGGGGTGCCGGTGATTGGCTCTGATTCCTGGGCTCTGTGGGTCCCGCCAACTTACCGTTCTGCTGAGTGCTTGTGTGGTATTATCTATACTGTAGGTAGCTGTGTGTTTGCTTGCTTGCTTGCCCGGATTTTCGGGTGGCTCACCCGGTTGTTGTTTGCGTCTTTCTCTGCTGGTTGGTTCGATCTGTTTGTTTTGCTGTGGGATTGCGGCGGCAGAGTTGTAGCTAGAAGAGGTGAGGTATGATATCTGCCCGAGAATGGTTTGTGGTTTGGCTGGCGGGGGAGCGTGCCGTACCGTAGTTATTTGGGAAAACTTGTCCTTTATTCGAGGGGTGGAGTGTTTGCCGGGCAGGTATGGTGTAGCAAACACTCGGGACTTTCTCGGGAGACAGGAGCAACTGATATACGGTATGTAATATGGGTATGTATGGTACTCGTACAAGATGGTCTGTTTTTGTACGAGGACTACCGGTATCATACGAGTACTGTACCTTGTGATACTCTACCGTGACTGTCAAAACCCTCATAGTTACCATGCCAACCTAACCACTCCCAAGCCAGCACTTGCCCTGGTCGGGAAAAAATGGACATTTCTATCTCTCTCTCCATTTTTTTCTTCGGTCGCTTAGGACAGATGAGCAGAAAGGTGTGGGTTTATGCTTAATTCCGTACGTAGACTACCCGCCCGTTCCCGGGGATCCCAACCCGGTTGGGAATTGGCGGATGAGCCGTACACTTGTTATCGGTGGGACTGCTTATTCTTTCCTCTCTTAGATGGTATCATACTTGCACCATACGCCGCAAATTATGTATTGCGTACAATACAGATAATGCCTACTTTCTGGATCAATTGATTGGGTCTTTTATTTTTTCCTGTTCACAAGCGGATTGTACCATTGGTAGAGGTATGATACACGTCTAGTTCTGCGCTTATGCACTCTACTTGTGCCCGAGTGCTCGAGTAACGTACCCACTGCGCCATGGGAGCTGAAGGCCGAGGTTGACGGCGGTGGAAATGGTGCGCTGTGATGATGTTGTGCTTCCACCTGCGTAAAGTACAGCGGGTTGCGGGTTGCGCAAGGTGTAGGTTAGGAATGGAGCTGAAGATAGGTATCATACAGTACCTATACCGCCCTATCATCGCGCTAGAGTGGCAGAGAACGCGAGCGGTGGGCCTAGAATGTACGGCGCAATACCGGTGTCGTGCTTACAAGTGATGTTTCTTACTTGTTCGTGTTGGTACGTCTATACCCCCCCTACACATCCCATAGATATATGCGGTTGCTGTACGGTGTTATACTTAAATTCCCTTGTCCTCTAATCTGCTACTAATAAAGAGACAAAGAAGTATTGTGCTCTGAAGGCGGTAAAGAGCTCTGGCTTTGTGGCTTGTTCCGGCATAACGACCAAACAGCCTTCTCCGGTGCCGTACTATATGACAACCCTTAATCCCCCTTTTTGTAGTTGAAAAGTGCGCGCTGCTGGATCCTGGCTGGCTCTATCGTTCGCACCGTATCGTCGCACGACCATGACCACATACCGTAACCGGTACTGTTACGTCCCGCGTGCCCTTTTCGAGAATAATGTTCTGTGCGTGGGAGGGGGGGGGGGTACAAGGGGATAAGCCAATGAAGCGCTTTTATGAAATACTGGTACGAACCACCCTCTTTACTTTACCTCCCACCACAATAAACAATCAGTACTACCTCTCGATTTATTTTATGGAAAAGTGGGGGAGGGGGATGGTGCATTGAATGGGTTGGTTTCGCTGGATGACACCTTGCTCGCAGAGCCTCCTACTGCACCAGCATGACACTATGGCATATGATATCAACCATTCGAGCATATGACCAAAGATTTCATATTTCTCTCTCCAACTTAGCTTGAACACTGCGATCCTACCACGAAATATGAAATGGTTTATATTACTATACCGGTAATCATCCCCCTCCTCCTCCGTGCCGGTACCTCCTGCCACTCTCCTACTTATTTATCCTACAGTACTAGGAATAATAATAATAGCGATTCGGGAAATAGAGGTCTCCATATCTGTCCGCGGCTGTCGCGGGATGCGGCGAGAAGGAATAAATATTTTATATTGGTGCTGGATGGCCGATAGTGGTACTACCGTATTGGTAGACGTCCGTAATAAGATTCCCTGATGGATATATCGATAGACGGGATGAATGCTTACAAACCGGGTCAATTCTTGGTAAACCCAAGAAGCTCTGTCTGGATGGTAAGATATTATCCCGGAAATGGTATTGACAAGCTCACAGGAGGGCGGGTGATTACTCCAAAGCGGGTCTGCTTTTTTTCTTCATTTCTGCGTTCGGGTCAAGAGAGAAGCCCACGTGAGCTTAGCTGAAGGATTAAATGCCTTTTTTTTTTTCCCTTGGAGAGTACTCGAGTACGGTATGATATTAATCTGCCTTATCCCGCCTTGTCCGACTATGCTGGCTGGGACGTGTTGGGGTCTTTTTATAAAATAAAAAAAAGACGCATGGAAAGAAGGAGTACAGTACAAGTGCTCAAGCACTCGAGCTAGCAGCAAAGAGGCAGCGCCACTGTCTGTACTCGAGTAGGCTAGGATATCGCGTCAGATCAGAAGATCTAGATGCCCTACAAGTACCGTACCGTGCTAGCATTTTTTATTTTTTCTCTGTATTTCTTTTTCTTTTTCTTTTCTTTTTTTTCCCTTCTTTCCTTCCTCCATACTCGAGTAAGCGATTGCATGTCGACAGGGGATTGATTGATTGCTTTTTTTGCTTTTTCTGCTTGCTCCTACTTACTTTTTCCGTTTTTTTTTCTTTTCTACCCCCGTTTTACTCTGCTTTGCTTTTTAGTTGCCTTAAACCTACACTTTCTCCATGTTAGGGGGTAACTTAGCAGGATTCGCATACCGGTAGTATGACGGGAACCGTGGAGATACCGGTACCGGTACTCGAGTAGAGGAGGGGGAGGGGAGAAGTTTTTTAGTTTTTTTTTGTCTTCTTTCAAGTTCTTTATATATTGTACAAAATGAGGTAATGTGCAGTATAAAACATTTTTTCCCCTCCCTTTAACCCCTTAGCACTGGCAGCGCTTCTTAATTGACTCGGCGCTGGCCGCCGAGGTCTGATCAATATTACTCTATATCATACCCGTACAAGCATGGTCCTGTGAGCTGGCGCTACTGCGTGAGCAGGTGATTCTTAGCAAGTGAGTTGAGCGGGACTACTGGTCGGAAGACTCTAGCAGAACCTGTGATAGCTAACGGGACGAAAGGCTTTTTCCTCTGCCATACCGGTATTCTATTCCCCACTACCGTAGCTCTTTTTCCTTTCCATCTTTCTTCTTCTCTCTATCTTTTCCCCTCTTCTCGTCCTTATGTCGGGGTTGAATACCATATTCCCGTAGCGTACGTAGACGTCGTTTGGAAAGAGTATGCAAAACCGAGCTAACGCTGTAGGGAGGATAAGTAAATAAATGAATAAATGCTCTTTGCCGGAAGGATCGCACGTCGACACACCACTCCATCGCTTCGAGAGAAGAGTATGTAGTAAAAGGGTGGGATGATCGCAATACTGCTCAATTGCTGAGTTCATACGTCCGAAGCGGTAGGAAAATATGTATAAAATAAGGCACGGCAGGGGAGTTGAGAGTGAAATAAGGAGAGTAACTTGACTTATCGTGTAGGCACTCTCCTCTCAGCGTTGCCCTTCAAGCAGGCGCAAAGGAAAGGGTGAAAAAAGGTCTTATACTTGTACTTGCAGCGAATAGTCCTGACCCATGCATTGGTAATTGCGGTTCACAGCAGCAGCAGCGGCGGCATCAGTGATACCAATAGCAGCACTCATACCATCATGACTTGCAAAGATGAAGCCTTGAAGAAGAGCTCTTTGGTTAGTTGGTTCTGTCCGGTGTGTATGCTATTGACCTTTTAAACCTTGCGGCTGCTGTTCAATCTTAGTACATGTACCATACTCCTCACTGCACACAGCCTACCGTCTATCTATTCCTTACACAATTTCGCCGTCTCATACCGGTAGCCTACCTTGCTCGCTCACTTTGGATTCACTTTACCTCCTCTCCTGCTCGCCCATTTCTTCTCCATTGGTTCCGCCTCCGCAGCCATTTGGCTACAAGATCCAGGAGCACGGCAAACCATACACCCGTTCATGTGCTCTCTTCTATTCTGTAGGTCTCGGTGACCCGCTTCCTTGCTCATTTCTATCCCTCGCTGTGACCCTCGTCGTTGTCCTCCATCCTTGGTTCCTCTTCTCCTTCCCCCACCCCACCACCTCCACCACCACCACCACTTTCACTTTCACCTTCACCTCCACCTCCACCACCCACACCTTTAAGTTAACCCTCCGCATCCCGCTTTGCCCTCTCCCCGACCGCTTCTTCGTGCGGGTAGTACTTGTAGTCAGTCAACTTCGAACCCGCATCCCTCCGAGTTATTCCTCCTTGTACCTTAATTTCCAAAACTTTTCACTCGCTAGCTTCATCCCATCTTCCTTGCTCTGTCAAGTGCCCCTCGTTTTCCCTTCCCCCCTTATTCCTTCTCCCCCTTAACACCCACCGGGATACGACCTCAACTCCCGTCGTCACCACGACTACAATCGTCAACATTCATCATCATCATTTCCCTCCAACCACAAACAACCGCTAGCCATTCACCTCCTCATCTGTCCGAAAATACCCCGCTACAATTTTTTTCGCTTCCCCCCCGATACGAACGATTCTCTGCTGTGGTCGGTTCAACACAGCAGGATCGTTTTAATTTCTCTTGCTTCTCCCCAGAGGGAAGGAAAAATAATAGTACAAAGATCATGGGTCGCGCGGACCCCTTCCGGGCACTCACCATCTATGAGATCGTAATGATAGTTGAGTTTTTGCCGCCGGTCGATGTTGTGCGCCTGCGTCGAGTCTCAAGTGAGTGGGATAGAGTTCTGAGCTCTGATTACATCTGTAAAGTTGCTCTTCAAGCCCACTTTCCGCATTCGAGAGAAACCAGAGAGCTCTATGAAAGGAACGCTCTAGCTACTAAGCAATCAAACTTACAAGACAATGTTGCCGAGATCGACGATGAGGTACCTGAACCCGGTAAAAGGTCGGGCAAAGCTGGAAGGAAGAATGGCAAGTCCGGACTCAGGAGATCGTTGGAGCTTCAATCGATTCTCGCATCTAGTCGCCTCAACAAGTCCCAGAGCCGTGAGGTTTCTGAGGTCTCCTTGGGTTTCTCCAGAGCTACCTACCGTCTTCATACAAGAGCAATGGCGAAACCCACAAAGGTTCACAAGTATCGCCTACACCACATCTGCGATCGGGGATTCGCTTCTACCGCTCGCTATCTATTCTGGTGCGAATCGAACAGAAAGATCTGGCAGCAGAAGATCGGCGAAGGCATTAGTGGCCGTCGTGGTCTTAAACTCGGTAGTGTCGGTAATAGGATCGCCCACGTTCACCAAATCACTGCTGTCGAAAACGTGCCGGGTAGAAACGGGAGTGGATTGGTGGTGCTTTTGTTTAGAGAGGTCTTGACCTGGGGGTTGGAGATGGCCGCGTTGGATTACGAGACGGATGAAGTGGTTTGGAAAGTATCGCTTCACGACAATCCAAATTCTCTCCAACGAACCAAGGGATGGGTGCATTACCTCACTCAGGCGCAGGTGCCTGTGCCAGCTAATGGGGGTGGTGTTATTCAGGAGTACAGATATACCCTGGTTGTTCATTGCCTTCTTACTGGAAAATTGCTTACAAGAACTGCTCTCCACGACTCTTGGCCGAGACAGAAACGCTCTGGCTATCCCAACAACCTTCCAGAGAACCCTGGTGCCTATACTGTCTTCCCAGCATCTAATGCTGAGGGTGCTGAGCCGCAAAAGATGGTTGTCGCTTTCGAGGACAAGGGTTCTAGAATCCCGGGGGAGGAGGTTCCCAAGAAAGCTGCGTATAAGGTTCTTGTTTACTCTCTGGGAAGGCAGATTGGAGAAGAGGCATCTTTGTTGAAGGAGATTGATTTAGAGAGGAGCGGGATTGAGATTGGAACCGGCCTATTGGAGAAGGCTATCCGGATCGAGTTTAGCTCCCAACCAAAGTCGAATAAAGAGCGGCCGAACCTTATGATAATTGAATCCAAGTCACACCCACATGTCGTTCCGCCAAAGACGCGCAATTCAACTGAGAAGCTTGAATACCCTACCCTCTCAGTTTGGACCCTGGAAACTGTTAATTTTGATATCCTCGAAATCCGTAGGTATCAGAGCAGGTATGCGGAAGACGAGATACGCCCATCGGTTGAGAGTCGTGTCGGCGCCCATGCTGTACCGGTAGCAGAACATACCAGGATGGAGGCACTCAATGTTGATAGTGGTGTGAGTTGGATCATCTTTGATGAAAACAAAAGTCCGGTCAAAGCCCCCTCTAGTGACATCAGCGACGATGATGAGAGTGAGGATGAGGTTAGGCCTGTGTTCCGCCCGGCCATGAGGATATGGCATCCTCCGGGGGGCCATAGCCAACCCATGTCGGCTAGGATAGATACGGTCGGGTATGAAGAGGTTGTGGACGGGGCTTTGGATGGGATCTGGTGGGAAGGTGTTAATGAGGAGTCGACGTTTAGCCGTCAGATGTCGATGACTCCCGAAGGCTGTCGCAAGAGGAAGAGGAGTGACAGTAGTACGACTCCTGAGAGGCCGAGCTCAGCTGCCAGTAATTTATCGGGATCCAGCTCCGGTGCGTCATCTGCGCCAACCGCGTCTACAATCTATCCAAGGCCCCCCTTTGCCAGCCATTCTCATGGTTCAACTACGCTCCCGAGAGAGAGATGGTTCAAGCAAGTTTCGAGACACAAACTACAGCAGCCCGAAATTATGAGAAGGAGACGTCGACAGAACCTCGGTGAGGACGAAGAGGATTGGGGTATGATGCCTGTTAGGACCAATCCTACCATATTCCTTGGGGGCAACAGCAGAGGCGATGCAATGAGTGGGCTGGAGGCCGACAGAGATGAAAGATATCTTGTTGTTTTGACTAGAGTCAAGGGGTGGACCAGCATGGCCCTTTGCCTTGACTTTGAGCCTGAGTGGTAATTTTCAACGCTCGCTCATCTATGGTGAAACGTGGCGAGGTGGTATTTGGCTCAATTTCAAAAACCATGTTTTAGTTCTCATTATTGCAATTCGCTCAATGTCATCTGAGGAGGTCTGTTTCATCTTCAAATACAGTATCTCTATCTCCTTTTGAGTTTCTCTCAGATGGAGCTTTGCATAGCAGTCTCTTTTCTTATCTCCTTTTTCCGTTATTCTTTGCTCCAATTTTTCTCTCACAATAACGGACATTTAGATTGTTGTGCTACGTTATTTTTAATCAGCCAATTTTCATGTACCTTTTTTTTCTTCCCCCATGCATTCTTATCTTAGCACCCTCACCTTTTCATAACAGTTTTACACCAAAGCATACTCATACTTCATGTTCCCCCCCTTTTTTTCTTTCTTTTTCCTTCACATACCTTGCTATCATTTCACAACCCCATTATCGCATACCGTACTCTTCACCCCCCTTTCCGCTGTATATGTTCCTTCCCTATCATTTTTTCATTCCTATTAGATTTACTCCTGGGAACGGCGGCGGCTTTATCTGTTTTTGTTTTCCGTTTGTTTTTTTTCCCTCTTGTTTTGCTCTTGCTCGGTGTTTACAAATTTTTCGAGTCTATAATTACTTGCTGATGCTCTCTACTACTTTATCCATGTTGTCATGTTACGTTCTTGCATATATTCCTCAGTCATGCGTACATAAATATATACATATCACGTACAGAAGTGGTTGTAGGCATGAGAGGGATGACAAATCACCTTTACGATTTCTTGTAATTAGGGATATACGGATGGTTCTCTTGTTTCCTTTTCATCTTATCATCTCTTGACTGAATTTTCAGGTGATAATAACATTCCTTCCTACTTGTTAGCATGAGCAGTGGATGTTTTAGGTCTCTCTTACTATTATCCTTCTCTGACTTGCTTTGATTTGCACTACTCAAACCAGAATATCCAAAGTTTAGTCATACTTGTCTCCTTAATATGGCTTTCTTTCTTATTTTTACTTTTTTCTGCCGGTCATGTCCGAGATAGTCATACACAGCCGTTTTTCTATTCACAAATAGCTCTACCAATAAACGAACAAATTCCATCTCCCACATACCTGCTCGCGACCTGTTAGGTGGAGTAAACGAGTAGGTAGACGCATAAATTGTGCTGTACGGCACGGCACGTACAACCACGTTATAATATATCCTCAGCCGAACCAACGGCACAGTAGAAGTTATCCACCTCTCCCCGACAGACGGATGGATAATCCCTACCCAAAACCCAACGAGAAGAGTGACGGGCTGGAAGACCTGGTAGGTAGGTATCTAAGTATGCCACAAAACATAACATACCATAAAAAATAAATAAAATAAAATAAAAGCACCAGTACCATAAGAGGACCCAAAATAGTACGATAGTCAGAACTGCAGTCCCGTACTCGCACAGTGATCCCAACCCGAGCGAAGGATCACCCACCCCACCCACCCCACCTGCCACTTGGGCCCAGAGCTCCACACGTCACAGATCCTATCCTACCGTACCGTTACCCATCCCACAACTCGCAACCTTACGAAACGAAATACCATAGTTCCTCCTGCCGGGTGGTTACAAGAACCGTAACCTACCTTTTCTATTCACCCCGAGAGAGAAAAAAAAAAAGACTGAAAAGTTGTGGAGGATTCGTCAGTCAGTCCTGTTAGGCACGATAGATAGTTAGCTAGCCAGTGAGTGAGTAAGTAAGTGGGCAGTCCTATATATATATATATATATATATAACAAGAAACCCCTTGAACGAACCCAACCCACCCACGCACAAAATTTATACAGGAGCGCCGCGCCGTACTGTGCCGCACAGGAATAACCTAATTCCACAAACGGATAAACATTCACACATCGTTTCTTGAGGGTGATAAGAGAAAAAGGGGCATTGGCCGTTGTATTTCATAGATAAAGGAAATAGAGTTCTGGTGTTACTGTGTATGGTTGGTTCTTTAGTTGCTATGTGGATTTTTTATGGTACGGTACGGCACTGTTTGAGTATAGTGCGATGGGATGGGATGGGATGGGATTTTTCCCCCTAGTCCCCAGCCCGTCATTCTGTTCATTGTACGGTTTCCTTCTCTTCTCTTTTCTTGTTTTCAAAAGAAAGAAAGAAAGAAAGAAAAAGTCAATTTGTAAAGTGAAAATAATCCTTTGTTATCGTGCGGATGGGACGATTCGCTGAGGTGGTGGCGAATACTGACTGGTAGGTAGTAGCCACCGGATTCGTGGTGTACTGTACAGTGTGGTACTGTACCGATACTAGCTTAAACTTACCATGCAATCACGGATCATACTAGTACCGTTCTTTGAGCATGATAGATATGGTGGGATATATAGTCCGTACGAAGGGACGGGCTAGACCAGTCCCGTTCCCCACCCCCCACTCACTCACTCACTCAATAGCGTACACACAATATACGAGTAGTGATGGGTTAGGGCCTGTTTGGCAACGACTGTTCCGTTCCGTTCGCCCATACAAAATGGCCGTTCGCGAACGGAACCATAAGGCAATTTGTATGGGCGAACGGAACGGAACGGTCGTTGCCAAACAGGCCCTTAGGTGTCGTGCGATGGTGGATGTATGGACGCCCCCCCCCCCCTCTGAAGCCCTTTCCCGGAGCGTCGGTAGGTTTCTGGGGTATTTGTTGGTTCCCTCCTTCACGATGCTTTTTCAGGGCTTCGCACCCATTCTTTTTTTTTGTATGTGCGGTTTCTCAACTAAGTATTATGTATGGAGCGACCGGATTTGGGCCCTTTTTTCTTTCAGTACCGGTACGTATCCCGAGGACAAAACCTTCTCTACCCCCTAAATTACCCCTCCTGCAGTCACTAGATCCGTTCGGTCAAACACATCAGGCCACCCCTGTCCCGGGCTCCGCACCGAAAACGATGATTTACACCGAGTGATATCCTATGATTCGGTACATCCCCCTTTATTGCACCTCTAGTATAATGCCTTCCTATATGAATAGCTGCGCCAGCAAACCGGGTTCACCACGTCAAACTACCTAGAGCCACCACCTTTATGTAGCAACAAAGTATGCAAATCTTCGAAATTTTTTAGCCGCCTCCATCTAGAAACCCTAAAATGAACTCATCATATCCGCTGCGCACCTGCCAAGACAAACCACCAACGGCACAACTTCTCTATCTCCAGAATGGGTGGGTGGGGGGCATTAACCAACTGCTGATTTAGGAAAAAGAAAGGCATCATACAACAAATGATCACGATAGTATACAGAGAAAAGGGTTATGTATTGCTAGGAAGGGGTCCTATTGACCGTCAATACGGGTTTGACCCGCATTGTTGCGTTCTGGATCGCGCATTCTATTGATTTCACCAGATTAGCACCAGAAAGGACAAAGGATGACACGAAGGCATACTTGATTATTTTGACTTGATTAGTAGTATTTTGGTTATTCATTGTTTGGGGGGTAATAAGGATGAATTGTTTCCCGATAGATCTTTCGGCAGCTCGAATCATCATGTTTACGCTAATATTGCGGTTTATGGCGTCCATGAAAACGTCGCTGCATCACTCGCATTAGAGCTGGAGGTAAGAGAACTGGAGGAAAGAAGGAGTAGAGATCATACAACTCATCCAGACACCTAATCGGGGACCCCATTGCCTCCCACAACGAGAGCAGCAGACATATAGTCGAGAAAGATTTTTCACCGCCAGATAGCGTCTTCGGTCCGCGATTTCCAGTGTCCTGCTGGCCGGGCTGCACTTCAATGATTAATTCCGCGGGTTTCCAAGTGTGCTCTAGACGCAAGCGACCCTTGAATGCCCGCTCACTCATCATCCATGAAAATTGCGCTCTTGCGCGGGCACTAATGTAGCACTGGAAAAGGCCCCAGCGGCGGAGACGCTCCTTGTAGACGCTGATCGCTATCCTGAGGAGTTCTTGAAAGGAGGCGCGTTGGTCCCTAGCTTGTGTGTAACTCAATGTTGCCTGCTGGGCTTGTGCAGTGACTTCTTCAGCGGTGCCTCCAAGCGTTTGCTCTGCGCGCTCAAGCTCCCTCTTCAGTTTCGTGAGCCTGTTGTCCAAAGCTTCGGTTGAGTCCCCGCGGGGAACTGCGACACGTGGGCAAACTGTTGAAGCCGCTTGAATGTACCTCTAGTAGTTATAACTTTGTTAGTATGGTGCTTAGGGATTGGGAGAGGAAAACCATACATCAACTCGAGATTTCGCTTCCCCAGCCACCGCTCTCAATGCCGCAGCTTCTTCTTCATATTGGCGATGCTTCTCGTACCAGTGATTCTTGTTGGCAAGACACTGTTCGCGCCTGCGCCGGGCGGTAGCTTCATCAAGCTGCGCGTCCTCGACATGCTTGGTAGCTAGGCTTGCAGCCTGGCTCGCCGCCCTCAACTGAGCTACCAGACGAGAGGCCGTCGCGCTCAAATTTTCCTTACCGACTACAAACTCCTCGTACTGTCGACCATTCATCTCCATGCGCTCCTCCCAGACCTTGAGCTTGGCTTTGAGGGTCTCGAGCTTCCCATCGTTCTGAGCATTCTCTTCCAATAATGCCTTAACCTTGTCGACTGCATCCTCACACTTGTGAACTTCGTAGTTAAGCTTGCTTCTATTGCTCTGAAACACAGTTAGGATCTCCCTCAAAAATTTATGCATAGCAACTTACACGATACTCTTGGATATCTCGCTCAATCATTCTAAGCTCCTCTTGCTTATTGTACAATGCATTCTTGGCATTGTCTAAGGATGTCCTGAGCCGATTTATCTGGTCCTCAACCTGCCTATAGCATGGATGTCAGTGCATCTGGGAGTTACCCAAAGAAGGCGAATTACATACTGAGTCTGGGCCACGAGGTCGGACCTCATTCGGGAGGCATGCTTGATTGGCGGAACAGGAGTAACTCCCATGCCGCCGCCGCTAGAAAGATAGGTCAGGCTCACCACTCAATCCAGAAAAAAATCTAAAATGTAACATACGCTCCGCCAACCTTGTGCCCCCAGTCGGGTGATTGCTTATTGATTGAAAAACACATGCCGATATTGTCACCATGTCTCTTCCGCTCCATGGCATCGGTTGCTTCCTGAAGATCCTCTATTAGGATTACCTGTTCAATTGTATTTCCGACAATAAGACCACGTCGCACACTATCATCGGTAATCTAGAATTTATAAGTATTTGGAACTTGAGCATACGCAGAAAGAAATACCTCCAAAATCCTTAAAACGGTTTTAAAATTGGGGGAGGGCTCCTCGAGGTCCATTCGTCCTTGGGAAATGACATTGATTGGGCATTCCCTATTAAGCCCAATTAGCGTAAGAAGATACTTAGGATTCGTAAAACATACAGCCCGACCTCTCGCATTAGCTTTTTTAGTATTGTGACATCCTCATAATCAGCGACTAAAAATGCATTTAGACCCGAACCAAGGATGTTTTCAACGATATGAAGCCATTTCGGATCTCGAAGAGTTACGTGAACTCCAACGGGCCCAACTGGCTTCTTTTTAAAACGTTGCTCCTTGTTGATTGCGGAAAGGAGTTGCGGCATTTTTCTATCAAATGCATTCATGAAATTTTGTTCAGACTTTCGGATTTGACTCAGATGAGCCTGAGCGTCCCGAAGGTCTTCGGTGCATGATTCAACAGCAGCTCGAGCCTTCGACATCTCTCTCTTAGCTGCTTCGAGAGCCAACTTATTCTCCGTATTTTTTACTTCAAGCTCCTGGAGAGCGTCCCTTGCACGCTGAGCTTCTTTTTCATGCTGCTCTTGCTCTTCGACCAATCTCGAGTTCCTCCCACCATCGTTCTCGCTAAGCCTTCTCTCTTCTGCGAGAATTTCGTTCTTAGTTTCGGTGATTTTTCTCTGACTTCCTTCGAAGGATCCTTTGATCTCTCTCTCCGTCGCCTGCAAATGCCAGAATGTAAGCAAGCTAAACACGGAATATAACTAGAGAAACAAACCAGTAGACCCTGCAGTTCCTTCTTGTTATTGTCAACAGCCTCTTTTGCAGTCTCTTTAGCTTCCACGACGGGAGCTAGCTTAGCCTTTGCCTTATTAACTCTATCTACAGCCTCCTCATATGCTTGGTGCGCATCGTCAAAAGATTTTGAAGCCGTTTCACGCTCGGTCTCCGCCTTGGTGACCTTATTCCCCGCGAGATTGGTCTTCTTGACTTTCTCTTCCAATTCCACTTCAGCATCCCTGACCTGAGCCCAAGCCATCTGCCTAATAAGGACTTCAATCTTATCACGGAGCGTTTCATGGCTCTTGAGTTGGTCCAATCTTTTATTCGCCCTGACCATGAGTTTTTTAAGATCATCTATATCGGCAAGTTTGTTGTGCAAAACGGCGTCCGTGCTATCTATTCCATTCTTGATAAGAGCATAATCCTGATCGAGCTGCTCTAGATTGACCCCCTTTGCGAAAAATTTGTACTTTTCGGCATTAGTTGAGCTGGATAAGAACTGCCGAGCGGAATCCTGCGTCAGAATGGTCATCGGATTGTCGACCTGAAGCCCAAAGTAGTCACATATTTCCTCGAGCTCCTCTTTTTTCGAGGATATCACTTTGCCATCGCTGCTCTTAAGCTTATATCCGCTGCTACCATCTCTTGTAAAGTTTCTCTCAATTAGGATGGCATTACCGTATTGCTCCGTTTTGAACCCATCGCCTTGGTTCTTCAATTTGACAGTAATTCGGGAAGTGCTTGATCCTATTAGCATAGCTTATGTGACTAGATGTGGTAGTGCCATAGACTTACTCCTCTCCCTCTTTTATCAAGCTCTTCATGGAAGTGCCACGGTTTGTGGCAGCTGCCTTTCCCCCGAGACATAGAGTTATCGCAGTAAGAATTGCGCTCTTGCCGCTCCCGTTATGCCCGATCACAAAGTTGACAAAAGGACCAAATTTTATTTCGAGCCAACGATGACACTTCCCAGATGTAAGTAACTCAATCATGGCAAAGTGAAAGCAAACATACCATGAAGTTCTGACATGTAACACTCTGGATGATACCATTTTCAGCGGGGACCTAAACCTTCAAATTAACAAACACCGACGAAACTTTAAGCATATTCTGCGAGAATACATTAGGCTTCTCTATCGCCATTTCCTCGCGGATTTCCATCTCAGCCCTCTGAGTCGAAAGTTCTTCAAGGTTGAAGTCATAGTCGGGGACGCGGGGAGAGCTTGAGAGCTCCAGATCATCGTCGCCGCCGTCACTCTCATAGTTGAAACGGGGGCGCTTTGCAACCTGACTGATAATCAGACGAAGGACGGCGAAAAAGGTATACCAAGATAGATTTGGAAGGTACAAAATTGCGCGACGAAGTGGGCTCCTCCTCTACAGGCGATTCCCCCTCTTCCTCTTCCTCCTCCGATGCGGGAGCGTCATGGCGACGGCGTTTCGGCCCTGGCATTTGAAGCTATCCAGGTTGTATTAGAGCCTTGTACCCTCAAGAATAATTTAATCAAAGCCATAGGGAGTAGAGAGCGCAAGGCACGAGGAGTAGTTGAGGGGAGAGAGGGAGGAAATACCTAAGTTTAGCAAAGCAAACCAGATGACGGGGACAATGCAGGGCGGCTGTGGACAATGCGGTTCAAGATCCAAAAGGTGGGTTGTGCCTGAGGCTAAACGACGCGTAGAGTGGATCAGCGGATGTCGCGAGGTCTTGGCACACGCTATCGTCCGGTAAACTAGTTTTAACTTGACTAAGCTCAAGATAAGATTTATAAACCATGATAATTTACCGGTACACAAACTGGACAAGCACCGGTACAGCACAGCACAGGATGATATGATACCACTCTCTTCGGAACAACGAACCCTAACCACATATCACTGTACTGATAAATACTCATCAAATGTGTTTTTTAGTCAATCTTAAATGAACACTCAATCAGGTCCCGTTTTAAGCTGACTATCTAACCCAAGTGCAACAGAACTGTCCGCAACTTCCCCGCACGTGATCTGCAACTTACAGCTTAGTGGAACACCGTGCGTGCATGCTTGACATACAAGCCAAGCATAAGTTTTGACTACTATCTTGTCAAACTCGAGCTTGTCAGCGCAATGGCTGCAGCACCTCCCGACGTTAAATCATTGAAAAAATGGGAGGATGCATTCCAGTATCCAACTCCACAGGTCCGCCAGTTGGAACGACAGCTCCAGACTGAGTTATCTTCAAACAAAATGAAGCTGAGGGGTCTTGTGGGGTATGCGATTCCTTGATGGAACTCTGCAGGTTTCAAAGACTGATTGAGCGGAGCAGTGAGAGCTACCGGGACTTGCTACAGACGGCCGAGCGAATCATCGATATGGATACATCAGCCCAGAAGGTGGAACGGAACCTGGCTGAGACTTCGAGAAGCTGCAATTCACGATTGCTAGACAAGAAAGCAAGGAATTTGAAGATCTTTGAGGAAAGGGTTGGAGCAGGAGGTTCGAAAAGATCTACTCAATTACATGAATTCTGAAGGGTCCTGCTAATCTTGGCAGATCGGGAGAAGTATATCTTCGCTTCACAGCTCGCTGTACTACAGAATTGCCCCCCGGCGGTATCCAGACTACTTCCCAACAACAAGGGAGACTCCTGTCTACTCGCAACAAAAGTATTCGTCGTCTCCCGGCTCCTCCTAAAATCACTTTCACAGCAGGTGAAGACTGCCTACCCAAAATCGTAGGTTAAATGTACTAATTACATACTCAGGATTCAATACCCCTCCTAAGCTCTCTCAGAGCCCAACTGGCGGCCCTCCGTGCATTTCTCCTTCAGCACATCGATACTCTCATTTCGACACCCTATCTTCCTATCGAACAACTCATACCGGCCCTCTCCTCGTTCTCTCTATCGAAAACCTCCTCCTGCGCCGACGTATTACGTCATTTTTTCTTTGTCCGCTCAACGGCCATATCTTCGATCCTAACAGAATCACCAGTCCCTTCAGCGGAAGCTACGCTAAAAGCACTATCACTATTCAACCAGACTCTACAGAATGCTCAAGGCCTCTTCCCCAAAGTTCTGAGCGAGTCGTTACTGCAGTTGAAATCCCAATCCCTCTTGCAAGACCCCGATCTTCTTGGCCTAGCCGAGCTAGGATTAGACTCCAATGGCCGGTGGCTGACGGAGCAGGTTCGAGAGTTCATCCCTTGGGTTCGCCATGACGATCTAGAGAGGTCACGTGTGGTAGAACAAGGGAAATCATGGGCAACAAAAGAACTGGAGAACCTGAACATTGCTTTCGAGAGGGCACTGCAGGGTATCGAGGATATCAGGGAGCTGGTGTCCCTACGAGGAAATATCCTCGGGCTATGGAGAGCGGGAAGAAAGGGGAGAAGGGAGTTCTTACAAAAAGGAGAGAAGTTTCGAGGCCTTGCTACCGCTAGATTGGCAGAGGTATTAAAAGCCAAAATCGACAGTCTCGCAGCTGTGGGCCACGAGCTTGGCGAGCTATTGAAGGGTGTTGATGGTGCGGGCAAAGGTAATATTCTAGGCTCCGATAATAAAAATAATGCTAAATAGCCTTTTTCGCCTTGATAGACTACAGCGTCAGTCTCTGGTCTAGTTCGTTGTCATCAATGGGCCTCGCAAATGGTGGATCTGCATTTAAAGAAGCAGTCCAATCTCGTGTCCTAGGCAAAGACAGTCCAGTCAAAGCTTTTGGAAAGAAGCACGAAAATTGGCTCTCTAGCATTGCAGATAGCGCCGCAGTTGCCAGAGGGCTCAGGGTTCCAAGCGCCTCGTCAGCAGAAGACGAGGACGATTTTGACGCCGAAGAGGAGAGGATCCAGGAAGGTATGGAAGACGCGGTATATGTAGAGAAGAAGATGGGTGAATCATTGGATACAGCGTACGGCGGTTTACAGGATGTTGTAGGAGAGCTTGTAGAACGCCTCGAGGCCAGTGAGGCAAAGGAGGGCAAAGAAGAGAAAGGTATAGATCCCACGAAATATCTTGAGAAAAGCATGGCTTACTGGCATTTCACAAATATAGCGACAACGATGCGTGCAGCATTCCTCCTAAGGGCAATCAGGCAAATCAGACAAAACCCGCCCAAGAGAGACGACGACTCACTGATAGCCCTCAGTTGGTTTGGAACAATGCTCATTCCCAGACTGCATGTGCTTATTGCCACTAGTGTAGGCAAGAAGCCATTCACCAGTGTCAAGAGACTCCTAGAAAACAGAAAATGGAGCGGGAAGCTAGCTTCAAAAACACTATGGGAAGGTGGTAACTAGTGCTAGCCGGCGTCCTGTCTTATACCCACACTAACCCCTTTATCGAATAATAGGAACACCGCCACTACCTATACAGCCTTCTCCGTTGGTATTCAAATTCCTACACGACCTAGTAACAGACATGCACAGAGTTGGTGACGACGTCTGGACACCAATGGCCGTAAAATGCATCAAGGGCTGGGCCA
Source organism: Tuber aestivum (assembly GCA_900010015.1). Lineage (NCBI taxonomy): Eukaryota > Fungi > Ascomycota > Pezizomycetes > Pezizales > Tuberaceae > Tuber > Tuber aestivum. The sequence goes on along the minus strand of LN891121.1, from coordinate 137,584 downwards.
GCAAACATCTCTGGCAAGCTCTGGAGAGTGTTCTTCAAGACAGGGAGATAGTAGAAGCTACTTTAACCAACGGATCGGCCGACGGTAACACACAGCAAAAGGAGCCCGAACCCAAAACCGAGCACGAAAACCAACTCAAGCACCACCCCGAAACCAACGGCAATGATTCGGAACACCCGAACCATGAATCTGAGTGTAAAGAAGCAGGCATCAACAACAGCAACAATGAGGCCAACAATCATAAGCCCAATGGGGCATCAGAGCCCATGACTGAGGTAACAGCAAACAGCCACGACGACAATTACTCCCGAAAAGTCATCGGCAAGGACTGGGCCATCCAGCTCCTCTTCGACACACTCTACCTTGACGAGGCGCTCCTCAGAAAAGGTGCCAACGCCGGTAACTCTGGCATCACAAGCCTTGCAGGTAAAGTTGAGTCTGCGGTTGGAGCCGAGGTACGTCTTTACCCACATTCAATCTCAATGCCCTCCGAGCCTACCGTATCACTGACAGTTTCGTCATAAAATACAGCTCGGCTTCGATGAAGAGCTACGCAGAAGACTAGAAGGTGGCGCACGGGAGTACTGGAAACGGACCTGCCTGTTGTTTGCATTATTGTCATGAGATTTTTGACCTTTTTTCTTGTTTCTAACCTAGCGGGTTTGATTGTGAATTAATAGACAAAGTGGAAATTCCGTACACCGATTGAATGACACCTATCATACGCACAGAAAAAGTGAATGAAGAAAATACCCAAGCTGGAAAGAAAGAAGGAAAGTGATTGACAAAATACCGAGAATGAACCAACTTATACCGTGTCTACAAAGTTCGCCATAGGATCGTTATAGAGCTTTTGCTGTTTCCGGTACTGCTCCATATCTTCCTCCGTAACGCCGTCTCTCAATTCCTTGAGCTTTCTCTTCCCCTTTTCAACGTGGCCCTCTCCATCCTTTTCTTTAGACTTGTCCTTCACAGCGTCCTCCTCCTCTACCCCCTCTTGTTCCTCTTGCTTCTCCTGCTCGGCCTTCCGCGGAGCGGGCGGCTCCATCAATCCCAAGCGCAACTTATCGGCCTCTTCGGCAGCTCTAATCCCCTCTTCGCCCGTGCAGTAACTATTCTTGACGGTAGAATGACAGCATGCAAAACCCCACTTGAAGCTCTGCCACCAGGACCCCCACACGGCGGTATGATTATTGATGAGTTTGTCCTCCGTGTACTTCGACTTCGCAACGGCCTTTTCCCGGCCCTTGACCTGCCCGGAGGGGGTGTATTCGATGTACCTCTCCTCCTCTTCGAGTACGGGCGGTTTATCCACCAAGTGCTGCTCGCCGCCATAACGTTCCAGAAGCGCTTTCTTTTCCCTCGCACGTCTCTCCTCCGCGACTTGTTGCTCTTTCTTCTTGATGTGTTCTGCTTCGGTGGGATTTGCTTGCAGGTGCATCTTCGTCTTGTTCCCGCGTTCCCGTGATTCCCAGGCCGCGCGCTGGAGACGTTCAAATTCTGCGGCATCGCCAGAAGAGCGCATGAAGTTGTCTTCTTCGACTAGAGCGGCAGCTTGGTCCTGGGTTGCGCCGCGGTCAACCATGGTTCTCGTTTTCGGGTCGTACTTAGCAGAGTCGAGGTCTAGATTGAGGAGATACTTTGCCGTGTCCTCCCTGATCCGCAAGTTCCGGGTGGATATGCGGCTTGCAGCATCGTACGTCTGTCCGGGCATTTCGGATTCCTCTGCGTACTTGTCCTCATCGCCCCCACCTTCCATTTCCGCATCTTCGGTACTCTTCCGCTCGCTCTCACGGCGGAGTTCCTCCATGCGTATGTGCTCTTCCACCACCATTTTGTGCTCGTGCGAATCGTAGCCGTTCCAGCGGTCCCGCTTCCCATCCCAACCTAGCTCCACCTCTTGGATTATTTCATCGGCTTGTATGTCTTGGCCAGTCCACCTAGCACCCTTCTTCCGTGGCCGCGAGAGGCAGTCTTTCACTTTGTGCGTCATTGCTCCACAGTTCTCGCAGGCTCCCTTACGGAACTTGGTGGCAGCCGGACCGGCGCGTTTACCTCTGTCGTACCATTTTTGGTTGGCGAGGTCGAGGTCTTTCTTATTCTGTAGGCGCTGATGCTCGACTTTTGGACTGTTAGCTCCGTGGTCGCCGGTAATGAATTGAGACGGACTTACGATAGTCTCCTTCGGTGTTGTCTTCTAGGTAGAAGGGCTTTTTGGCGATAAAGTGGGGGATGTATTCGTTCTTTGCTTGCTTTTCCGGATTCCGTTTGGAGGACGACATGGCGGACAACGCAGTGGAAACGGAGAAAGTTTGAGGCTTATCGATGATCGGTTGTTTGTACGAGTAGAAATTGAAAGGGAGAGAGAGGCAGAAAGCTGGAGAAATCGGACGCCATTAGGGTTAGGGTTATATTAGTGTCTTGGCGCGGCTCCAAGGACATAATGCCAAGCTATCATATTTTCAGCATGCCGGGTCACCCGGAACCTTACCTACTCGAGCAGGTCAAGGGCGAACATAGTATCATACGGTATCATATGCGCTCCGGACCGCTCGTACCTTACCGAACTACCGGTATCCCCGTTCAACCCCTTCGCAGAACAGAACAAAAGCTCTATTAAAGGGCAAGATACGAGTATACCCCCCTATTGTTATGGATTTTAACCACCTCAAGGAGCGAGGAAAGAAACCACCACTGATCCGATCCAATACCGGAAACCTGGGATCATCCAAACGTCACCAAATCCTACAGAAAAGCCCCTCTTTATCCCTTCCGTTCCACCTCCACCGAAACCATGAGGATACCTCACGCTCGAAGGTCATGCCAACTTCACCAGGTGTAGAGACCTATAATCACGAATACCAACCAAATCAACACTCGGTCTCGCTACCGTCCAGTCGAAAAGGCTCACTACACCACGAAATACCAGAGCGCAAGATCTCTGTTCCGAGGAACAAACCCACTGTCTCCAGCACAGGACGAGAGTGCGTCCCCTCCCCCTCCTCACCCTCCAGAAACCCCCAATCTAACAACTCCACCCATCGATCAGGGAACTCTCTTGCGCGATTACCACTCTCCAAACCTCCAGCCAAAAGCAAATGCGAAGACTAGACGCAACCTACTCCTCTGTCCTCCAAAAACTCCGCGAACTCTCTAGCCTAGCCACACGTCTGCAGGAAATAGGCGAGGTAGCAAAGTCTGCGGTTCAAGAATTCAATGCAGCAGACGCCCGCTACCAGCGTGAGTTCAAATCGCAGATTAGGGGTATAGAGAGGTTCAAGGATGAGCTGGGGAATATCGAATCATTGCGGAAGCGGCTGGCAGCGCAGAAAGAACGGGTTAGGGGATACCATGAGAGGCTTGATAAAGTTCAGGAGAGGGTCGACAGACATAAGGAGATGGAGGTGGTTTGGAGGAGGAGGGCTTCTAGTAGTTACCCCCATCCTTCATGCTCTCCCTGCTTCCCAGTGTGGTGATTTGTTGGTCTGTTGATTGGTTTGGGAAGGAGGGGAGAGAAGCTAATGTGGTGGGGACTCTTTATATAGGACGACTGAGACTACTATGGGGCTTCATTTCCATCCTGGTCATTCTCTGGTTACTGGCCACCGCCAGCAACGACTCAGACGCCCCCCTGCCGGACGACCGGCCACGAGTACTGCCGCAGTTAGCAATGCCTACGCCTGAGCTCGCAAGGGAGTTGCTGGACATCTCTATAGTCGCCCCAATGCTATCAGATGAAGCTTTGAACGAGTTGTAACATATCATCGCCTCCTTTTTTGTTCGTTTCCACGTCCCTAGTGTTAAAGTTTGTTGTGCTATACGCTGTGTATCCGGAGAGGGCATTGCGACCGGTGTTTCTTCTTTTGCTCTCTCTGTGTCGGGATTGCGCTTTTATTAACCCTGATGGCTCGAATACATCTCTTTCTCCAATAGACACAACCCCTCACTCGCGACATGACACCCAATGTGCCGTAGCCCTATCACACGATACCCTAACACCCATACCCTATCGGAACTTTACGTAACTTGATCTAAACCACTCCAATCGCGATCCCAAATCAACCAACCAACTGCCAAATCCCGAGAAGGTCATGTAAAAATAAAAATAAAAAAAGAGTACGAGACCAATCTTACCGTGCCATCCCTGGCGACCCCCTCTTCCTTCCTCCTTAGTCACCGACCAATCATTATATGCAAAACGCACCGGACCGACGCACCGAAACACAAAAAAGTTCGAGCAGATGGAAGCTCTCGTTGCTTCCCTTCCCCAGCTCACATCTCACATCTCAATCTTATCATTCCGAGGGAGGGACAGGAAGAACTGTGGCGACGGATGAATCAGAATTTAGATTACGATCGGGATGAAGGTGCGCGTGTTATGGTACTCGTATCATAGCGGGGGCGATCGGTGGTTTGGTATGCACGGCAAACAGTGGAAGGAGCGCCGTCGGCGACTTTTGTCCTTTAGTAAGCGAGGCTGCAGGAAAGATGCAGTTGGACGCACGGTAAGCCGAGAAGTGAACCGCGTATCTGTACGGGTATGATACGGTATGACACAGCGCGAGTTAAACCGTGTGAGGTGAGCCCCCAGCGAGGCGCGCTACGGCTTGGCTTCTTCTAATTACTTGGCCATTCCAAAAGTACTGCATCCGGAAATGTGGAGCGGCGGCTTGGCGCAAGTTAACTGCCAAAAAAATGCCCAATATTTCCTGATATTTTTGGAATTGCCAAGTACTGTTGTTGGCCACAAGCCATGATACTGTTAATATCGCCAAGCTCCGCTGAGGGTGGCGGCTCACACTGTCATACGGTACTCGAGTAGACCACCGCACCACACCACACCTGTAGTACTCTATCGTGATACCGTCGCTAACCGCCGATCAGGACAGCCGCTTACGGCAGCGTCGTTCATTATTGCAATGCGCACTAGACTACCGGTACAGTACCTGTACTCGTATCGTGCCAAAGTTTGCCAAACGCTACGGTAATTATTATACAAATTAGTAAACGATAGAAACAAACCGCTCACTGCGATCCAGCTACCGGTATGATACATGACTTACGGTAATTCACCTACCGTACTCGGGTACCGGTACGGCAACTTGACTTGTGCGAGTATGGTACCGGTGAGACAACTAGCACTTCAAACATTGTGGTCACGCGCAATAACCAGTAACTTACCGGTGCTGTATGATAGACTGAGTTAGTTCTGGTCTACTCGTACCGAGCCAACCTCTCGCCGACCAGCCGACCACCCCCAACGCCAACATTCCAACCGGGCAAGACTACTGTACTGTACTGTACAGTACGGTGCTCATGGTATGTTACAGTACATGTACAAAAGTGCCCAAGCCAAGGCAAAAACACAACCGCCAAGTATCACTGCGCAAAACTCATTACCGTGGCGGTCAAACCTTCGATTACTCATACGAACTGCGGTGCGAATGCCGTGAGTGACAGGCTCCTGATTCCCGCGGACGTCGCGCTCCGTAAATCCGGTAGTCCAGTGGGGTTTTGGATGGTACTGTACAATACGGTACTGTACAAAATATTGCCATGTACGGTACGGTATGCCATGTCTGAATTTGTATTTGGCGATTCTATCCCTATTGTTTGGATGAGTCCCTAAAGGTCTAACTAACCATGAGGATTTTCCCGCAACTACGGTGCTTTTCACTATGCTTGTAGTTGATGGGTGTCGTATGGTAAGTCTGTTGTTCTGGTTGAATTTGGGCTGCAAAGATTTGGGATGGCGATGTACAGTACTAGTACTGTACAGTGCCGGTATGGTAGTGGCAGGCGGCTGTCGCTAGGTATGATAAAGGTAGGGTTTGGAAGGGGAGCGATTGGGGATGAGCAGTGTGTGAATATGGGTTTGATATTGGCGTTGCGGTAAGGAGCTTGGGTGGAACATGCGCTTGAGGGAGATAAAGTCCCCATCGTGGGGTGCAAGTTCTATGGCTCCTACACGGTAGCTATGCACATACAGTACAGACAAGGTTTTAACGGAGTACAGAATACAGAATACAGACATGGGAGGCCTCCTCCCCCCCCCTTCTGTCTCTAAGTATTATCGCCCCAAAGAAAACACAATAGGGTACAGTGAATCAAGACTTTTTGGTATCCCGTCCCCAACCCCCCCCCATCTATCCATCTATTCACCCCTTGCTCTCACCCATCCCCTTCCCCTCCTGAACATCCTCTAACCTCCTCTTAACATTCCCCCAATACCTCAACCTGACACACCCAACTTTAGCCTTCTCCAGCTCATCGTTCCTAAAAGCCTCCTCTAATCCATCAACCTCCTCCCGAATCCTCCTCTCATTAACCCCCCACGCCCTGTCCCACTTCTCCCCTCCCTTCCCCCCGCCTTCATCGCTACCCTCAATCTCGTCCACCTCCTCCATAGCCTCCATGACCTCGGCCAGCAGCACCATATCCTCCACACTCCCGGCCTCATCCTCCACCTCCACCCCGCGCATCCGCAGCAGATACTGCGCGCGCAGCAACGGGTCTCCCAACGTCCTGTACGCGGTATTCAGGTAAGCGCTCGTGTTCTGCGCGGCGAGCTTCAGCGACGGGTCCTGGGTCAGGTCCGGATGCACGGATTGCTGGGATTTGAGGAATTCGCGGCGGAGTGACTTCAAGGTGATCTGGGAGAGGGTGAATGGGCCCGAGGGTGGCGGGCCCGAGGGGAGGGAATGCGGGAAGAGAGTGTAGTAGTGGGGCGGTGGTGGGTGTTTGGTGGTGAAGGTTCGCAGGAAGGGGAGGAGGCGCGGGGCCATTGTCCTCGTCGGTACCATCATTCATTCGGGTGGGGGGAGACGAGTATGTCAGTGTCAGTGCACGCAGCGGCGTCTTTTATCCCGAGTGTGAAAAAGTTTGGTGATGGATGACGTTTTTTCTTGCGATGGAGCCCATCTCAAAGATGCTGCTGGTATGATACCATAATAGGATGCACAAAACAAAATCATCGTTACAGAATCCTCGCCCCCCCCACTGCATCCATTCGTACCCCACACCCACCAGCCCCAAACCCCAAACCCTACCCTATGGAATCACGGCCACCGGACCAAACTCCTCCCGCCCACCCCAATCCAAACACACCAATCAGCCAGTCAACCGACCACAAATCTCCGGAACCAATAGACTAAACACAGTGGCTTACTTTCCGATAAACCCTCCTACCATCCACCGGCTCTTCAGCCAGTAGGGTCATTCCCAACTACAATCGCCAAAAGCGGTAATGGACATACGGCATCATAATTCCCCGCGGGTGGAGGAAAGAAATCTGTAGAAATACTCGTATCATACGGTAAACAATTTATCCATATCACACTACGGTAGACTATATGTAATGGAGGGAAGGGCAGAGGGTAAGGGTGGTGCACAATGTTACCGTAGGAACGCATTGTCCGCAAAATAACCGGGGCAATCCCACTGTAGTGTCTTGCCGAAGCAGGAGAGGAGGGAGAAAGAGAGGAGGGAAGAAAGGAAGGAAGGAGGAAAAGTAAGACACGGAACCTTATCACTTGCGCTCTATCGCTCTGACTGCCGGAGCCTGAGGTTGGACTTCAGGTTTGCCTGCTCCGTGCATGTTGCTCAGGCGGTTGGCCTTCGTCCAGAAAGGGAGAGCCCCTTTCGACACCCTGCGCTCAAGACAAACAATGTATGTGATTGATTGCGCACCGCTCAATAACTTATTCGTTCGCTTTGTAAATTTTCTTAAATATGATCTCGCAAAATAATGTACAAATGGTCCTTTCCCTCTTTTCTTCCCCCCTTTTTTTTTTGTTCCAGTGATATTTTCCCAGAAAGAAACCGTTCCCCTTGACTTATGAATGAAATAAAGAAAACCTTCCGTGGAAAAAAAAACTCAGACCGATACCCAAAACCGGAGATGATGGAACAGCAAGAAAAAAGAATACAAGAGATTATGGAAGGGGACGGGGGATGGGGGGATGGGGAGAGAGGGAGGAGGAGGAGGAGGGGGGGGTCAAGGAGAACGGGAGGGGGAAGAAAGAGGAAAAAAAAGACCAAATTTTGGTAAAAATGGAGGGAGGAAATATAACAAAAAAAAAAATAGGAAAAGAAAACCTCTGAATGGGCGAAAAAACCAAGAGCTGGAAGACGTAAGAATTGAGAAACACTGGTTTTCTATTCCCAGCAGTTATCCGGTTAACCAGTTCCTGGACCCAAAGAATTCAAGGAAATGTGAGATTATTCCGCGCAACCACTCCATTACTTACCTGAGAGGGGGGGAGGAGAGGAAGGGGAAAGATAATAATATGCCCTGTTTTAATTCGGGCGAGTTTAATCGTATTCCTTTTATGTGTGTTTAACTCTTACCCTTTTGGCGTTGTTCTGGAAGATGCCGCCGCCCCAGGAAGCACCTGCAAACTCAGGCTGTGTAGGATACTGTAGCTGCTGTACATTGTCGTCGTCGTCGTCTGTCCAGCGTTTCCTCTTCTTCGAGCAATCGGCGGTAATATCGTCCATCTGCATACCCATTTCCAGCTCCATGACCTCTTCGCCGCTCTCCGGTCTAAAGACGACGGGACAATGAGAAGAAGTACTGGTGCCAAAGCCGCTATTAACGCCAGGGTCCATTCCGTCAAAGGCGTCATCATCCATAACGGACCCCTCGTAAGAAGAGGACATTTCGTACTCGGGCACATCGCTCATCTCCTCTTCCGAAGCGACAGCGGGGGCCTTGTTCATGTACTGGTAGGGATAGACGACATCGACGCTCTCACCCTCATCATTGAATTCGTCGTCGTCCATGCCTCCTGTGTCATTTCGAAGTTGCATGGGATTCTCTTCGGATGCAAATTTGTAGGCGGTACTCGCTCCATGGCATGAATTTCTGTAGTCCCTATCGATGTATTCCCAGTCGGGATCAGCGATCCCACAGGAAAACCCGGTGTAAAGGTGCCGCTTGGGATACGAGGCGGCAGACTTGCGTGCCAGGAATTGGTTGCAGGTTTGAGGAGTGGTGGCTTGCATCTTTCTTGATTGCTTGTCGATTTGTTCAAACAAGTAAGGGTTTGAGAGGGTGAGGGCAGATGTTTGTTAGAGAGGTGGGAAAAGAGGCACGGAGTGGGTGGGAATAGTAGTGTAAGGTTGAGTGAGTGAGCGAGTGAGCGAGTGAGGAGGTTAGCTGTGATGGGATGGAAAGAAAGGGAGGAAAGAAGGGGAGAGGGAGGAAAGAAAAGGAAGAAGGACAAACTGGAGGGAGAAAAGGAAGGAAAATAATTCTAGACTGAGATGGCCATACGGTAGCTGGATAGCTCGATCCGGAGGAGGGCAAATGGGGAGGCTGGCCGCTTGAGAGTCGCAGGTTGGAAATTTTGCCGACAATCGCCGGGGAAGCCGGGGGGTCTCAAGGGGGGGGGGAGAGAGAGAATAGTGTGTGTGAGAGCCCGCGAACTTCGCAGCACGGCGCCTGCTCGCCCTCGACCAAAACTTGACAATTACGGGACTCACCGTACAATGGATCCCGGATGCTCCTTTGCTCTGCTCCCACACACCTCCCTCCCTCGTTACTCGTATCACACGAGGAGACCCCAGATCGCAAACCCTCTGACAGGGGGAAGCACGAGCCGCCGTCGTCTTATCCACCACCCCAATCCAGAAACCCTCTTACCCCAGCGATAATAAACCCAGCGCTATACCATAACAGTCCTACACATGACCCAAACCGGCGACGATCAGTCCCTGTTAGATGGCATTTCCCCACCGATTCGGTTCCTTCCGCAGAGCCTCCCAGCGGAGGGCCAATCAAATCGAATCAAATCGCTTAACAGCGGGCTCTTAAGAAGAAAGGATGAGAAAGTCCCCAGATCGTACCGAACTTTCTCTAACAGCGAGTTAGCACCAGTTAACCGAATCAAAGGTTGCGAAAAGCCCTTGGATGGAAAACTGCATGAAGAGCGGATAAGAGAGGAAAAGAAAAGAAAAGGGAAAAGAAAAAAAAAATGGAAAAACAAGAAAATAAATCCAACCCATCCCGTATGCGGGACGTACCATGCGGTCAAGTGAGGACCCAGCTTAGACTAGGTATCGCACCGCACTGGAGGAACTCGCTGGCGACCGCCAACCCAAGACATTTCGATCGGGCCCAACCATGACCGTTTTTAATCATACCTTAATTTTTAAGTGCACCAAAATAAAATAATAATAATAATAATAATAATAAAACGAACAAAATATAAATGGCCCAAATTAACTCCCATTAAATTCAAAAGTTAGCACATGCCGGTATGATACGACGCCCATCCACACCCAAAGATAAGTCTATGCCTAAAAATCTAAGCGCAGGCAGGAGTACCGTACTCGTACGGTACCATAAGCACGCAACACAACCAGGCCGCTGACAAGTGAAGAACGGGCACAGCATCCATTTTCGCGGATAAAATCACTGCCTTCTCCGTCAACCTGCCAAGACCATTTATTGGGACAGATTCTTTGACCGTTGATTGAGGGCGGGAGGCAGGAGGGCACAGTACTCGTACTGTACCGTACGAGCATGATATTGTATCGTTCATGCAGAGCAGCTAGAAGGCTCTTTCAAGGCTTACCGTGCTGTGCTGTGCTCTACAGTCGGGGTTTTTTCACAGAGAGAACGAGAGAGAGAAGGAAGACACTGGGGCGGGACACGCACACAGCCCCTCGCACTCGCCCTGCTACGGTAGCTAGGTACGATGCGCACCACCATAGACGAGAAAGGCCATAGACTATCATCATACCGAGTACTCTTGGTATCATACAGTGCGGGTGAAAATGACAACCAACAGTCAAGTTAATCCAGGTTAACCAGCGAAATAACCCCTGATGCCTTACCAAGCACTGGTACTAGTACAAGTTACTCAAGTTACCCCCATCAACCTCCGGGTGACTTCCCACAATGCAATATGACAATCTCCGCAACCGGGAAGAGCAAACAAACACCCCCCCAATTTAGGAAAAGAAATACGGTATTATAGTGCGCTGGCTGGAATGAGCACCACCACACAGAGTAATTACCGTAATTAACTTAGCGCGTTCCGGAACGTTTTGCTACGGTAACTGTATCACCTTCACTTCACTTGGTTTTCCCGCCTGAGACAAAACCTCTTTCCGTCCGTCGTCGTCAGACAGGCTAAGTTACAATAAGCCTTTCTCGGTTTCTGGGGTGGTGGGAGGGGGGGGGGGGGAGTTTGAGTTTTTTTTTTAGTGATTTAATTTAGTTTACCCGGAATGGACTCGTACCTACTGTATCATACCAAATGCGGAAGGGGTGATGAGTCATCTTATCAGAATCAATCCAAAAAAGTATTTTATTTTACCCCAACCCGGTTCGGAAAAACGATCGCCGAATCTGTTCTGGATTGCCGGCGACAAATTCGAATAATCAGTCTACCGGTACCCGCACGATACCTTACATTGGGTTGCGTTTCAGACGGGCACAAAGGAGGCTGTACTAGTACTCTACAATATCATAGTCGGTTAATTATCCGGTTACCAATCCCCAACTAAACCCATTATGACACAATTTAGTTTTACTCTGCTCGCACTTTCCCATCCGATAAAGTATTTAACCTATTTTTATTTATTTTTTTCCTCTCTCTCTCTCGCCCCACTCAACCACCTAGCCAGCCGGCCCCAACCTCCCCCCGCCCCCAACTAGTAAGCACAGAATTGTACGATACCGTATCATAATCGGAGAGGCGTACCGGTACCGCACCTGGTTAATTTGTTATGACACCGAACCCGGTCGAGGGTAGACTACCGTACTGTACTGTAGACTACGCGAGCAAAGAGATACCGGTATCATACCTGGAGAGTGCTCACTCTATTGGGTAGACTATGATACAAGTGAATTCAATCTCCATTGAAGAACATTCATGTCGTGAGAATAGGTACCCATACCGGTATTCCCCTACGATACTCGTATAGGTGCCGTAAACAAACAAGCAAGTGCGGCACGGTACCGGTACGAGTAGTCCATGATGATCCGGACCGTCGCACCAAACCACAATACCGCGACAAATTGTACGGTAACGGTACTGTTGCAAATCCATCGCGCAATACGGTAAGGGCAAAATCTCCTGCCGAAGTCTAGCCTGGTATCATAATTTGCGTTATGATACTTTATTTGTTATACCATGGTCCCTAGCACGCTACTGTACGGTAAATCGTCGATTTGTATTGTAGTGCCGAGATACTGTCCAGTGGGGGGGATGTTATGTATTGTACGAGCACAAGTAAGCCCTTTCAGCCCTGCGCACGTCTTCACGACACGGTGGTCGACCATACAAGTACGGTAGGTCCAGCATCGCGACCAGAGTGCCTACGGAGGTACACCGTAGGCATGACAGGACAGGGCAGCAGGCGTCCAGCATAATACCTCCTCGTTCTCCCCGGCGCAGTACGTACCATATAATACCACTTCTCGTCGATAAGGCTTCTCAATATAATGCCAACGGGGTATGGTACTGTGCAAGTACCGTACTGTATAAGCCCCACAGCGCGTCGCGAACAGCCTCCCCGGCACGGAACTTTACCTTACCGGTAGACCACCTCTTTATTCGAAGCGACCGTGTATCATACGGTACCGGTACAGAGTGTTTTTCTTTTCTTTTCGAATCCCTGTTGTCGTTCCCGGGTGCGAGTGTCGGCACTTTTCCGCGCTGTGCCCCTCAGGCAACAAAAAGAGAGAGATCATCGCTGTTGCCTAAGGTACGATACAAGTATTATACGGCCATCAATCAGCCCTCTTTGCCCTATCCGGACAACTCCATGCGGATCACGCGCTCTCACTCTTTTTTTCTTTTCTTTTTCCTTCTTTGTGCGTTCTGTTCGCCCGTGCGTTGTGTGGTGGGGGCGGGGCATGAATATCAGGTTGCATACATACATAGACTACAGACATATCATACCTTAGGTGGTCTGCTCGTACGTACCGGTATATGCGTATCTCGAGTGTACGCGTGCATACATGCAAGCAAAGAGGAGTCGGAGAATAGCAGCTGGCGGATAGGCTAAAATACGCGATGCTGCGGGGAGGGGAGCCTTAAGTTACTTTCTGAATGCCTACGAGCTGGGGGAATCAAGGTGCCGTGAATGATAAAATGGTGGGATAAGCTTTGGCGGAAATCTATTTGTCCTAATTTATTTGTCGTCTACAGGTATGGTACCGCACCACACACCACGAGGCTCGGTATCATAGTAATAAAAAGGAAACCCACAGGAGGAAATGAAAAAATGAAAAGAAAAAAAAAGGACGGATAAAAGAATTTCCACCCCCTCATTGCCAATCAATAAAGAGACAAACACCGGCGAACAAAGGAGAAAAGGACAAGACGATCTTCTAAAGTTACATTTATGCCGTGTCACGGATGGAGGGGTTTAACGACCAGTCATCCTCTTCCCAATCTCCGACTGCCAGTGCTTCGCCCTCTCGAAGCCATTGCTGTGAGTCTGGTAGTCGAGCATGGCTTGGTAGACCTGCTCTTCGGTGTTGAGGACGAAGGGCCCGTATTGGATGACGGGCTGATCGAGGGGTTGGCCTGCGATGATTACTGGAGCGCAAAACGCATTAGCAACCGCACGTGAACCTAAGCGGGTGGCGTATACATACTAAAGTGCGCATCCTCCTCGGCGTTATCGTCCGTTGCAGCAACGACTCCATCACCCTCCTGCTCGAACACAACATTGTAGAATTCTCCGACCCTCTTTTCGCCGTTGGCTCCGAAAGCGGCCTTACCCTTCAACGTGTACGCGAACGCGTTCCAGCCCTTCGGCAATGCCTGCTCGAGCCTCGCGCCCGGCTTCATGGTGACGTCCAAGATCCACACGGGCGTGTACGCCAAGTCGCGGACCGAGTCCACGCCATGGGAGGTGCCGGAGATGATCTTGATGAAGACCTTACCGTTGTCCGTGGTGACGGTGGGTATCTCCTTGGCGGCGAGGTCGCGATAGCGGGGTTCGCAGAACTTCAGGTCTTTGGGCAGGTCCACCCAGAGCTGCAGCCCCACGTTGGGCGACCCATCACCGTTCTTGCCCGGCATCTCCGCGTGCATGATTCCTCTTCCGGCCGTCATGAATTGTAGGTCTCCCGGGTGAATGGTGCCCTTGTTCCCGGCAAAGTCTTCGTGGTCGATGCTACCGTGCAGAAGGTAGGTTATTGTTTCTTGGCCACTGTGAAGGGAGGAAAAGCGAAACATTTCTGTTAGCATCACGGTCTCTCTTGTGCACCGACAAGGTGGTGGGAGGATGTTTTATTTCTTTTCATACCGATGGGGGTGATCCGGAAACCCCGCTTCCGACCCGACCGAGAAATGATCGAGCATCAGGAAGGGACTAAAGTTCTTCAATTGACTGGTACCGACTGATCTGCGAACCTTTGCGCCGGCGCCCTCGGCCTTCTCGATCGCCTTGAAGGCCTTTACGATGGTGCGTGCGACAATCATTTCTTCTGCAAGGACAATTGGCGCAAATACCGTACCTTCCTCCGAGGATGACAAAGAAGAAGAAGAAGTTGCAGTTGCAGCGGCTTTGTTAACTAGCGAAGATATCGTCGTCGTCGCGATACCGGTAACACTGGCCACAGAGGGGACGGGGTTATTCGTATTTGTCGGGTTACCAGGGTTAACCAAGGAAGCTAAAACCTCACGCACAGATTCGCTGGAAGTGGAGTAAAAATAAGCAAGCACAATACTGAGAAGGGCAGCAAAGAAAGCGGCTGTTTGCATCTTTCCAGGAAAGAAGGGGGAGAAAGAAGGGCACTGGGATACGATCTTTTATACACTACTTGGGGGAGACGGGGAGGAGAGGAAAAGAAGGGAGGGAAAGCTTTGAGATGCCACTAGAAGATGCTGCAGTATCCTCGCAATTCTGCGATATACCGTATTACAAGTTAACTCCAAGCCTGGGTCCATTCCTCTGTAATCGCTGACTAGCAAACTTGGGCGACTCTTTCTTCCTTCACTTTTGCGGTGGTGCCTGTGGAACTCACTCACTTTCTGCGGGACCTCCAAGTTTTTCCGGCGATATCGTAATTTTTTGTAATCCCAGGGCACGCCCAATCACAGCCCCTTCATGTGGGACCGACCCACCAGCCAAGCACCCACAAGGGTTCTGTGGCGGAACCCCTCCCACACCTCTCTCTCCACGGCTGAATAATTGTCACGGGATGTTACTCGTACGAGTGGCTGCGGGGGGGGGGGGGAAGGATTACCCATCTTTGACAGAGCATCCACCTATTCCTTGGATCATCCTCGCAGCCCGCTGCTTCCGGCGGTCCCGTCCGCGCACAAAGTTGTTGCTTCTTTCGCCCGAGACGAAGGGTTCAGTCAGGGCCGGGTCTCGTGGCCATCTCGTGCCCCTGAGACATTGATTAATAAGCAACGTCTGTTCATCACTAATTACCGTATCATACTCGTACAGATTAACAAATTTGCAAGCTTTACGTACGAGCGGACCGTGCTGTACTGTACTCGAGTACCTGTATTGTGCCGGTATAATACCTGTGATACACCCACCACCCCCCCCCGCCCGCCGTCACGACAAAGCCAGAGTCAAAGTCATCTCCATCCACAGCAGTCCAGGAGAGGAGATAATGTACTGTACTAGTACACTCGCCTTCCGCAAAAGTTTCTCGTAACGCCCGATGCACCGTACGATATCGTGGTTCAAAAAGGACGAAAAAATGGGAGGAATCCCCTGCGGAACTTGCCGTTGTCGGATTTTTTTATTTTTAAAAAAACTCTCAGGGGAGAGTTGTCCCCCCCCTTCGTCTTGCCACAGCATCGAACGCAGGGTCGGAGTTGATGAAGTGTGCGGTACTGTGCGGTATTTACCTGAGGTGTTAACCTACGAGATATTTGCGGAGGTGAGTGTATGATGGTCTACCGGTACCGTATCGTGGGCTTCGGGTACTCGTACTACCGTACTGTACTAGTACTAGTACTGGTACAGTGACTACCAGTAGTGCATGCCTCCAGGGCCGAATGCCAGACCGGCGGCGCTCTTCCGGTTAGCTACGAGTTATGATACAGGACGGTGCGGATACGGTAAACTCGGTTGAGGTGGCAGCGATCGTGGAAATAAACGACGCTCCCCGTGGGATTTCCATCGTATTTCGCCCTTCCCCCTTCTCCCCGGCCTGGGACGAGCACTTTCGGCCAATGGTGGGCTACGAGGGGGTTTCAGGGTGATACAGCTATGAAATCATACCGGTGGACTGTCCGCAATACCGGTATGATGCCGCCCGGAAGCCTTTGCTCATGTCTACGGTATGCTCCAGACTACCCTACGGCCATCATCTCCCGACGTCCTTGGCGTCTTGCTCCTTGGGTTATACCGGTATATAATATAGGACCTCCCCACCTTCACGAGTCAAAAAAAAAAAAAAAAAGAAGTAGAATTCGGTGTCCATACAGGAGGGGAGCATCATTTGGCTGACAGCCCTAGACAAACCCACCAACAAGAGTCTCGTTCAGAAATACAGAGGGAGAACACCGCCAACACTTTTTTTTTGTGCTCCTTGCTCCATACAATCCCAGACCTTACAGCCCACCCAAACCATCATCACGAGCAAATGTTCCTAATGTAATATTTTTTTCCTCTCTCCTGAATTACCCTAACCTCATATTCAAATAGAAAATTCTCGCACAGCAGCCCCCGGTGTAAATAGACGCGAAAAAAATTTGGAGAGCTAAAGGAAAAAGGTGACGAACGAGCCCCAAAACGGCCTTCCATTAAGCCAACCTATTTTGCGAAATGGAGGTCATAACCGAGCCATTGCCTGGCAACGACTTGCGCAACGTCCAATCCAGGGCTACCATATGTTAATGGGGTAAAGAAATACCATCCACCGGCGACGGCTGTGACAACAACGGCTGCCGCAACCCAGGCCGCAGCCAAGCTCAGAGGCCCGGAGCGGGGAGTATACTTCTTCTTTCCATCCTTCCCAACCTTCTCCGTCTCGAGTGGCTCGACGCAGAAGATAAACTCCACCAATGCTCCTGTTACCAGGGAAGAGGCGAGATGCGCGGGCAGGTAGTGGTGCAGGAACAACTGTCTCCCCATCAAGAAGAATGGGAGATAATGAGCTGCCCATGCGAGGAAGAAGAACCCAGTAGAGTTGTAAAGCTTGCTTCGGGTTCTTCTATCAAGAGCATCTACACCTCTTCGCTGCGTGAGTTGGTCTGCGGCAATGATGCCAACAAAGACTGCAAGGACCGAGGACGCGAGCCACCAGCCGATGGGGTTTCCGAGGAAGTAGATTTGTTCTCGGGTATCGTTCTTGGTCCAGAATGAAACGCCGCGCAGCAAGAAAGGCCATTGGATAGGTTGGGATGCATAAGGGTGGGACGAAGTCAATGCGTTATTATGGTGGAACATGGTGCGTTGGAGTTCAAAATACTTCTTGAGGAATGGCATTGACTTGATCTCCTTCGGTGTCCTGACATTTCGCGGGTCCTCGGGAGCCAAGGATGGGATGTTCTCAACAAACCAAAGGTTTGAAGTCTGGAGGATGTTCTTGTTTCCGTTGATCTCCTGTTGCTTGAAGGCCCAGTCGGGAAGTGGCTTGCCGTGTGTCCACATGGCCACCTTGGACGGGTTGTGGATCAATTTGAATTGACCGGACATGGATCTGAAGTCTTGTTTGACCTTTCCACCCTCAATCCTGATCTCGAATAGTGTGTCGTTGTGGCGATCCGCGCTGGCTGCCTCAATATCGATGGTGGTGAACTCCTGGTTCGTAGGGTAGTAAGGAGAGGCAACATCGTGGGATAGAAGAATGGTGTTGGTGACAACGTGAAGCAGCTTTACGAGATCACCATTCTTAACAACAGGGGTTTTGTCACTGCCTTCGGAAATCGGATCGCCGGGGATGATAATCCAGTTGTTGTTAACGTCCTCATACGGATATCCGGTGACCTGCTGGCCTGTGATAACGTAAGCGTGGCTCTTCACAAATTATCACCCGCTTGACAAACCTTGGGATGAAATTCTGCCGTCTTCGTATCTCAGAGGATACTTGTCTGGGTGGGAATGCAAAAAAGCTTTGGTTTCCTTGTGGCGAATGACAATGGTGTCATGGTAGTGAATTTCCACACTATTTAATGTCATGATATTATCACTCAATGTTTCCTGGAACTCAGGAGTCATGAAATCGTCTCCCGGCCCACTGCGGTAAAGGATGGCAAAGTGGACTTGGAACCAGAAAAGGTAAAAGAAGAACGGGACTCCGATAAGACCAAAGGCTCTCGCAGCAAAGTGCTTGGTGAATTCCTGGATTGTTAGGCCACGCTTGATATCAAGAAGGTTCCAGAGATCAATTCCGACAGCAGCACCAATTGTCACAAAGGTGAAAACACCAACATATTTGGTGGAAATGACACATGATAGGGCTACACCAGTCAAAAGCAGCCACTTCCACCATTTACGGCTGAATGGGAGATGACGAAGCTTGTAGAACCGAACATAGCACAAGAGAGAGCAGGCCATCGAGAAAATAAGGGTCGCATCGAGGAGGATGAGACGAGTTTGGCCGATATGTGCATTGTCTATACATGTTGTAAGCATTGCTCCAGCTTGGCCGCAACACGGGCATGCAAAACGCACCGAACAAAACCAACCCGGCAGCAACAATTGAAGCAGGAAGGCTGTAGCCGCTTTCCCACATAGTCAAAAAGACCACCGGGACAGTCAAAGCGCCCATCATGGCGGGCATGGCGCGGAATGCGACATAAGGGACTTTGTTGTCGATGTAGGAATCTCCAATGTTATCGAACAAGAAGTGACCGTCGTAACCAACGAACCAGCCCATAAGGGCGAAAAGAAGCTTTCCAAACGGAGGATGGACATCGAAGAAGTAAGTCCGTTGAAGGTACTGTTTGAACTATGATTAGATTCGAGCTTTTGGGAGGTTTATTGTAGCAACGAACGTACGTAGGATGCAAACTGTGGATAAAAGTCAGCTACCATTCTATCAATTCATAATCACTCCGGCAACACCATACCTTTCCAAAGTGGACCTCATCAAAGACTACTTCGTTAGGATGGCTAATCTTGTAGAATCTTGTAAAGATGGCCGCGACAGTCAACAGGAAGAGCCAGATTCGGAACGGGCCTTGGGCATGACCGAATGCACCCGGGGCAGGCGCAGAAGCCTTCTGTCTCTTGCTGAGCAATTCGTCCTCAGAATTTGAGCCTGATCCAATGTTCAGTACAGCCTGCGCCGCACCCTTCTTCTTCGAGGCGCGCTGGCGAACCCCGGGAGGGGAATCCGGCATAGCTAATCTGTAAACGGTTCCCAAATAAAAGGAAAAAGCTGGCGGCAGAAGGGAGAGGATAGATGCACGGGGGAAACTATAGAATAGGAGGAGGAAATAGGGAAACGAATGAAGTTGCGGTTGTTGGAAGCGGGCTACGTGGTATTGTAATGTTGGAACCTATAAAGGAAGGAAAAGGGGCGAGAAGAAGAAGGCACGGAGGGCAGTGGTGATGGAGGAGGAAGAAAGTCACGAAGCGGAGAGATGGCTCTCCTTGTCCCGGAGGAGTGGTGATGAATTGGAGGACTCTCGCAGCAGTTGACGCGGCTGAGAAGCTATGGTTGACAGGGGAAAAAAGAAAGAAGCCTTCAGCCAATCTGGCCTAAATGAGACTCTTGCCTGTCACTTGGGAAAGTGAAAAGGTGTCCAATATTATTATGGCTGGATATGGCTAGATTTGAGTGCCCTGCGCCCTTAGCCCTAAGCCCTGATCTGTAGTGGAGGGATGTATCTTAAGATTTGGTTGGCGCATCGATCACATAACCCTTCCTAGCTTTGCTATGGGGTGGGCGTATCGTATCATATCATACTTGTACCTATACGGAAGTTGGAGTTGAGCAATCAGGACCCTAATCTGCGGCCTCGTAACCCCTGCTCAGAACGTATCAGCATCTGCGCAACCACATCTCCCTTCGCACCTGTCCCTACCCTGACAGCTAAACCGCGAGTACCACTACAAAGCTCGCCCGTCATGTCCGGCGTTCACCCCTCCCGCAGAGCCTACGTCGAGGAGGATGTAAGTGACCCCCTTTCTAGCATCACTACTGAGATCTGACGCCGACCCAAAACACTAGGACTCCGACATGGTTGATCTGGCAAACGTCCCAATCGATCGCGACTACAGCCTCCCACAGAACATTAAATCAGGGATTGCGCCGGAAAAGGCATCTGCTATTCTCTCCCAGATGGACAGGAAGAAGAAAGCCGCTGCTATTGTGGTGCCTACGGATGATGGCCGGGTACGTGCTCGACTACGAGAACTCGGGGAGCCGATGACGCTGTTTGGTGAGGGGCCGGGTGATCGGAGGGATCGACTGAGGGGGCTGCTATACCAGCTGCAGGAAGGGAATGCTGGGGAGGGTTCTCAGCCCGGTGACATGGATATGCGGGATATGACGGACACCCCAGAACCGGACGAGGATGAGGAGGAGGAGTTCTACACCCCCGGTGTACCTGGGTTGCTTGAAGCGAGACAATGGATGGCTAATTATTCATTACCGAGGGCTCGCTCCCGCGTCGCGAAGCAAAAAGCGGAAGCGAGCATTGCATTGCAAAGACATATCAAACACCGCCGGGCTATAAAAGAGAGGTTATCGGGATATCAGGTCCTTGGGTCACAGATTGCGGGAGAAAGATCTGTCTCTATTGCCAGGTTCTCACCTGATAGTGAGATCATTGCAGCTGGAAGTTGGAGCGGAAGCATTAGACTTCTCACCGTCCCGGACTTGGGGGATAAATCTCTCCTCCGCGGCCATACCGAAAGGGTTGGTGGAATCACATGGCATCCCCAAGCCACGGTATCACTGTCCCCAGATTCTGCAAATCTCGCATCTGGCGGCGGAGAAGGGACTGTCCACCTCTGGTCCCTGACCCAGGATACACCGATTGCGACGCTCACCGGCCATTCGGCCCGAGTTGCACGAGTCGAACATCACCCAAGTGGAAACTATCTTGCGTCCGCATCATACGACACTACATGGCGATTATGGGATCTGCCCACACAAAAAGAATTACTTCTTCAAGAAGGCCATAGCAGAGAGGTGTACACAGTAGCCTTCCAAATCGATGGCGCATTGATTGCAAGTGGTGGATTGGACTCAATCGGCCGGGTCTGGGATCTTCGAACCGGACGAACAATTATGGTTCTCGACGGGCACATCCGAGAGTTAACAGGTCTAGCTTGGAGCCCAGACGGATACAGGGTTGTATCATCCTCCGGGGACGCCACCGTCAAAGTCTGGGACGTAAGGATGGTACGCTGCACCGCTACCATCGGCGCCCATAAGGGCCTCGTCAGCGACGTACGCTTCTTCAGTGGGAAGCAAGACCCCTTAGTAGCAATGGACGGGACAGATGAAGGGCAAGCCGTAGCAGAGGCCATGCGGACCGAAGGCACGTACCTAGCCACGAGCGGCTTCGATGGGAATGTCAATACCTTTTCCAGCGACGATTGGGCCCTCGTCAAGAATCTCAGTGCCCACTCGGGGAACGTCACTAGTGTGGACATCAGTCGGGACGATAGGTTCATCGTTAGCAGCGGGCAGGATCGGACTGTTAAATTGTGGGCTAGGGAGGATATTGAGCTGTGATGAGCGGGGGTGGAGCCTGAATGTTGTGTTGTCCCCGGGGCCCCCCAAGAGCTGACCGATTCCTTCCCCCGCCATCCCTTGCTTGTCTCCGGGAAAATATAAGTGTGTCAGCAGGACATTACTGAACCTTCTGTTCTCCCTGCACGGTGTTTTTGAATTTCATCATGCAGATGACACAAACGACTGCTTGACCCGAGGTTATGGTATGTATCGATGTATCGTGGTCTATAAAAGCATGTACCATAGCCCTACTGTACTTGTATATAATATAAAGGAACCAGCGTTTGAAGTAATGCACTACTCAGCACAACCCAAAGATCGCTGCCAACGGTGAAAGGATTTGCGGAATGCGAATGGTATGAGATCCACCGATGGTACTGTAAGTTTGAGGGTCCACCCCTCAGAAAAACGAACTCAATGACCATCCGGGAAAGTTCGATAAAGGAAGTTTTAAGAGAAAGAAGAAAAAACGAAGTAATATGGTACAGAATCCTCCTTTTTTTTTAAAAAAAAAATATAAAAAAAAGAACCCCTATGCAGACAACTGTGCAAGGGCGTACACATCATGTTCTTCACCCATACACTCCCCCATCCCATGGGAGGGAAGGAAAAAAACACCGACTTTGATCCATCTTTTCTGTATTCCCCCAACCATTTCTATTCGTGATTAATGTAGAGAAAGAGGTCCGGCAGACAACATCCTGATACACCTCCAGTATTATCATTGAAAAAGCCTCCGCAATATATTTTCCCATTTTCCCCCATATTCCCGCAAACGTTACCGTTTCAAAGAAAAACAAAACAAAACATCTAAGCGTGAGCCCTCTTATCATCCGCCGCAAGCTGCTGCAAGCACGCTTCCAGGTCGAATCGTGAGTCGTTAGGGTCGGTGACAACTGCTCCAATCCCTACAATTAGCCTCTCCTCTCCCCTTTCTATCATGAAAACAACATACGCCCACTAGAAGCGGCAGTCCCGTCGGCGGGGAGATGCTTCTTCGCCCACTCCGCCTTCGCCTGCATTATCAACTTCTCTTTACGATGGTACTCGTTCTCGGCCTTGCGGATCTTGGCTTGCGCAGTGAGTTTGTTCTGGTAGGTGAAGCCGTAGAAGATTCCGAGGCCGAGAGCGGAGTAGCGGATTACCTGGTGTGGTCACGTTAATGAATGGACGGATGCATTGGTAAAGCTCGGTGGCTGGCAAGTTGGTGAGTGAGAGGATCGATATAGGGGAGAGGCAGAGACTCGTGAGGCGTAATGGATTGATGATGACGGATGATAGTGGTCATAATGGAGGAAGGGAGCGTGGCAGGGTCAATGAGACTGGTGGATGGAAAACGAATGGGGGAAACTCACGTTGGTGGTCTGCGGTGAGAACATATCTGTTGATTTCTTAATTTTCTTTTCTTTTCTTTTCTTTTTTTTTTTTTTTTTGGAAGAACTCTTGTAGGATGATACGTCGAAGGGAACCAGATCAATTGTGGAATGGGATGGGTCTTTGTTCTGTCGTCTGCTATATGTGGGAGGGGAGTTGTTTGAATGGAATGAACGAGCGTCGGCCCGATGCAGTGGATGAGGTGGATGAAGTGGGTGAGGGTTTTCTTTCTTCCCTTTTCTTTCCTTTTTTCTCCTCTCTCTCCCGGAGATGGGGAGGAAGGTTGGGATGGAATTCGGAGGCACCGTCCTGAAAGTGTCGGGTATCTCGTGCGAGAGGGTTGAGATCGAGGTAACTTTCTGCCTCCTCCGGAATGAAATCGATAAGTAATTAATTATCCGATTTTTAAATTTCCTACTAATAACCACTTCTAAGAAGGATATAGCCACTGATGCTGCTGACTTGTCCCATCATTCTCTACGACTTAACTGTTGGCTTATTGCTATC
This sequence comes from Tuber aestivum, assembly GCA_900010015.1. Taxonomy (NCBI): domain Eukaryota; kingdom Fungi; phylum Ascomycota; class Pezizomycetes; order Pezizales; family Tuberaceae; genus Tuber; species Tuber aestivum. The sequence goes on along the minus strand of LN891121.1, from coordinate 114,072 downwards.
TTATGGTACTACGGGTAACAATGTATGGTAACTTGACTCTGAGCTTAGATGGTATCATGCCGTGCTCGCTTTCTGATTCCTCACTCCTGCTTGCCCGAGGCATCGTTGCCAGGGCCCTTGTGTGTTCTCTCTTCCTTCCCCCTTCACAACTTTGGACCTTCAAGCCCCTAGCACCCCCACCATCTTTCTTACCCCCACCCCTTCCCCCTCCTCCTCCTTTTCCACGACTCAATCAATACAAGCTGGGCTCTGTCGAAAGCTTCAAGGGAACTATCAGCCATGGAGCAACGAAAGGCCGAGATAGCCGCAAAGAAGGCGAAGCTCGCCGAGATCAAACGTCGAAATCAGGAACGGCAACAGTCCCTATCAAGCTCCAGACGAAGCCCAGATGTTAGTAAGACTGAATTAAGCTCTTTCCCTCTATAAGCCAAAACTTGTGTTGGAATTGGCCCGGGCTAACCGGCGGGATCTCACCGTCTGTTCCGACATAGCTCACATCTCCTCATCCTCGATCCTACAATAACCGGCAGAGCGTCGAGGAACTGGTGGCTGGTCTGGTGGGCGAACGGCCGTCGTCTACGGGGCCGGGTGGGATTAGGGGCAGTAGTAGGCCCGGCTCCGTAGTGTCTGTTGCCGAGAGTGGAATCTCGGAGGCTCCTTCCCCTACAATTCACTCGTAAGAGAGCTCTGAAAATTGTTACCCCTGCCGATAATGTTTCTGATTGTGGCTTTAGTCTTAGCGGCCTTACTATGACCTCGGGGATTGCGGCCGACGGCACACCCCTCACATTACAAAACATTTCTACTGCACCTCTCACGGTTTTATATGACGAGCCACCGTCACCTGTTCGCGAGATCGTGACATATAGTAAGGAGGTACAGACCTCCGAGGCTTGGACAGAAGCGGATGGAGGGGATGATGAAAAGGGTTCCCTCAAGACGGATGAGGAGCTACGGGAGCGGATGCGGCAGGAAATCGTGGAAGAGCTTAAGCAGCTGAAAGCTACAGATTCCGAGGAGCAAGATGAGAAAGCTGATGGAGAAACTGCCAATGGGGGTTTTTTTGTCAGGGAATTATCGGACGAGGAGAAGGCAGCTATTACAGCTTCTGAAGAGTTTGTCGACTTCATTGAAAGGTCTTCGAAGGTTGTGGAAAGAGCTTTGGACATGGAATACGATGTGTTGGCGGACTACGGTTTGGGTGTGAACGGGGAGGACGAGGAACAGGCTGGAAGGAAGCTTAAAGAGGTTGCCCAATTCTACGATGAGAGGTGGTCAAAGAAGCGGATGATAAGCGATATCAATTACTCACCAAAGGTATTAGTGTTTGGTTCCGAGACGGGTTGGGAGAATTTGTGATAACTGATTTTCTGAAACAGTTTCCAGAATTGCTTTTGGCTTCTTACACCAAGAACCCTTCGGCGCCACATGATCCCGACGGTTTGGTTCAGGTCTGGAATATACATTTGCACGATAGACCCGAATACGTGTTTCACGCTCAGGTTTGTTTCTTCTCCGCCTTTAGGTGTACCGCTCGGGGTTTAACATGCGGCATAGAGTGACGTTCTGACAGCCCGGTTCTCACCTTTCCATCCCAACCTGATTGTAGGAGGTGCCTACAGCGGTCAGGTTCTGCTATGGGACACCCGTGCCAAATCACAACCGGTATTGAAGACTCCCCTAACAGGCTCAGGTCACACACATCCGGTATATTCGGTTTCGGTTATTGGAACACAAAACGCGAACAACATCCTAAGTTGCTCTACCGACGGAGTGGTCTGCGGCTGGACAGTGGACATGCTCGCACAGCCGCAGGAATTGCTGGAACTAGCCACTCCCGTTCCTTCAAAGACCGATGATCTCAGTCCCACGTGCATGGCATTCCCCCACTCTGACCCAACCTACTTCCTCGTCGGGACAGAAGAGGGCACAATATACCCCTGTCACCGCTACGACCGAGCCGGTGCAAAGGCGGGAGTGGAGCCACGTATTTCATACAAGGGACATGCGGGACCTGTCATGTCCGTGGACTTCCACCCTGTCCGTGGCCCCGTAGACCTGGGTGACCTGGTCCTCAGCAGCTCACTGGATTGGAGCGTTAAACTCTGGAAAGCCCGCCCTCCAGCCGCTACAACTGCAACGGCAAACGGAACACCACAAGCCGCCGCACCAATAATGGAATTCAGCAGAGAAGACGTCGTCTACGACGCTGCCTGGAGCCCAACCAAACCTGGCGTATTCGGCCTAGTGGACGGAGCGGGCCAGCTGGAGATTTGGGATATCACTGTGGACACGGAGGTACCCATTGCTAAAGCCTCGCCAAGTTCTAGAGTTGGGGCCACCCACCTAACCAAGAGTTTGAACAAGATTGCTTGGGAGGAACATGATGGAAAGAGGGTTGCAGTGGGAGGGCTAGATGGTATGGTGACCGTTTTCGAAGTTGCGATGGACCCGCCAAGGAACGAGGAATGGGCGAGTGTTAAGAGGTTGATTGGCAGGACGGAGGGGGTGGTGCAGGGGAAGTAGTTTTGGCGGTGTGTCTATGGGGGAGCGTTTGTGTTTTTAGTTTGGAAGATGGGGGGGAATTCGTGATGCATTCATAATAAGCTTCCACGGGTTCTATTTATTTTATCATTAAATTTTTTATCTTTTTATCTATCTTTTTATCTCTTTATCTTTTTTTTTATTTTTTATTTTTTTAGTAAATTTTACTTTGCAGGCCGGCCGATACCATGTTGTACGCTGCGGCACCTGGGGCAACAGTTCTTTTGGGGAACGGTGTATATTTGATGGTTGTGGACTCCAAACTCGGCACCATTCACCGACAATTTCTGTTGGCGAATCCCGGCTCACTCACAGCAACGCCCGATTCTCCCGGTGATGACTCGCCCCACCACATACTGTGCATAGACAGAATCTCGTCGACTCGATCCTCGCACCATATCCCAAGCTTCCCACATACTCCCCCCTCTCACCCGGTCGGAACACCATCCATCCAGCCATCGAGTGATACTTGATGAAATCACAATCTCTCACTCGCCCCCCACGACATAAACCTCCGATACCTGGATCACCGCCCCCCCCCCCCTTCCCATATGATGCTGTCTACGCTCCACACTCGGGAATACGGTAGTAATCGGTACCCGGGTTTCTAACTGACTTTGCCTTACCCCACCAAAAGGTTCCCCCCCACTCCGGTGGTGGGAATGGTGAGTGAGTTGAAGCTCATTGTAGTTCTGGTACCGGGTTGGGGGATGTAAGTAATGTTGGATGAGTGGGTGGATTATATGTATTTAACTTGTGGCGGTGGTGGATGTGTGGGGGTTATGATACTCTGGGTACTCGACATGGTAGGGATATTCCCGTCCCATTCTACTGGTGCCCCGCCGTGTGGCGTGGAAATTGAAAGGTGTGGGAATAAATGGAAAACGTAATAATGATGATAATGTCATGTATATAGTATGATGAATATATATATATATATATATAATATAAAAGAGGGTCTAAAGCAACCACTGGCAGCACCACTTCTAATAGCAATGATAATAGCAGGGAAAACTCTTATTAGCAGTAGCCTGACTTGACCTATCTATATCCACATTCCCCGAACAGAGGGGGCAAAGTAAGGTAAGGTAACATAAAGTAAGACAGGAAGAAAAAAGGTGACAATCGAAAATCCTCTTGTGTGGGGAATAATTAAATGCTATGTTATAATGCCATGTTTTGTTGTAACTCCGTGTACCGTTTTTGACAAAAGAGAAGGTGAAGAAAAAAAAAAAAGATAACTTTTGTCTAAAAACTAATTCCTCATGTAAGGCGTCTTCATCCAGACAGAAGGGAGATGGGGAAGAAACAAAAGGGAAATATAAAGTAAGAGAAGGAAAAAGACAATTCGTAATCGTGTGAGCTCAACTCAACTCAGAGGTCGTGGAAGCGATGGCTAGAGTTTTCCACGAGGCGGCTGGTCCGTTCCTGTCTGTTCATTCATACAGTCGAGTCAGTCAGTATACTACTTTCGCAAGCCATCCAGGGAGGGAGACAGGAGGGAAAATGCAAAGAGGGGACGGGAACACAAATCAAGGAAAGTTGGAGAGGGTAATGGACCGAAATGTCCAACTAACCTCAACCACTACCATGCACACCACACAAATGTCGTCCTTCTTCCCACCATGAAAGTTCTCGGACGGGAACCGCTTCTGCACCTCCCTTGCAAACGGCCCATCAACCTTCATGTTGATAGACGCCGACTTGGCCCTCGCAGCCACCGCCTTTGCGACTGCAGCCTGTAATCCCTGCCCCTCCGTGAAACTCGTAAGGTTCTCCAATTGCGGGGACGGGACAGTGCCGGCCTCCCCACCGACGATCCACCCCTTACCCGTGACCATCTCGTCTGACACTATCCTTAGGATTTCTTGGCTAGAAAGGTTATCCCAGACACCATCCGTAGCGAACACCACAACATCGCCGTTGCGGAGAGAGTGCGAGGAGACGGAGGCATCCGAGGGTTGGTCGGACAAAGGGCCGCCACCGTACTGCTTTGACTGGACTAGGAGTTTCTTCGGAATCATTGCGAGTTGGTAGGGTGTGTTGAAGTCGTGGGTCTGCGGGGATGATACATAATGGACCTTCCCCTGTCGGATAATTAAAAATCCGGAATCGCCCAAACTGGGATTTGGTGGGTTTTGTCAGCCGGGTCCCAGTTAGGTCCCAATAATCGGAAACATGCAAGAAGGGGGGGGGGGGGGGGGGAAGGTAACCAAGGGAAGAGTAAACGAAAATGGAGCCACTGTTGTGACTGGTACTAAGCCGTACTCACTTTGCGACACTCAGCTGACCATCCGCCTTCGCTACACCAACGCATGCGGTCGATGCTCCGCCCGCGATCGCATCTTCCTCCAATATCTTCTGATACCCGATCGACATCAAGTATTTTGCGTTAATATTGTCCGTAGGAGACTGGTGCGCTGCTGTGGCGATACGTTCGCACAAGGTATGAGAGAAGTCGGCAGAGTCGATTCCGGATTCAATGTAACCACCAACCCCATCTGCCTAGATATTGCCGCGCATTGGAAAAACGGATTAGCTTGAGCCCTTTAATCTCATTTTAATTACCGCCAACCAGTCTCTCTCCCTTTCTCACCGCCATTCCTCACACAAGTACCACGATCCGGGGTCCTAGGAAGAAGGGAGGAGAACTGGAGAGAGGGAGAGGGGGGTGAGAGGAAACGGAATGAAAAAAAAAAAAAAAAGAGCAGTGTTTCTCACCACTCCGGCTGCGACAGCTCCGGTGTCGTTTATCCTAGACACAAAAAATGCGTCCTGCCCAGCATCCGGACGAGACTTTCTCTTCGCAGTGTCGTGAACCCTGTTGTAAGGATTATAATGGAACACATTGTTCGTCGGGCTGAACCTCTTCTGCTTAGCAGAGTAAGCGGCGGAAATCTGGTAGGTGAATTTTTTTGAGGTGGCAGCGTTGGCAGTCATGTTCGGGGGCGGCGAGCCCGAGGCAGAGCTACTGTGGTCAACGGCCTTTGTGGAGAAGGTACGGACGGAAGTCAGCGCCGGAGACATTGGTGAGAGCGGTGGAGGGAGCGAATATGTTATGGAGGGGCAGAAGGTGGTAGAAGTTTTGGGGTGGGGGGGAGCCATTATATAAATCCGCTGCTGCTGGCAGTGGTTGGCGGTGTGGTGGTGGTGGTGGTGTAGAGCTGGCTCCCCTGAGCTGCCTGGCTGCTTGGGGCGTAATGGTGGGGGAGATCGAGTTGGAGGACGAAAAAAATGGCCGGAAGCTCGAAGCGTGCAGGAAGCCGTTGAGTGCAGGCCACGCATTGCCGATGACGGACCCTGAGCCATAAGGCCCATCCCCAGACGCAATGAGCAGCCGCTGCCGCATAAGGGTATCATAATCGTGCGTCAAACAAAGAGAATTCAGGCGGAATGAAGGAAGGAGAAGAAAAAGTCGATGGGGGAATAGAAATTTCGGAGGCTCGAATTCCCAATAATTGTGGTGGAAATTGAGGTGGAGGGATGTGCCCGTGGGAGTGGTGGGGGAACAGAAGGGTGGGGTGGGTACTGTATTGGTGGTGGCGGTTGTGGTCGTGAGAGAGGAGGAAAGCTGACAGGCACCACAACGCAGAACATTTGCCAGTAGCTAAGTTACAAGGTTGGGGGGGGGGGGCGGAGAATCAAGAGTGCGGCGAACGGCAATTCCGAGAAGCGGGAAAATAGCTATAATAGCACACAGAGAGACAGGACAAGAGAAGGAAAGGAAGGACAGGTCCCCGCCGTCCAGCCGGTCTTATTCCGGTGGCGATGTCTGCGGCAAGGTACAGGATCGCGGGACGAGAGATAACAGCAGCAATCAGAATTCCCATCGCATCCAATATACCCAACCGCAATGATCAAGAATTGGGGAAACAGGCAGCAGAAAGCGTGCGACAATCTCCCACAAGGCGCGGATAAATGAATGCGATGCACACAGCATCTGCACCGTGATCGGGAAGACGCACCCCGTAGATAGGGCACAAAGTATGATACGGTATCATAGGTACAGTGCTGAGTGCTCGTGTGATGCTGTACGGTATGTACGAGATACAGATCATACAGTACGGTCCTCTGAACGCTCCCGTACCCTATCGTTACCCGTGCTCGTACTCCAGGCCCGAACCCGACCCGGTGGTGGAGATTATATCGTTATGCACAGCGCAGTATATCATACAACATCTGCAATGGAGCACAGCATAAGCCCCAGTACCAGCCAACGCTGCACAGTGCACAGTACGAGTACAGTATCATACTCCTCCCGTTTGCACCGTACAGTACAGTACAGTATGATACGAGTTCCCCTCCACCACGAACAGTAAAAGAAATGATAATAAAAGCCCTCCCCCGGCAAGAGTTCTTCTAACCCACCCACATACAACACAATGCCACGCTCTCCTGGCAAACTACATGACTCGCATGATACGGCAGGTACAGTACCGGTACTCGTACTGTACAGCCCATGTCACGCCGGTCCAAAAAAAAAGCCCCCAACCAGAAAACTGAAACGCCAGCAATGCTCATCCCATCCCACCAGTTCCATGTTTCGCGGTAAGGTGTTGGGCGGTATCATACTCGTGGATTACTGTATCATAGCAGTAGGGCAAAGGTTACCCTTCCTTTCCTTCCCTGCCTCTCACTCCCTGCCTCTCCCTCATCCACACCATGACGCCCCCCCACCTTTACTCGTCCATGGTTTCATGGTTGCAAGCCAGTGAGCAAGAGCTTATCACACATCACTCCCTTCCATGCATATTCCGTGTCACAAGGCACGAGTATGGTGAGACAAGGACTCGCGTACGGCTTAGCGGAGGCAAACATGATCCGGGACGAAGGGCGACGGATACTTGTAACTCGGATAGATACGAAGGGGAGGGAGGGAGGGAGATATTGGCAAAGGGCCGGCTCGATGTATTACTTTCTTGCACTGGATGGGCTGCCTGGCTGCCTGGCTTCCTTTGTCCAGTGGGGTGGAGATGCGTGCGAGGTTTGTACCGTACTGTGCTGTACCGTACCACCTGTATACTATGATGCCGTGTTCGGTACGGAGGGTGTTGGCGAGTACCGGTACCGGTACTCGTACAGCAGTGGGCGGATTTGGAAAAAGATGGCGGATGAAAGCTTTATCCGTACGCGTGCGTTTCGTGCTAAATTTACAGCGCTGGGTACGATGCTCGTATAATATAATACTAGTACAGTGCACTGCCGATACCGGCATCGTAGCTTCCGATATACCGGTATACTATACATATAACATATTCATAGGACGGTACCGCTTCCCCCTCCGGTCCGGGGTGTGGGGGATTCGGATTGCATACGATACAGCATCCTATCCAATCCCGTTCGCGGTATCGTCAGCATGCGTGAACCGTGATATCGTACGGTATGATACTGTATTGTACTCGAGTACCGTACTCCATTTCTTTGCCAGCCATGGACAGGTACGGGTAGGGTTGGACACTTTTGTCTGGGGGGTCGCCACTTCAACCCGGCCGCGCTGGCAACCACGGTCATGGTCATGGTCACTCGAGACAGTGGCTGGCACGGGCACAGCGGGTGGTGCCGTACGGTGCACGAGCGAGTGGGGCGGGTACAGGTGCCGTAGCCACAATCACGAATCGCAATGTCCCATTCGGTCGAGTTTCACTTGGAGGTCGGGGACGAAGCAGGGCTAAATCAAGATATCGTATGATATTTATGATGGATGGTTCATGATGGGGGGAGCGTTCCCTCCGAGGATACTGTACGCTATCATATCGCTATCATACCCGAAAAGCCCCAAAGACTATTATTGCACAAAAGTTTCCAGATCACGAGCATCGAGCCGGCCCCACCGGAAAGCTCAAACAAGCCTCCAGCCCCCCAAAGTCTTGGCAATCAGGTACTGTACTCGAGTACGTACTATACCGGTTACGGTGCTGCCGCTCCCTCCTGAGTCCAATCCGACACACGTATACGAGTATCATACTGCACGCCATACTACGGCTCCCTCTCACCACCCCTAAACCACCACCACCACCACCACCACCACCACCTTTAACTTACCCCCACAACAGAGACGCAATGATCTCCGATACCCAACTGAACTCCATCGCAATCTTTCTGGGCACACTCATGATGGGCCTGATAGTGCTATACCACTTCCTGGCCGTGAACGCCAGCGACAACTCCAGCGACTCTGCCGAGAAGGTCGGCAAGGGGGCTAAGGCTGTACATGCTGGACATGGTGGACGGGCGGGGGCTGTGGGGACGAAATGAAGCGAATAGAAGAGGTAAGTTTGGATTGCTTGGTTGGTTGGTTGGGGGGGGGGGGGCGATAGAGCTGATGGTTGTCGATGCAGTGTGCGTGCTAGGAAGGGAAGTGGACGGCGTTCATGGCTTTCACCCACTTTCGCGATGGGGAAATGGAGGGGGAGAGGGAGGGAAAGTGGACTTGCTGGACTTCTGTGCTCTACGGGATTGTGGGGAGGAGGTTTTCTATCAAACCCGTTGGGGGTTCTCTTCTTTTTCCTTGTGGGTGATTTTTGCGGCGAGGGTTTTGGACACCTTTGTCATTTCCGGGTATGATACGATAGCAACACAAACACAAAAGCTTGTTCTCTCTCTCTCTCTCTCTCTCTACCTCGGGAACAAAGAATAGAGTCTGATATGATACCGAAATTTTATAATTCGCTCTTCGTCTAATTGATTTATTTCAAAATTTTAAAACTGCGTACTGTATCAGGGTTCGCTGGGGATGGAGAGCTGTTGATATGATGCTGTGCTCTCGGGAGAAGCTATACCCCCCAACCGGTCCCACCCAACAAACTGCCCAGCGAGCAAACTAACCTGCACAATCAATCCAATGCGAACCCACGAAATAATTTCCCTACTCGAGTATGGTACTGTACAGTGTATCGCCGAGATAAACTCCATCCATCCATCCATCCATCCATAAAGAACAAAAAATGCAAAGTGGGAAGCTTACAAGAGGAGGAGGAGGAGGAGGAGGAGGAGGAGAAAAAGGAGAAAAGGGAGAAGAAGAAAAGAAGAAAGAAAAAAAAATTAAATTCGCATCATCATCGTCACCATCATCATAGCTCATGAATAATAATCTCGACATCATCGTCGGTAAACGGATCATCAGCACCCCTCAGAACCACACCCCCGAGCGTCTTAACCTCGGGCTTGTCCGCTTCCTCGCCGGCGCCCAGTTCCTGGGGCTTCCTGAGCACCTTCATGGCCTTGCCATCCTCTTCCTTGGCCTTGTTCGTGTAGTACTTTTCCATTCGGCCCGGCGTCATGATCTCACGACAGGAGATGCTGTTTGCCCGGTCCTCGCGGGGAGGTAGGAATGCTACGTCGTTGCAGAGACGAGGGGTGTAGACCACCATCAGGTAACAGCATATCGAGACCTCCTTGATCCAGCCGATGCGGTCGGAGCCTTGGGGGTTGCAATGGAACTATTTTCCCGAGGTGAATTAGTATTATGATGCTTCCTCTCCATAAAGCTCACCGATCCCTCTCAACACGAAACAATTTCGAAACCCTCCAATCCAAGCGCATCTCGGACAACCAAACTGACCTGGACTTCAATTTTCCTCTCCTTCTTAGTGAGATCACAAGTGGTCCCTCCTCCGAGCTTCTGCACCAAGAACCTCAATTCTCCGGTGGCCTGCAACTCCGTGCCCTCGCCCTTTTGACCTTTGGTGCGCTTCACCGCTTCGGGGGAGACCTGTCCAAGGAGGTAGGACGGTGTGGCCGGGTCTTCAGTCGGCGGCCAGGTGTTCGCGCCGTTCTGTGGCGGCTTCTGGTGGAATTGGCGGATTTCGCGGTTGTGGCAGTATGAGTAGCTCCACCAGCCGGACACCTGTTGTGCCATCCTTCATGTCAACATACTGAAGCAAATAAAGGTGGGGGAGCAGAGCGAGGAGGAGGAGGAGGGGGTGTACGAAGTATAAACATTGCCCCTCAAGATCAGACAGTAATTCCCACCCCCTCGTCGTCGCCCGGACGAGTTCCTTCTCTTCCGCTGCTCTGGACAGCTCCTTCTCCGTTGCGTTCATGGGCGGTGCTGGCTTGACGATGGGAACCGAACATAGGTACCGGCGTCCGTTTAGCCATAATACTTGGTAAGTCTCTGCCTCATGGCTTTCCTCCCCTTCCCCTTCTTCACCCCTTGTTGCGTCCGAGCTCGCATCCTCCCCGGCTGTACCCGTAGCTTTCGGCCGAGGGTTGGAGGATATGGTCGGTGCCGACGAGAGTCGTTCTTCAGCTTCTTCCTCGAGAATAACGTCGTCGCGGAATTTGATCTCGTACTATATATACCCAACTCGAACTCTTAGTGAAAGAAAAAAAGGGGGGGGGAGAAAGGTAGGACAGATATGCGGATTAGGGTACCTGCGGAAATGCCAATAAGTCGTCATGAACGCTAAACATTCCGTGAACCCCCGACCTCGCGACTATTTCCCCAAGGAGGAGCATTAGAATCCCCAGTCGCGCCATCTTTGCTCGAGGATGATTGATCGCTCCTCTTTCACGTTGATTGTTGTGTGTGAAGGGGTAGAGGTGGATGGGGGCTTGGATTGGTGTTTGTGGCTAAGAATATCGGTATTGTTCATGATTGAGCTCTTTTTCGGGGGGGGGGGGGAAGGGTTTCGATTGATTGCTAGTTGTCAAGAGGCCAACTTTCATTTAGTAACGCGGTTGAGGCGTCCACACCACCCCACAACTCCCCGCGTTGCATGGAAGGTCACTCGGCTAGGATTGTCATTCTGGGTTCTCTTCGGGAGGGGGGGGGAATTAAAGATCTTCAGTAGGGAACCCTTGGAGCTCATTTGTTTCCATTAATTAACCTTGTATGCACTGTGGAGATTTACGAGGAGTGGGAGTGGGTGGGGGTGGGAGTGGGAAGTACGATTGGGATGGGATGCTGCCTTCCACTATAATAAGGGACTTGTACCATAAGTTAGACTAATGTCCGTGGGGAACCTCATGCCAGAAGTCAATTACTTGGGGTTCGTGACACAGCTTATGGTCCGGATGCGCGACACAAGCCGAGTTATTTGACCTGGCTCTTTTCTCTCTACTGTACCCGTATGATAGCGTTTTGTCCGCTTGGGATATCATACGAGTACGGTATCTGGGACAATCATCACCTACCGTAGATCCATCCATCCTCAGCAGCACACAGTATGGTAACTGGTAACGTGCACTTTTCGTTATCCCTCTTCCCCCCTTCGGCTCTTAGATTGTCCCTGGTTTTGCCCCTCTGGCGGCACCGTGAGTGCGCGCCCAAGAGTTGGAATCCCCGATCCCTTCAAGTTTGGCCCGGAAGGAATGGAGGAATCCGCGGATGGGGCATATATCACATGTTGATAGTATATATTACCGGTAGACCAACTTACCTGGGCAACAGGACACAAGGACCGTGGGCATCCCCACATTAGGGACTTTGCGAAAAGACCCTGGATGTGGGTCAAACAGGGTTCCGGGCCAATGAGATCGCTAGAATTTGACTCTGGATGCGAAATCGCAAAGTCTCTATTATCTACGATATCTGTATGGGTTGGCGAGATATGGTGTGATACCGTAGTCATTCATTCGGGGGGTTTTTTTTTTCATCAATTGTCATCGTCACGCCGACCATTCGCGTCTAAAATGCCGGTATCGGTTCGCACTCTACTATGTATTGGGCACTGTATCATACCAGTACTCGTACTCGCACTGTGCACTACTGGCTGCGCCTGTTTCAGTATTTAGAATTATGTCCGGGAGAGATGGTGAGGAGGCAACAGCACAGCCATAACTTACAAGGGGGGTGCAGAACAAGGCTGAGGGTCTTGTACGAGTAGGAGAGTTGTGTGGGTTGTGCGTGTGGTGGGTTTGTCACTACCCATGGTTTTGGCGGTTGCTTTTTTATTCTTGTTATTATATGCGCGGGGTGTGATTGGTTTGGAGAGTTAAGGGTTCCTGCATATCGAAACTACTGTATCCCATTATCGAGCCCTCACTGGATCACGCGGTGTCACTCGTGAATGGAAAAATGCTGGTGTTCCATCGGTTGCGCAATCCCTTGGGCGAATTTGTTTCTGGTATGGCGCTGTCAGTGATACAGCGTCTCGTAAATAAGGCGGCAAAGCCCTAGCATCGGCAATTAGGGAGAGGCGATTGCTGTATCGTACTTATAATCTCTTCCTACTCCTGGCTATCCGAGGGGCTAGGGATGCGCTAGTTGGCTTTCGAGCGCATTACCCTCCGTCTGGATGAAAGAGTTGGTGCGAAGGGCGCTGAATAATTGTGTTTGTGGAAAGTTCGAAACTGGAGAAGATTACCGCAAGTCCCTCTTTCGTTTCGTCGAGGTTTACGATGCGAGTGAACATAACACTATTATTATGCTTCAATGTAAGGTCTTGAACATTTGTTGAGGGATCTCGCATGTTTATGGTATCTAGGGGAGCTCCCATGGACATGGATTCATTCATGTCCACAGCTACCCTTTCACTTGAGAGGATTTCTCACCTAATCTCTTGATGTCGGCATTTGTGGGGTCTGCTGTAAGGGTGAAAAGAAGGGATATATCGACTCATTTGATGCTTGATTGTGGGATTGGTGTATCTGTGAAGCGAGCGGGGACATTGTTGCCAGGAGGACTCTCAGAGAGATCCTCCGGGGTTTCCCCACTACCATCGCAACGTCGGTGGCCCGTTCTGACATGGTTTTATTCTGGGGTAGCGGATAGGTATGCGTTTGGTGGCCGGGCTTAAGTCCGGAGTGATACATAATACTCCTTTCGTGGTTACAGGTATCGCGATTAAAGGATTTACCTACTGGATACCTGATGTTCGGGGAGCTCTAGAGTGCAGTCTAGGTGGCTCGGATTATATTGCTAGCCGGTGGTGTAGGGGCAGATGCGGCACCGATTTCGATTCCATGTTCCAGCCAGGAGTTCATCCACAGAGAGTTGGGCATCATACAGGATCTCCGACTCCCTGGGTATTAAGATTTAGGCTGTCAACTGACCCCCACTTCCCAAAGATACTAGCCTGGCTTCGACGGCTAGTCCGGGTGTTCGGACTTCCTCAGGGGGTAGCAGCGAGCCCCCGGGCACGCTTATTGATGGCATAAGAGCCACTAGTAAGAATAACTAGGTATCTCCGCAAAGCAGGGTCCGTATTTCAATCAGTGTCAGGTGGTAACATAGTCATTATGAACAAGCTTCTCTGAGGTGCACAACCACTTCTCCTTTGTGGCCAATCTCCGAACTTGGGCGCCGGAGGGTGGAGGAGTAAAAAGTATTTTTGAGGGCCGTTCGATCAGTGTGCATTCCATGTTGCGGTCCAAAGGCCTTGATGAGGCCCATACTAGCGAAGTTCGGACTTACATCCTGGATTTTGATGATGGGGATGTCCCTGTTACCAGGAATGTCATTATGCTCTCTTTGAATTGTCTCCGTCCCTCACCCCCCCCACACCCACCAACCACAAATTCCACCGCGAGCTGCACGATGCACTTTTGTATCTTAATTGCCACCAACCATCTTTTCCAAAGAAAGGTTTCGGTTGATGGGTCCGAGACCGGGTATTACCCAGTTATATCGCGATCTTGTGACCATCCGCCATCATGGGTACTGCTAGCCGTTCCCTCCGCTCTGAGATGATTTTGGTGAGCACTAATTTTGGTAGGTATTAGCACTCCGACTATGTTTATACTGTGGATGTAAGCATTGAATACGGTTTAGCAAGGGTGGGCTATAATTGAAACGTTTCTAGTGGACCACGGATCGAGTTTTGTTCAATTTGGATACCGATGCCAATGCTCCATCTGCGTCATGGGATGTCACTCACGCTGGGTGTCTGGTGTTCCCGCGTATCCAGTTTCCTCGCTACGCCCAACTTGAAAGTCGGACGCAATGCCCCGAACGAGGTTGCTGCGAGTCGTGGATATTGTATGATATTGCGGTGCTCTTCTGTTATAAACTTACCAATGTGCGGGTGTCTGATGGTCTTCGTCCATACATCTGTGGCGCATGACCGCCCCTGCAGCTCTCTTGCTCAAAACCAAGCATACGGTATCGTGCCTTCTCATCACTGGCATTCCGGGGCCCTGGTAGACCCACACGTAGGTGTCTTTGCCGCTGGGTGTCCGTCATCGGTGTCCACAATCTCTCACCTCTTGAGGAGGCACAGCTCCTATAACGCATTCAATGCTGAATAAGGTAGTATCATTTCCCTTGACCTCCCGCGATTCAAATAAAAATAAATAAATAAAATCCAAATTACCCTGCTGGAGGGATAAGTGTTAGTTCCCACAGTAACATTTCGTGAAATACCTAGCTGGCGCAGTGGTTAATATGCCATGAACCAATTAACCCCCGTGCAATTAGCAGGGGTCCAGGAGTTCAATTCCAATCTCGAAATGGGTTATTGTTGAACGATCCATCACGGAGGGTAGGAAAAAACAAGAAATCCTACCCTATGGGGACTGGAAGACTGAAGACCTTACCGTAGCTATCTTCAACAGGGCTGTAGGGGAAACCAGTGCTGTTACGAGATGGTAGAACCCGACTCTGGGCCTTACACGCAAGGTGGGGTCCGCGATCGGCGGGGTGGCAGCAGAGTAGGCAGAAAAAAAGACGATTTTTTTTCCGTCTTTTGATACGGAGGAGCTACTGTAAATTATGAATACTATGCAAACTCTCTCTGGTGCGGGAATGCTTAAGGCAGTACGTGAGGGTGGCCATTTACCACCAAACCCCTTTCCCACTGATGGCTTCCCAGTCTTGTATTTTCTCAAACAACCAGGGTGACAAGCTATGCACATCTAACGCAAGGTATAGGATTCCTTCAAAGTCTGTGGTGATTGGAGCGAAGCCCAAGATCCTACCAGAAGCTGTTTGAGATTTCCGTTATTCGAAACGGAGACACGGGGTTGGCGCCATGGGGACCTTGGAGGGGGGGGGAAGAGGCTGGTATATAGCTCCCGTTTAATTACAGACTCCAAGATACACGGCATTGCGCAATCACCGAAGGTGGACTTACGGTGCTACAATATTAAGTATTAACTAGCAAGAATCCAACCTCTATAAGGACCGATACACCATCATCACAAGAAGTCACTCGTATAAGGTCCCCGGCGAAACAAGGGAAAAAAAACCCCCCCTCTTATCATATCATATACGCGTCAATATTCTGCGATATCGTACATTTTTTTTTAGTTTTTGTGTGACGATTCCAGGCTAACTTACCCGTTTGAAATACAAATACGATACATGGGTAAGCTATTGGGAAGCCGGTAGCGTGCAGCGGCCCAAATACGCAGACAAGAACCTGTCCGGAAGAAGGAATCGTATTGCGGAATGGGAAGAAACCCCTCCACTCTCTCTCTCTCTCTCTCTCTCTCTTGCTCTCTTTTTTTTTTAAAAAAAAAACAAAACCTCCTGGGATTCTTCATTACCGGGTAGGATATCGTGCTTTTGGCAACTTTTGTTGCCTGATATAGCGTTGGGGGGAATATTTGTTCAGGGAGCATCGGTTTCTGGGCGCTGGTATGTTCTGTCGTGAGGGTTCAGAGTGGGGAAATGGGTACGTATCGAAACGCTACAGCTTGGCAGGTGGGCTCGAAATGGAAATGTTGCTAGTCCTATAAAATATTCCCCCGGTATCTCGCGTTTCTCTTTTTTTTTCCTCCATGGCCTTTTCACCTCTTTTCTGCCATGCTTATCGCCCAAGGGCTGCCTATCCATGAGATGCCAACTGTATAGATCGAAATGATCAATTCATCGCTCTGGTATACACCCAAGTTCCCCTAGAGAGACGAAGGGGAAGAAAAGAGCGAAAAAGGACTCACTGATAATTATGTGTATACGGCTTTTGGCTCCTCGCATCCCTCAATGCAAAGGTTGTACACCTTCTGTGTATCCTCCTGGCCCATGCCCAGGATCCCTAAGCATAGCGAGACAGGGAGCCATGAATGCCGTCTCGTATGGTACTCTATGAGCCTGCAGTGGCCGTCGGTCTTGAGGCTTTTGCCGGAAAGCCATGTGCTACATGGCCTCTTCGGCGTGTGCAGTTGGGCGTCCTTGAAGCCCACTTTTTGGGCCAACTCCTTGGACCTTTTCCCCGTCGGCCAAGGCTGGGCCGGGTTTCCACGTGCCCGCCTGTCAGTGCTCGAGGATCTTGAGGATCGCAGCATCAAGCGGGGTGGTGTTCTCGAATTGAACACCGGGTTGGCCTTCGACCAGCTCTGTGCAGCCGCTGGGCTTGCAATTGTCTGGGTTTGGAGGGGCTAGTTGGCGGTGATGTTGAGGAAGGGAGGGCTTATGGGGGGAAGCTTATTGGTACATTATTTCAATGCATGGTTGCGAGTTTCAGAATGGGTTATCAGGGTGCGGGAGCGGATTAGATCGGAATGACTCTTTGAAGTGTGGTTAACTGGAGGGAAATGGGTATAGTTGGGGAAGGGTTATGCATACAAAAGGGAGTGCACAGTCGGACTTTGCATCGTTAATTTCGAATCGTACTGTTTGGTAAGTTTAGAATTAAGTTAATGCTTAAACATCAGGATACGGTACCTTTGAAAACACTCGGGGCGATGGAATTGGTTGCTATTGATACTATAATGGCTAAGGGGAGGGAATTACCAAACCGATTTAATAAGACTAATGTCAATCCTAATAGCGTTGGTAGAGGCATATGTTCTAGTAGGTATTGTCTCCATAGAATGTAAAAGATATCAGAGAGACTAATTCCCCGGCGTCCATGGCCCAAACTGCCTCCCAAGTTCCGATATCTGAGATTCTCCGAGGCTTTTATACTAGGGAGGGGGGAATAGCCTGCCATTGAGCAGGAGAGCGCATAGGTGGTGATGCATAGCCAAGCTATCATGCATATCACTCGTTAGGAATTCCTCCCCTTCAAGGATAGGGATAGTGTTATGCTAGCCTAGCTTATTATATAGGCCTCAGTTATAGCTTAACTTATCATTTATTAGAGGATATTGCCCCCCACATAACGTCCTAGGAGCCGAATTTGTGTAATATTGATAGCTAACGGTGGGGGGGGGATTAGATAGTCAACCATTCTCGTAGACATAGCCGGGAATCGAAGATTCTAGACTAGCAGTATCGCTCTCCCTTCGAGAATAGGTTATTGGTTCAGATGCGCATTTCGAGTGGAGCGTACAAGCATATACACTTGCAAAGAATCCGCAGTGTCAGAGGTAGAGTTCTGAGCCCGTGGGTCAACTAGACAAACCAATGCCCACTGAACCTTCAACTCAAAAGGGTTTCATCAGCAAGAATGCTCCTAGAAAGGGCGCCGAGACACGCCTCACCACTCTGAACGGGACCTGCCGAGCCATCTACCCCTCCCCGGGGTTCTATATACTTGAGTAGTCTCGGGATGTCCCTTAGGTGGGTAGGTATGGAATGGAGGATGGTCGGGGGAAAGAAGAGCTTCCGTGTGCGGTGGCACCCCCGACTGCAGGCAGATACAGCCGCCAACTCCCTCCCTCACCCTCTCTCTGCGAGGGGTTTCTACAGAATCCACTACCATACCACAAAATTGCTACTGTGCAGCAAGTTATGGTTGTGCCTCGTACTTCAAGCGTGGCTGACTTCTGATCTGACTTCTCTTACCCCGTCGAAGATATTTGCACGCACAACTTGCCGGCAAAAGATCATACCAGCAGCTAATTTAAGCGAGTCTTAGTGTTAAAGGGAGGTTGAATGGGAGAAAGCTCCCCGAGCATTTGGTGGGCTTGCGGGCGGCCGAGTTTTTGTGTGAGAAGTGCATGGTGGATAAGTATTCTTGGCGGAGTTGAAGATGGTTTGGGTATTGCATTTAGAGCAGCACTTCTAGTTTTAAATGATGCACAATTGTGCGGACATAAGAATCCCTAGATGCCGGCTGCCGGCAACCTGGTTGAGAGGTTCCACGGTATATATGATAGCAGTGGGGGCCCGTCGGTTCTGAAGAATTCGCATCATGTGCCCCGTTAGAGACTTTTGCATACCCTATGATACCGGTAACTTATCGACCGGTTGATCTTATCCACAGTCTATCGTGCTGCGGTGTCCCATTTGTGCTGTACTCGAGTACTTCTTACGGTAATACAATGTACCGGCAGCCGGGCTCAATCAAACATTAGTCTGCCCACCACAAACGGCAGAGCCTCTCACTCTCGTCACTCACTCCACCTGGAACACCCCGCATAGAAGCGTCATATAAGAACCCCTCCTGCGGCTCACCGAATAATGAGTCAAGCCAAACTCACACTTCCACTGCTCCTAAGGCCGCGTCTTCTACTCTCCCCGGGATATTTCTCCCTACGGGCATTAATGGCCGGGACCCGCATTCACTCCCCATCCCCGCAGGGCAGATCCGACCAGAAGCGCAGACGACTCATCTCGAACACTACCGCCGCTACCACCACTACCACCGCATCCTCTCCCACCCCAACAGGCGCCTCGCAGAAATACAGCACAATGGAAACTCCCGCTGCCCTTACCACCCCACCTACCCTGACCCTCTCGTCCGAGGAAGCCGCTGTGCGCAAACTCTTTATCGACGCTGCGCAAGAAATCGACAGAGACAGGCCCGGGGATGACCGCCTGGTTTTACGCTTCACCGGCGGCTGGGTCCGCGACAAGCTCCTGGGTGCCCGAAGCGTGGACATCGACGTGGGGATAAACAATATGAGTGGGTACGATTTTGCAACTCGACTGTCGGAGCACATCAGTGCAAACATGGAAAGGTACGGCTTTGAACCGCGCAGTGTGAACAAGGTCGAGAGCAATCCCGAGAAGTCCAAGCATTTGGAGACTGCTACTACGAAGGTTCTGGGATTCGATATCGACTTTGTCAATCTGAGGAGCGAGACTTATCCCGGGGATAGTCGGATTCCCCATATGGTTTGCTGCACTCCACATCCAGCTGTTTCATGGGGGGATGTTGACCTGATTGCCTTAGGAATTCGGAACCCCAGAAAAGGACGCCCTCCGACGTGACTGCACCATCAACGCCCTCTTTTACAACCTACACACTGAGTTGGTAGAGGACTTCACGGGCCTTGGCCTGCAGGACCTAGCCGCCCGCTTAATCCGCACCCCACTGCCCCCGAAAGAGACCTTCACCGATGACCCCCTCCGCGTCCTCCGCTTAATCCGCTTTTCCTCGCGCCTCGAATTCACTATAGCTCCTGAAGCCAAGGCCGCCATGAAACTCCCGGAAATCAAGGCATGCAATTTCCCTTCCCCCCAGTCACAGATTATCACTCACACCAACTAACCCTTCCCCGTGTTTTGCAGGCCGCCCTCAGAACAAAAATCTCCCGCGAACGAGTCGGCATCGAGATTGATAAGATGTTCAAAGAGCGTGATCCCCATGCCTCCCTGAGCCTAATCCACGAGTTGGGCCTCTACAACGAGATATTCGCCCCGCCAAACCAAGACTTCCCCCTCCTCCCCGTGCAGGACATGAAGATAGCCGCGGACGCCATGCGCTACCTACTGTTCGGATACATGTCTTCATACCCACGCATTTCCAAGCTCCTGGCGACTAGTGGCGAGAGGTATCTTGCCTGGAACATCGCCGCCATGAGCCCCTGGAAAAGCCAACCCGTGTTCCCAGCCGACAAGAAGAAGAACACGCCTGCCGCTGCCACAGCCATAAAAGAGGGCTTGAGGTGCTCCAACAACATCACTGGGACAATAGCGAGAGCATTCGCAAACCACGATCTCATCCAGAACATAGTCGTCAGCTTGGAGCACTGGAGCAGAGGCAAAGCAGGCCTGGAAATGCGCGATTTGGGTGCCGACTGGAGGAATCAGGTTGGCGCTTGCTTGATGTTCGAGCTCATGGACTTGAGGAAGAGGAACGCTGGTGGCGGTGGGGCGGAGGAAAGAGGAATAATGGACAAATACGAAACCTTTCTGAATGTGATCGCGGAGAAAGGCTTGGAAGAGGCTTTCAATTTTAAGAGTTTGTTGACTGTATTACCCCTCACCCTCACCCTCCCTCCCTCTTTCTTCCCGCAATAGCGGAAGAGTAACTAATAGTCGGGGTGTTCAGGGCAAAGACATAGCAGCAGAATACGCCCTCGCCCCAGGACCCTGGGTGAGGTTTGCCATTGTGGAATCCCTTCAACATCAACTCGATAATCCACACAAAGGCAAGGATGAGCTATTGCAGTGGGTTCGCGAGAACCGGGAAGCGGTTATGGATGGTCTGGAGTGCGTCGGTATTGGCGAGGGGAAAAAGAAGTAAACGAGGTGAGATGGGAGGAGGGAGAGGGAAAATGTAAGGATGTGCCATGCTTTTGGTATATTATGTACAATAGAAACCGGAGGTTATTATACTACTACAAGCACCGGTAACGGTAGTAGTAGAGAGGGTCGAAGTTGAGCCAGCGGTAAGCAGCTTCACAAACCCCATATCCATCCAACCACTAAATCCGTCAGTCCATCCGCTATATCACATGAGGGTAGAGTAGAGTAGAATAGAACATTACAAAGGAAAAAAACGGAAAACAAAAACAAAAACAAAAACAAACAACCCCCCCCAAATCACAAACAGACCGACGTTCCAATACGAGCAATGTAGGCAAAGCAAAAACAATGCCAGTCCACGGAAACAGTACAGTAAGTACAGTACAGAACAGAACAGAACAGCAATAGCATTCACCATCACCAACACCTTCGAATTTCACACCGAGCCCACCCCACCTCTAAGTTGGCAAATTCCCAGTTCCACTTTTCGCTTTTGTCTCTGTTTTCTCCTTCTTTCTCGAAATTCCTGGAAAAACAAACCCCCTCCCTTCCCACGCACGGAGAAAACAAAAGGAAAGCCTGGCCCCCACCTCCGAGAGCAAAAAGGAATATATATATATGTATATATATAAAATATATCAAAACAAAACCTCCCCCAGCTCCCACTACGCAGAACCCCCCCCCCCCCCCCACACACCGCATCCCAAACAAGACTCATTGAACTTTAAACTTTTTTGATCTCTCTCCCACCATTCCACCTATAAATTAACCAAGGACGCCCAAAGTGAATCCAGTATTATGAGACAGACAGACGAAAGAACTAAACGGATAATTTATTTCGTTCCCCTTTCCCGGTTCCGGGGAAGAAAAGAGAGAAATCTAGAAAGGGACAGATGGAGGGGTTGGTCCGGCGCCCGATAGCGCAGCTTTTTCTTGCATTTCCTGGATGGCTTCTGTGGCGGATTCGATGGATACGGAGATGCCGAGTTTTGCCTGGTTCTGTTTTTATTGGGTTAGATATATATGAAGAGAAGCATACTGTGTGGGATCCTATACCTTGAAGTGATCCACATCGCCCACAAAGGTCAGGGTGACAGCCGGCGCAACTCTCTTTTCCAGCATGCAGGCCAGTTTCCCCTGAGTATCCACTTGCGCCCTAAAAGTCGACATTCTAAAGTCGTATTTAGCACCCAAGGTGGTGACACCCTCCTTCTTCATGCTGCCGCCCATCATGCCACCTCCCCCGTCCCTGGCCATTCCTCCGGCGAGTGTGAGCTGGCAGTCCACTCCTGCTTCCACCCTCTCCGCGATCTTGCGCCAGTATGTTGCCTGTAGCGCTCCGCCGGCTTGCAACTGTGCCGAGGCAATCCAATCCTTGGTAGCGTATCGGGCAACGTACGACAGGGCTGATTCCGGTCCTAGAGAGGCCGCGGAACGCTGCCAAACAGATTCTATGCCGAGGGCGAGATTGGGGGTGACGGACTGGAGATACGAGCCGATAAAGATACCCGTGAGGGTACCCTCCAGCAGCGAGGGGTTGAAGGCCTTGATTCCAGCGGAGAAGTCCGCGCCGGAGTAGTCTGTATCCACGGTGAAAACAGGCTGGGGGGGTTGACTCGGAGGTGTCAATTGAACATTGAATTTGCTGGTAAGTTCGGGTGACCAACGGTAATTGAAACGGCCTGCCAATTGACCTTCGTTGTCGAGGTTGGCTTGAAGGAATGCCTGTTCTGCGTTAGCAAATCTGAAAAAAAAAAAAACTTTACAATTCCCCCACCACCACCAAAGTTTTCCAAAAAGAGAAACAAAAAAAAAAATTTGCCCCCCGCTCCCCAAAGCGGACCAGCCAGCTACCCCCAATTCAAACAAAGCATAATTCAAACATTGAGAAAGACTGGCGAAAGGGCGGAATGAAACGAACCTTATTGGTCCCGAAGATAGCCGCAAAGGTATAGGGTGGGATTCCCTGGGCGCCCATGGCGAAGGCATGGGAAGTCTGGAATATAGGATCCATGGAGAAACTCTTTGAAAAGTCGGCCCTCATCCCCGTGAACATGTAATTATTGAGAAACACATCTTTCTGGACCTCGCGGGAGACATTCTCGACGGTGCCCGGGTTCGTCAGGCCCAGGGTGGCCCGACGTTCATGGAAGGACTGGGAGAGCGATGATAACAGAGAAGTGATGGGATTCTCCGTCAAGAAGGACGAGACGGGTTTCTCGCCTGTGGGGTTTGGTTTTGTAGCCGTAGACATTGATATGATGGCTGCGGCTGCTACGACGGAGGAGGAGGGAGGGAGGGAGGGAGATGGATGAGAGTGGTGTGGAGGGGGAGGGGTGGGAGATATGTGCCCGGATCAAGCAAGGCAGGATAAGAAACCCGGAGGAAAGGGAAGGGGCGTGTGGAATGGTCTGAGATGGGAGGGGCGATGTAGAAGGGCAACAAGAGATGGGAGATTAAAGGGTTGGTGGGAGAGGAAGTTGGTCGAGATGTTGAATAGAGTCGGGAACAGAAGGAACCTGGACGCGCCGAGAGCCTCCACGCTTTTTTTTTTTTTTTTTATCTCCACCACCGGTACCGGTATGGCACAGTGCAGCAACTTACCGTATGCTTACAGTTTCTGCCTACCCTACCATATTCGGACGTTCGCCCTCACCAAAAGTCTCCCCTCTTCCCTTCACCCCTCCACAGTCCCCAGAGTTCGGAGGGCATGCGCATGTCTGGGAACGGCAGTGGCTCCCTGAATGCCAAGGGAGTGGCTGGTGAGCACCACAACCTATCATATTAGGGGTTGCGCCAACAAGAGTGTCCTATCATCGAGTGCCAGAGCGGCACGGCCTCTGCCGGTTGACATCATTGAGGCTCCTCCTTCGTCCCATCTTTTATCCCTGCCTACCCTATATGGACCCCAACGGCCGCCCCTGCCGGACTACACGCGCAGAAAACCTATGATATTCGGGCATAAGAACAAGCGCATATCATACCGTATCAGCGATACGATTACAGGACATGTGTGGACTAACCCCGTGAACCACCAATACCTTATCTCACCCTGCACCTCAGCCGATAGAGCCCTTGTGCTACCGGGCTTTGAAGAACTGGGCAGAGAGTCGGGGTGGTGTCTGGCCTTTCCAATCCTTTATTTCCCCCAACTTTTAGACACAACCCCGCCGCCCGGGTGCCTTAGAAGGCATCCTTCGAGCTGCCCTATAATGCAGGTCTTTATGATATCATGCGGTGAATACAACCGCTGTAAAAACCAAGCACCCCCCCCCCAACATACAATCCCGTATGAAGAGGTGCGAGCAAAGGAAGAGAGAGAAACCCCACTGCCGGTATGGTATGACACATCCCCCAGCCAGCCCCGGGTATACAATCTGATGGCTGCATGCATCGACCGGCACAATGGGACGCAAACCGCGGAGCACAAGTACAATAGGCAGAGGCTGATAGAACATTTCCAGCAAAGTTCAAGTCCAACAGCCAAGGAGCCTGGGATATTTACAGGCACGGTATGATACAATACTGCACCGTACCCACACTATAACTTATCATCAGGGAGGGCCATCGTGACAGGTTTTGCGTAGCCAAACGCCATGTAACTCACAAATTAAACCGCCCATCCAAGAAGGCCAGCCTGCCGCTACCGCGTTGGAATAAAGTATAGTACCACACCAGCACAGTACTACCAGTAGTCCATCATAATATGGACACGAATGCCGGGTCAAGATGCCCTTTCTCCAACCCCCAAAATATTACGATAGGGAGGTATTGCTGCGATACTACTGTAATTTATGATACCGTCGCCTTGACTTGAACCACAAGTCACCTATCACCAGAGCAACAGTAGAGCACCACCGTAATCTTTCCCCCAAATCCGGACTAGCGCAATATATGTCTCAACCTTCTCGAACGAGAAAGTACGGTATCATAAGTATGATATCATGCTGTACCGTAGTACAGGAGTAAATGATCGAACACCCGCCATCCAGCTCGAGCCGGAGGCAGGCAAGCAGTCAGGCAGGCCGCATGAAGGAAATAATAGCCCAAACCGCAAGCCCGCAAAAGCGAGCAGCCAGATAACCTTATCAATAGAGACTTGCGCAGCCAGATATATGATACCACAGGAGTACGATAGATAGATGGATATCCAATTCGCAGCACTAGCACCTATCCCAATTCCCCCCAAGAATCGGACGGAGAACCACGATGTCTCCCGCTCTCTTATCACCACTATCACTATTAAATGAAGAACAGGTCTGATGAGATCTTCCCCCATTCATGATACTTTCCCAGCCTTGGAATACTCTCCCAGTGCTGATATAAGTGATTAAATAAACAAATATCCAGCCAAACCCCCCAGCACATCAAAGAAAATTAATCTCATGGTCGAGACATCGTATTCATCACCGCTATTACAGCATCGTATGATAACCGCGCAGTAACTTACTGCACTACCGGTGGTATGATACCGTACAGTACTGTACAAAACACTGCGTGAAAGTCGGTGACAACTAAAGGAAAAGTCACGAATTGGTACTTGTACCATATATTAACCTCGCACACACCAAACCCCACAGCCGCTACCGATCCACAATTCATCGAGAAAACACCGCAGGCAGAATTATTGACTGACCAAGGTGCGAGTGATGGGATTCGCGGGGTCAGCAGGTGTATATTCGAGCGTCTTAGTAAAAAGTACTAATAATGGTAATCATTTCCGTCAGTCTCGACAGTGATCTGGCTAACGACAAGACAGGTTCTAGATACCGCCAGAACTATGATAGGACCTTTTAGCTTGCCTTTCCTTCTACGCGTACGATACCTGAGAATGAAAGAAAGAAAGAAAGAAAGAAAGAAAAAAGAAAAGAAAAAAACTACACTATTCCAAAATACTGTACTTATCCAACACCACCCCTAACAATTACCTCCATTCCCACTTTTATTCCCCATCTCATCAGAGCGATCAATCGAGGAGGGGCCCTCCAGAATCTGACATCGTACATCACCAGCTATGCCATTTTCGGTGTGCCTGGTACAAAGCACTCGTACTGTACTGTACAATACCGGTACGCCAAACCAACTCCTATGCTGTACGAGACGACACTTTTGCCGCCAGGATCATAAACCGTACAGTACTCCGTATGTACTTGTATGTAGAGTAGCGGTCACCAACCGACCAAACTAACCAACTAGCTAAACCAACCAACTTACCCTTCCCAGCGATTGCGGTATTATATCAGTTGTACGAAAGCAGATGTCGCCAGATCATGATACCGTCATGATCAAGCTAAGCTAAGCTAAGCCAACCGGTATCATACCCGAAAGTTTAAAAAGAGACGTCTCAACTCTAATACCACGGTCGCCCGTCCACCGTAGACAACATAGGATACCGCACTTTTGTCGTACTATATAGCTTACCCTGCACCTATAGGCGCACGGAGCACAGTGTGATACGTGCCTGACTAACTAGACTTTAATACTCATCCATTCTACGGTACTAAATCTACTTCTGGTCGGTCGAGTGAGCATTCGTGACCACGCACCGGGTATCATACTCAGGTCCACCTACTTCGGGTTAAGCTACTGGCATGCTTGATTCTGTTGGGTTCCTAGCGGCACGAATGGGCAATTTTTCCGATGAATCATCGCGTCACTTTTGGCAGCTGCATAGTTCCCATCACATACGGTGCCTGAACACGGAAGGGAAAAGGGCACGATAAAGTAGTGTCGTTGACCTGGCTATAAGCCAAGTTTGGCAGACTATAGGTACTGCAGTATGGTGGTGGGGTATCCCACCGGTATCATCTGTACCATACAGGCACCCGAGCGAATAGCGATAACCTCCGCGTCAAGCCTGGCTCGAAAAAGTACCCACTGCCAGCCCTCAACTTGAATTTAATTTCGAAATCGCATCGCAGTATTGCCACCGGGATCCCAATCGAAAGAAGAGGGAGAAAAAAAAGGAAAAAGAAAGGCCCGAGGAAAAAGGAAAGCCCAAAACCACCCTACAAAAAGACCCAAAACACCCCCGCCGTGAGGGGTAAGAGGGGTGCTCGTCCTTGGGTATTATTGTTACCCTTTTCTCTCCAACCGGTGGAAAAGACAAAAAATAGAAAGAAAAAAAAAGCAGAGAAACAGAAACAAAAGGAAACTATTAACCCTCCTTGTTACCCCCCAGTTTCCCGTCAGAAATGCAAGCGCGAGAATCAAAAACTCCAGTATCACCCATTTTGTTCAGGCGCGGGTCGTCCATGACCACTGTGGACCGCAACTCCTTCACGATCCGCCGGCATTCACTCACCGTATTCAATGCATCACCATCCTCATCACCATCGTTGGTCATTCCTTGGCCAAGCCGTCCCGACATACTCTGAGCTATCTGTGCCAACATAGCCCGGCCCGTCGCGTCCTGGGGAAGGAGCGCCAAAGCCGGGCTGCATTTAAGCAGTCGCTGAAAAAGTTGTCGGGTTGGCTTGGCAGTGACCAACCAACAGATCAAGGGGAAATAACGAATCAAATCCGAGGTCGGAATGGGCGTCCCCTTCCTGAGACTCAAGAAGAGTTGAAGAAAAGGAATCTGAATCGAATAGAGAGTCGAGGCCATCATCTCCAAAAGCACAAACTGCATCAGCCAAATCGCTGCCACCTCCGCTGGTGGGTCCCGCGGGTTTAATGCTACCGATAGACACTGCAGGTCGCACATCAATGCAGCAGATTGATGTGTCATATCGGGAGCCTCATTAGGATCCGCAGACGATTTGGAGGCTAGCGTGGTTGAAGAAGGGATGATGGAAGAGAGGTCGAGGATAGCATCGTTTGTAAACACCTGGAATGAAGGAGCGGGGCGGCCGACCATATTGCCACCCATGCTTGTGAAGGCCTTGATAGAATCCTCAAAGGACTTGAGCTGTCGCTGCATCTCCTCCACACGTTTGGCAAGAGATGCGTTCTCCCCCTCAACAGCCGACAGCCGAGTCTTGAGATCGTCGTTGTCTTTTTCCAGAATAGCTTTCTCATCTTCAAGCTCCTCCAACTCTTTCCTTCTCCGCTCCCTAGAAGCCTGAGCAGCTGCGCGATTTCTCAGAACGCGCTCGATCCGGCGCTGTTCCTTCTCGGCAGCGGTCTTTGCACGTTTTCTATGCACAGTATTAGTACAAGTAGAAGAGAAAGATGCAAAGTCACGTCCACCAGACGCGAATTATACTCGGGTGTGTCGGTAAAAATCGGAAAGCTTTTCCCACTAATCCCAACACACATCCCTTTGGAGGAAAAAGCTATACTTTCCGGTTTTTACCGACACACCCGAGTAACATAACATAGGGAGCCCCAACTAACCTTGGAGGGAGGTTTGTGGTGGGAGTTGGCAGTTCTTGGCCCCATGATTTCCTCTTCTTGGCAGGCTTCTTCTCTTTCTCAGGTTCGGGCTTTGGCGACAAAGAGGGCGAGGAGTCCCTTAGTTCAACAGGTGAGTCCGTCAGAGGGTCGAGCCTAAGTAAATCGAGTTCCTCCAACTCCGATGGAGCGTAACCGCCAGTCGGAGAGAATCCGAAGATATCTGCATCGTGCTCCGCGAAGGGAGTTGTGGCAAAGGGGGATTCAGGGGATGCGCCCGGGTCCATTATGTGTTTGTGTATTCTTAGGATAAAAGTGCCTGCTTGGGAGTGGGAGAGGTATGCGTTAAGAGTGCTGATGGTTTCTGATTAGATTCATGGGCGGAAGGGAGGAGAGGTACGCAGGTTTATGAGGGGGAAATCTGGGGGGGAGGAAAGGTATGGGGCTTGTGTGGATTGGTATGGAGTTCGAGGTGTGGACAGCGTGGTCTTTGGCGCGATGAGTCGATCGTCTCGCCGAAGCATTTGCGTTGGGGCGGAGCCATATAGGGGAAAAAAAGAAAAGAGTTGGTGTGTGTGCAGGGTCAGTGCTACCGAAAGAGAACATCTGTCTTCTCGTTTCGCAGCCTCGTGCAACTTGGCACGAATACCCACTGGTCAGGGATATGCCACCCTTTCCGTTCCTGAAATATATCATACAATTGACAGGTATCTCGAGTATAAATGCTATCCCAAGGTGTCATTCCTCACCAACATGACACGTATCGACTTTCATGTGAAACCTACGCATCTTGAGGCCATATACTAACCGGGCTGGGGGGAAAAAAAGAATGACTTCCCATAAACGACGCAGAATGTAACCACGATAATATTACAGAAGGAGAGGGTAAGGAAAAGAAAGGAAAAAAAAACAAAATATAAACCAGACTATCGTAAGAGACCCATATTCAAACCTCTCAAATATGATAAAGAAAGAAGAAGAAGAAAGGCCCCTCCACCACCCGTATAATCGTGGTCTAGTCTATATCCCCGAGTGTCGTCGTCGCAACGGTTATCTCAGCCTCCTCTGATGATCGGGGCTTGGCCTCTTCCCTTTCCTCTTCCGCCCTCTTCTCACCCGTCCTCCTCACCGCGTCACCTAACTCCGGAGGTGGGGATGGTGCGCGGAAGAGCTCTTCACGTAGGTCCGGTAAAAACCTTTCTAATCTCTTCCAAGTAAGTTTCCACAGTTTGGCGTTCTTCCCGTCCTCCTCCGGAGGAACCAGGTATTTCCCACTGGCCATGACAAGTAGGATGTTCTTGAGGCTTTCCGGTACCGCTTCCTCCTGTAGATAGTGTTAAAATAGGTTCCAAGAAGTGGGGTATTGAGACATCGGTTTTACCAGGTGGTCTCCTTGTCCACTATTCATAAGCCTATCCATAATATCCAGGATTTTTAACCAGAGGTCCAGCATTCCGTCCCATTCGGAAAGCATGACAAGGTAATGCAAGAATACTTTGCACAGCAATGTGGCTGCTTGAACCCTTGTGTCGCTCATTCCCCTAGGGTCGGATTGGAACACTTCTGGCTTTAAAAGCCTATTTATCAGAGGAAACAAGACATCCCCAAATATCGCCGTCCACTCGTGATGGTCATCTGATGTGAGGTCCGGGGAAAGTAGAGAAGGTTGGAGCGATGAAAAGGCTTGATTACGAATCTCGCGGCACGGGTTGATACATTGAGTACTAAGAGATTCCAGTATCGGACTCCAATAGGTGGTCCATGCTGCCCCTCGATTAGAGGCTGGGTTAGGAAGGTGGGGGGGGGCGCGGCGAACCTTCTTTCTTCTCTAGGTGAGATTGTTTAATCAAGTTCGGAACCCTTGGGGTGAGCTGGTAAACCATGAGTACAGCCTTGGAGCCACGTGCTACGATTTCGGCATCACTAACCTTCGTTAGTTTCTGACGGCTGGCAAGACTTATCAAAAACTTACGGCCTGTCAACGATCTTCCTTGTCTTCCCTCGTTTAGGTAATCTATCTTGTTTCTGTTCGAAAATAGATCCAACACTACCCGCAGACGCGAAATCGTTGAGAAGGGAGACAACCGGAACATAATTATCTGAAGTGACATAAGGCGACTCCGAAGTGATAAGCTCCATAACACTAAAGGCCTCTGCCGAAGCATCGGCATTAGGCAGGAGTATTCTCAGAAGGACCCAGAAATCCGGTGAATTGACCATTTCCGTCTTGAGCGAGGAGGAAGCACTCTTCACACATTTTGATAGCCCCCTGACAACCGGTGAGGCAGATTTAGCCAGTAGACCCCTGTCCAGAGTTGCGATAGAGTGCAGCAGGACAGGAACATTGAGGAATGACCTGTCGTGGCTAGCCTGTAACAGGGAAAACAGGTAGTAAATGACCCTCGAAACAACAATGTGATGCGTGAGCCCTGCGTTCCGAACGATGCTTGTCAGCGTCTCCGCCAACATTTTTCCATGTTCGGCCACCGTCTTTTCATCCCTCAACACCAAACAGGTTGCCAACTCTAGCACATATACCACAGCTGGATCATATATTGGCCCCTTCTTAACAGGAATAGATCCATTGGGAGACTGCGGTGGGTAATCAGGTTTAATGATAACAATGTTAGCGCTATCATCTTCATCCTCATCGAAATTCGGGAGCTGTGAGAGCAGCGCGGTAACTAAAGATCCCAAGTTTGTCGCATCGAGTTGCCTGCGGCACGTCAATAATAAACCTCAGGAGGGTCCGACAGGTGTTATACATTATATTTACGAATATGTCTCCAAGATAGCACGCATTGATACAATCCACGGTACACAATGTGCTGTCCAACTCTTCATCCGAAGGTTCTGGAGGCTCGTCACTTGCGTAACTAGAAAGGTATGAGGAGAGCGCTGAGAAGAGGCCAGCTTCCTTCGAAGTCTGGCTTCTCTCTATGACGACTGAGGGCGTTTGTAATGGGATTGGAGGAATATCCAATCCACTCTCCGACTGAGAAAAGAATGGTGGAATCAAGGAGTTCACAAACAGATTTAGCCAAATGCGGACGATCTGGATCACAATTAGAAAGCAAGCTATGGTAACGGATGCCGGATTGACAAACCTGTTTCCATCCCTCACTCAAAACCTTCTCACTGCCTGTAACGACCCTAAACAAAACAACTGTTGCCAACTGTGCCTTGAAATCCCTTCCGAATTTCACCGCCAACTCTGACACCATGACACTGTTGTTATTGACCTGAATTTCAGTGTTGAGTGCGGTACTGGGAGGCGTTTCAGTCGAAAGGGTGCTGATAGTGCTCAAGCAGCGAACTATATGATCCAGAGCTTCAGTCAACCCATATTTCGCAGCGATCCTAGCGCACTGATCAAACCCAGCGATGACCCTTGAGAACACGGCATCATCAGTAGCAGACAGGAACACATAGCTGAGTGTTGCGATTATAGGTTTCCAGGTAGCTGCAAACATGTCTGCATCGTAGATATTAGTATCGCAAATCACCAAGTCTCCTGCCGTCATTGTTTTGAGCAGCAGCTCTCTCCAAGCATAGTCGAACGCATGCTTATTGTCGTGCTCCTCCGGCAGGATAATCTCATTGTTCTTGATAGTATCAAAAATGGCTTGCAGGTAGGCAGGTTCAAAGTTCTTGCCGCCATTGACGCCTCTGAGATTCCGTGCAAAATCCTCATATTTCATCCGTGCTTGGGACTGTGTTGCGTCAGCAATCGGTTCCCTCCACTTTCTAACGATCAACTGCTTGGCTAACCTTTAAATTAGGGTTATGCTGATCTGTATTAAGCATAATGATAGCGTAACTCAAAACAAAAACCGCGTCCTTGTCCTCGACATCATCTGGCTTGACACCAGAGCAGTACTTCTCCGAGAAGACAGTGACGATACGTTCGATCAACGCAGATTCGCCGGGTAAACGGAATGTCTCAAGCATGTCTCTCAATGCCTCATCGACACGTTTACCAGAAAAGTCGAACATTTCCATAAAAACTGTGAGGATGTCCATGTTAGACTTCTTAGAAAGGTACTCTCCAAGCAATTTCTTGTTTATCCGTGATGTGCCTTTGAGGAATCGAGCAATTGAGTCAGGGTTGTCAGCCCTGTCAATGATATTTTCTGCGACAAGATACTGAATTCCCTTTTTAGGATCTTCATTGAACTTGTTGGCTCCATTGATGATGAGCTGTTTTCGTGCCCGCTGTTTCTGAAGCTTTTCCGGATCGGGGTACCCCTCTGTTACCGGCTCACTGCTGAGACGTTCCGAGATAAAACCAATATAACCGAGCAAGGCGTCCAGACAAAGTGGGGGGACATTCGTCGTGCTCCAGGTTGCAGAGTCGGGGAAAGCATTCTACATAAATAGTCAATAAAAAAGAGATCTTCGTTCTCTCATTAAAAGACATGTCCTACCCTAGATAGGAAACCAACAACATCCTCACAAAGATCACTTCTGTCGACCTCGCAGTCATAGTTGACGTATAGCTCCAGCATGAAGCTTGGTATCCTAGCCAAAGCTCCCACGCTCTCGACCATAGCCTCCCTAGCGTCAGGTCTCCTAGACCCTCCCTCCATGCCAAGCTTCTGTCTTTCTTTCACAGGTACCGGTGTGGATCTGCCGCTGCTGGGTGCTTGGTAGACCCCCTCATAGAGCATTGGATCTATCCCCGGCTCTCTCGGAATATCAATTTTAGGGTGTAGGCAAGCGATAACATATGACAAAAAGAGCTCTTGCTGTAGCTTCAGTACGCCTCTAGTGGTAGCCAACAAGGTTCCAGTAACCCTCA
Source organism: Tuber aestivum (assembly GCA_900010015.1). Taxonomy (NCBI): domain Eukaryota; kingdom Fungi; phylum Ascomycota; class Pezizomycetes; order Pezizales; family Tuberaceae; genus Tuber; species Tuber aestivum. The sequence continues at coordinate 81,148 of LN891121.1, read as the reverse complement.
AGGACTCTTGGAGTATAGTCATAGTATCCGACCTCACCAGCTGAAAGAGATATCTGCAAAGATCATCCTTCGCCAGGCTTGCAAGGCTAGGGTGTTTAGCAATAGAAGGCCCAGCAACCTCGAACGCAACATCAATTATTCTCATTGCCATTACCCTCATAGTGTCCGTGTGAGTCTTATTATGTGGATCTAGCAGTTCCACCAGCACCCTCAACAGCTCCCGTATTGATGGCAGAGAGTAAGGCTTAACCTCCTGCTCCCCCACCGCGACCTCGGCGACAGCAACCTGATCCCCCCCAGTAGCCCCCGCAGGCGCAATTGAGGGTGTGGGTGCATCCCTACTTTTTTCCGAAGATTGCGAAGATCTAGGTTCACTCCCTTGCGAAGAACTATCACCATTCACTGAAGGTTCCATCTTAACGCTCTCCATCTCGCCTTTCGAGCTCTCTTCCAGGTCACCGCCAAGGACATCCGCCTCGATCTCCAAGTGTTTCAGTCGCTCAAACACAACTTGGCACATAAACACCATGGACATCTCGGCTGATCGTCTCAGCATCTCGGATAGCCGCATCTGGCAACACATGCTCAGTCCGGTCTCCATCATTTCGCAGACGCTCTCGTCGCCGAGAAGCTCCCCCCCCGGTCCCGAAATCATCATCTCCATAAGTTTCAAAATCCGTAGCAAAACGACCTCGTCTTGGGCTGAATCGGAAGCTTCGAAGCGGCAGTGGGTGATTGCCGAGGACAGGAGCTGCATGGCTAGCGAGAGTCGGGGAGAGTTGCGGCTGATCAAACCATATGCGAAGAACTTTGTTACGGCAATTAGAGCAAGTGAGGTGATGGGCCCTGACGTTGACGAGGACCGGATAACCTGTAAAAAGGGATGTAGAAGTGAAGGAGTATCGAATTCCCTAACATCTAGACATCTCCCTCCCCCTAAATGTCAATCCTGCTAATGCCATCCAAAAGTCAAACTGAAGCTTCCATTACCTTTACAATCCTGTAAATCGCTCCTCAATTTCGCGAAGGCCGCCATGAGGGGGTTATCCTAGACGATGGGAAAGAAGAAAATAAAAAGTCAATTCGCCCCCTTCCCCAATGATCAGGCCAGGATGCACCAACCTGAATGCTCTTCCCCCTCTTCCCCCTCAATCCCCACCTACTCGTCAGCCCCATATCCAGCCCCACCTCCTCGCCGCCCAATTTCCGTCTCTGCAACCCCCTAGCTGGGCTCCCGGGAACGGGGGTGCTTAGCCCGCTCCCAGTCCCACTCCCAGACCCTCCAGGGACAACATTACCCCCTCCGCCCCCCAGGATGACGGACACGGAGCTCTGGGCCCACCTCGCATTCTTGCGCATGGCGGAGGTGACGGAAATGCATTCTGTAGTGACTAGGGCGATGGGATTGATTGCCACGGAAATTCTCTGGGGGGTAGGTAATGTAGGAAGTTCTCCTTCTTCCATTGCGTCAGGAGGTTGAGAGTTGGGATAAGAGGTGATGGTGGTAATAACCGCGGTTGGAGCCCCTGGAGGATAGTGGTGGCGGTGGGGGGGGTGGTAACTGCGGAGTTATGTTTATTGGGCTCGAACCCTGAGGCTTAAGAGTCTAACGCTGAAAACTCTAGGTACGATACGGTAGCTACCGTAGTCTCCCCGGGTGGTGACATTTTCCTGTGCGAAGACACGGGCCGGCTGCAAAACACACCTGTTTTATGTAAGGGTCTTGGCGGGAGTGATGTGCTATGAGTCGATGCTATTGGACAGATACCCAGTACCCTTACTACCGGCACTACACCAAATGCCGTCGTTATGATGTATCGGTATCTCGAGCTGAGAGCCGATCCGGGGCTACGCAGCTTTTTTACAATATCAAGAGAGGAACTGGGGTATCGATTTTGGATTTGACCGAGACGATAATACGGTATAGTATTGAGAGCGAAGACAAACCCCTCTCACCTCCATCACAGCTGTCCGTACCCATAACCATTCCATACAGCACAAACAAGTGTCCCCAACTGCAAAGTATGCTAAGAGCAAATGGGAAAGGGCGTCATATCATATCAAGAAATGAAGAGAAAAAACAAGCAAACGGAACTTCCGCAAAACCACATGCCCCCTCTCCGCTTAATGCAGCCCCAACAATCTAAAGCCACCCACAATCTAATCCGCTCCCGAGCCCCAACCATCGAGTAACAAAAAAAAAAATCTATGATAAGAGGGAAAAACAGAGGACAATAGAAAAAATAATTTACCCTTCCATAAGTGCTTTCAACGCTTCCACGCCAACTTGTAGGACCTCGGGGTTTCGAGTCCCACGAAGGGAGTCCCTGATCAGATCGATCGCACCCTTTCTCCGGAATCTTTCTGCATACTCTAGCTTTTGACAGACCAAGTTCCTAACACAAGCAACACCCCTATGCCTCATTTCCTCGTTTTCCTCAACAGCCATCCCGAGGAGGATGTCCAGACCTTTCTCCCTTCTCACGATGGCCTCACAGGCCTTGTCCCATTCTGTCAGCATAGCTAATGCTCCACCTGCAGCCCTCCGAGTCGCCAAATCCTCCGCGTCCGCAAGCGCAAGTAGCACGTGGAGCCGGTTGCTCGCAGCTTTAGATCCATCAGCAAACTTAGCAACCCCTGTAGGGGAAGCCATGAGGTTGCATAGCAGTTCCATTGTGGCTCTTTGAACCATGATGTTGTTTGAAAGCAACGTTTCCTCAATGTTAGACCACCCAATACGGATAATCAAATCCCGCGTTGAATCATCGGTCGAAGCGAGATTAGTGAGAGCGAGAAGGGATTCAAAAACAGGTAGCAGATCGTTATGTTCTTCGCTGGTTTCGAGTAGGGCGAGAAGTGGCCTCACAGCTGAAGCGATAGGCAGCTGCGACCCGAAAACATGGGATGGATTTGTAGAAACCAAGACCCGGGCCAATGCGTGAGACGACGACAGTCTAACCTTCCGATCCTGTTCCGAGTCACCGGTGACTGATGCGTGGAACTGCAATAGTAACCTAACACCCCCTTGCTGAGCCACTAGCCCCCGATGCTTCTGATTCTTTGAAAGTGACAGAAATACACTAGAGATAATGGCGACAGCGCCGGGGGATACCCTCTTACTGCAAGCTACCAGGACAGGGACGACTCCTGCCTCCAAAAGGACTTTGCATCTCATCGTAACCTTTTCATCTTTATCCGCCGGGTCGGGCTCGAGGTTAGCCTGCGGCGCGGAATTTGCGTAATTCCTTAGTTGAGCAACTCTCTTCTGTTCCTCCGATAATGATGGCAAATAGCCCGTGAGGTTGGCTACCACTGTGAGGCCTCCGTACATGACGGTTGACCTCCCGACCGAATCCTTCAGAGTCTCCAAAATCCTTTGCAAAAATTCCTTATCCTTTACCAGTGACTCCTTGACAGATGGCTTCATGGTAACATAGGCCAGTCCTTCCATAGCCGAATTCCTTGATCCGACATCGTCCTTAAGCATCATCTCCCGGAATACAGCAGCAAGCTCGGCGATGCCCTTCGGTGCAACTTCAGGATCCTCGTTTCCATAACGAACTTTTGCCAAAACCGTAGATGCAATGCCTTTGAAGTTTTCATCACCTCGAATAACGGTTTCAAGATATGCCTCGCAATGTATAGCGATCGCAGCACGACAGGCCTTATCGACACAAGCGGCACTCATCATCTCCAAAACCGCCTGCTCAACCTCCGAAGGCCGTCCCTGAAGGGATGGCACGAGTCCCTCCACAAATCCTTCGGTCAAGAGCAACCCCGCGGCAACCTTCGGCACGAGCGGGAAAATAGCGGCAGCAGCAGAGAACGCAATCTGCAAATCGTCATCCGAGTCGGCAGCGAGCCGCGAGGAAAGGAAATTGCCCAACATACTGCCTGCAGTGTTCTCATCCGTTTCAACGAATCTGGCAGCGGCAAGTGTAGCATGAGAGCGCAAGTCATCGGGAGATCGAATGTCGAGCATGGAAAGGATTCGCTCCAGCGAGGCCTGGCCAATAAACGAGTGAAGCTCCGTAGCATGTGTGGCCAACAGCCTGGAAATAGAACGAGTAGACCACGCCTCGATCTCGCCAGATCCAGTATTGAGTGTTTCCAAAAACAACTTGAAACAATCCTTTATCGACTTCTTGTTCTTTGCCTCCGATTCCCACGCAGCAGGATCGAGCAAAGTCACCACCAACCCATCAATAGCTTCTCCTCCGATCTCTGCAAGCGTCCCAAACATCCCCTTTGTATTTTCATCGAGAGAGTCCGCCATGTGTTCTCTTCCACCCCTGCTGGAACGCAATATCCCGCTCAGAACCTTCCCGCCGATGGGCAAAGGGATATTTTTCGCATGCGCCAATAACAGCTCGATACCTTCTGTAGCCGTCGCGGTATGAAAATTCAAGCTTGGGTCCCCGAGCAAACGTAGCGCATCCTCGCCAGCAGCCACATCACTCTCGACAACCAACTTCTGACAAAGCTTTGACAAGGGACAAACAGCCTGGTCCTTCTGGAAGCTGTGGAAGGCAGCGAGGACAGTCTCGTTTTTCGGAGCGAGGGATAGAGCCTCACGAAGAGATCTGACGGCATCCTAATTTCATTTCAATGGCATATTAGAGCTGAAAAAGCATTGTAAGCAACCGCTATTGAAGGAATAGAAACGGCTTACATCTTGATGGCCGGATCGCAAGTACTCGAGTGATTTTGTGGCGAGCTCTGATGCTCTTACGTCTGGGAGCTCTCCTTCCAGCGAGGACATTGTTGCTGGCGTTGGGGCTATCGATATTTAATTTTCTTGCTATTATGCAGAGGTGTGAGGGCGGGGTGGGGGGGGTTTTTAAAAGACTTGGGCGTTTTTAGGGAGGGTCTGCTAGGGTTTGAGGCTTAAGTTTACATTGACCATTGGATGCGAGATGGAGAATGGGGGGCAAGGTGGGTTGCGGTTGGCTACTTCCAGGCTGCAAGGATCCCCGCTGCAGCAAGAAACAAGCGAGGGCAAGCAGCACCTGTCGTCACCTGACATCACTCGCAAAATCACATATTTTGCATCTAATCACCGCCTTCTCCGACATCCCTACTATAGGCTTTTAAGCCTAACACATCTGTATCATAACTAAGATTAATTTTGTAGAGCAACTCTCGGGTGTCATCGGGTCAGAAAAAGAAAAAGAAAGGAAAAAAGAACCAGCATACCCCTCAGCGATAGCGCAGCTCGCATTTCTGAGCGCGCCCTCTCATAGGACGGGTTGCGCTGGACACAGGGGGACCATCACAATCACTTTTTTATGCGACAAAACTCGCTTTGTTAGGGACGAGATCCGATGACCGGTAACATGATATTCGGATCTTGCCCGATAGATCGGCTATCGTGTAAAGTGTTGTGGTGATACAAGCACAGCAAGCCAGGCCAGCGCACATCCCGAATTGAACGGGCATGATTCAACTCAGCTAGAAGATTGGGCTTCTTGATGATAAGAACTCTTGCACGTAACAAACGTGACCGCGCTCCGGAGCTCTACTCGTATAGCCACCGAATGTGAAACTATTGCGTGTTCCGAGACTGCGGGATTGAGTCACTATCTATCACTCGTGGAAAGAACAACACTACTGTCGCTGTCCCCCGGGGAAGTCCTCCCAGACATCCGCGAACCTTATCACTACAAGTGGGCTAGTGATTAGCTAGTAGAGATCCAGGAAGCGGGTATCCAAATCACAGCTCTAGAGTTTGCCCGCACATCAGCCCTATAATAAGTCGGTCTAATTTGTACGATGCTAGTTTGAGCCGGATACTATATATAATTTTAATACAGTGCCCCCACACTAGTGCTAACTCTACTCGTGTTAGGTCGCATAGCTTCAATTACCCCCGCAGGCTAGCTCTCGCGAGAAAGCACTTGGCAGAAGAATCGCAAGAAAGGCACCCGTCCCCCGCGAGCCACGAAGCTCTATCACTGTGCCCCGACACACCAGCAACGGCTACCACCATCTCCACTTTCGACAACAACAACAACCTCCGCAGTCTTTCCAAGACCGTTTCCAATCAACTCTTCCACTCTTCGTCTGATTTCATCCGAATCAGTACCTCTGGCGACTTGAACGTGCACGACACCTCTGATCGCACCCTCAACTTCCCAGAATCTGGGAACCGTATATCCCTGAACACCTTTCAGCCCGCCCACATCAGCAATAGTCTCCCTAAGAGCGTACTCGGGGTTGTCGGGAACTGTCAAAAGGAGGTTGCTGGCGGACGATTTTACCAAGGGAATTGCCGATACAAAAATGAGAACAGCGATGAATACGGAGGCAAGTGGATCAAATCCGGTCCATCCGCTGTAGTGAATCAGGCCCGTACTAATCACCACAGATACAGATCCAAGGGTATCGGCCAAGATGTGCAAGAATATACCGTGCATATTCTCGCTGTTGTGTGCGTGGGCATGGTCTTTATGGGTGTTTGCCGGTGGCTCTCCGTCATGGCTGTGGTGGTGATTACCGTGGTCGTGGGAGTGATTGTGACTATCCTCATGCGCATGGCTATGCCCATGAGAATGGCTATGCGAGTGGCCATGTCCATGATGTGCGTGGTCAAATGCCATAATGCCTAGATTCCACATCTCAGAATAGGCTTCTTAAGAATGAGTAACTGTCGCTTACCAACGAGATTTATTGCTAGTCCCATAGAGCTCACAACCATTAGTTCACCAAGTCGCGCCATCTCGGTAGGCTCTTTCAAGCGTTCAATGGCTTCCCACACGATCTCAACACTAATCAACCTATACCGTAGGAACAGGCAAATATAAGCAAGATACCACGGGAGGCTTCTGGGGCTAGTTCTTACATTAGGAAAATTCCGTTGGCAAACCCGGCGAGCGTATCCATTTTTCCTAATCCATATGGATACCTCATACTCGGCGGCCACTTACTCATGACGGCTGCACAAAGTCCGACTGCAAGGGCCAGGCAATCAAAAAACATATGGACACTATCAGATATAAGGCCCAAAGACCCAGTCATAAAGCCGTAACACGTTTGAACGATCATGAATGCGAAATTCAAACTATTAAAGTTAGCAAGTCTTTTGAACAGCAGTTACACTTCATACTTGCCACATAAAGTATCCAATTCTCCTTGAATCCTTCTCGATCAGTATACTGTGAACCAAAGGAACCCCTTCTGTCATGTTCAGTAAGGCTTTTGTGATACTTGAAGGACCTTTGATCTCCTTTGGATGTGCATGACCCTTTTCGTGCTCATAGGGATGATCGTGATAGTGGCGCCGATGATGGTCGTGAGCTGCTTTGTCTATTTTAATCGCTGCAATTGCGGGCATCATGCATACATAAGCAACATTACCGGTGCAAACAGGGCAAAGGGGTTAACAGACCTGCCCAAACACCAGCGCCCAGTCCAGCATCGACTAACGGAAACCCCCATCCGTCAATAAGCCCACTACCCCACCCAGAAAGCGCAGCTAAGGCAACTCCGGCACCGAGCCCCGCTTCCCTTACACCTTTCCCAAAAACTAGGGCGCCAGCTCCTGCAAATGTCGAACAAAGCCACCAAATCACCCAATGGTTACCATGGACGTTCAAATGCTTACTTGCGCCTTTAGGTGACCCAGCATTTGCCACCCATGTTATCAGGGGTAGGATCATGAGAATACCTCCTGATATTGATAAGAGCTTGCTTTGGTATGGAGGGGGGGGGCTAGCGAGAGTAGACAACGTGGAAGTCATCAATGTAGAAGGATTTCGGGAGAGCCTCGGAAAGGAAGTTTGGGAAGTGGGTTTGGTGGAAACCGGAGTGTGCGCGGCCGACGGGGGCGGTAGAGGATAGGGGGATTGAAGGAAAAGGATTGAAGATATTAATAACGTATAAGCAAATAAACAAGGCAAAGATCCTACCGGAAATGTTAGCACTCACTCGCAAAGTCAAGGTCCCCTCGGGATAAACCGTTATCGGAATAACTACCCCTATATAAGTCCCAACAAACGGTAGCTGCGAGAGCTCCCAAAAGGGCCCTTTTTCTTCGGACCAACCTTCTCCATCCCCCATCACGCCCCGCCATTATTAGACCACCGGCTGAGGCCCCCATAACCACTGACGCAGTTCTAACAGCACCCAATTCCAGAACAGCATAGTATGGAACCATGATACTCGCTGCCTTTTCGGCAACATCCAGAGCACTAATCTGTTCTCCTCCCCTCTTTGGGTAAATCCTTCCCCCGCCCCCGCCTCCACCTGCCCCCCCACCCCCAATCCCCCCGTCACAAAGCAGCTGTTGAGCTTTCCCAAATGCCCCAAGGAGAACTAAGGGCCCAGCCGCGAGTGCGGACGCTGACGAGAAACTAGTGAACACTGACAAAAACGGGTGCAACGTTTCCAAAGGTGTATCCAATGCATTCGATGCAGAACCTTGGAGGCCTCCGAGTGCTTTTTGGTCGGAGAAAGTCGGCGAAGTTTTGGATAATTCAGCGAAAATAAAACTCGCAACAATAGCGAGAGGCGTTACGAAATCTACGGGAGAGACGGTTTGTTCACTGCAAAGCGGGTTGGGGTGTTTAGTGCCAATCTTCGCCAACTGAGGAGAGAAATTTTACCTCGCGGATGAAGCAAAGCTAGTGCTTAAGGCTGCCCCCGAGGCAGCTATTGGGGCAATATATCTTGGGGCTGTAATTTGGGACGCTGAGGGGAAAGCGTATCCATTCTGAGTGCGAGAGTGCGAGTGGGGGAGGGAATGGCCATTGGCGGTAGGCGGCGAGTGGGAGTGAGAATGCGTAAGTGTGTCTTCGCGATCGTGGTCATGGTCGTGATCATGAGAGTCGTGAGAATGGGAATGGGGGTGCGGATGGGAGTGCGAGTGTGAATGGGACGAAATCTGCGGGGAAGTCTTGCTGTTGGACATGGTGGACCCTTCAGTTGCTGCACTCGTATCAGTAAACCAAGGATGTTTCCCCCAACCGCAAAGGTACCGGTACAGCTGTAGACCAAGGTGTTTGCTATTCAGGAACAAGAAGGAAAAAATAAATCCCCGCGCGTCCGGCCGATCCTGAGAAGAGCCCAACCACAGCAGAGCAATGGAAGAGGAGATGCGATGGTGAGGACCTTTGGCGGACTATTTGGTGAACTTTGGAAAATTCTCGGGGGAGCCTGAGCTTTCAACTGAATTGACCTGAGAACTCCTATCCACCGCCACGGGTCACCTCCCGGAAATGGAGTTCCCGTGTTCCCTGCACTCGACAAGAGGGATTCAGCCCAAAGTCGAGTGCCAAGTTTCGAGTGGATTTGTTAGATTTGCACGCAAAAAGGGCATTATTACACACACCAAAGTCCTTCGACTCGCATAAACCCTTTCCCAACTCCCGAGCAGGATGCCCCTAATTCGAGCCCATGGTCCATCGGTACGGGTACGATACTTGTCCCACTCTGGGCCGTATGACTAAGGATCCCCACAAGGGTACTGGTCAAGATGTAATCCCAATTGGCGAGAAAGCACCCAAAGGGGAGGGATGAAAGACAATCTGCACTGGATTGCCTATCGTACAATGCTTGTGATGGTATCCAGGTTCAGTTTCGCTCCCTTTGTCCTTACCCACGTCCGTGTTTCGCCGCTCGCCACCATTGAGTCTCCGGCTCTCCGTAGTGTTCGAAAAATACGGTAAATTACACCAGGAAGGGAGAATACCGGGAGACGGCATTTGTGACGTTTGAAATCCTGATATCAGGTAATCTGATTCTCCATCCTATGAGTTTAATGTACGAGTACTGTACTCGAGTACCGTGGGCATTCTTGGCAATGAAGTCAGGCGTAGGCTCTGAGCTTTTTCATGACGATCGGTTAATGGCACCTGGTATGTTTACGGTAATTTACCGTGCAGTACCGTAGTGTACTGTACTCGAGTATCGTATCGCATCGAGTGGTAACTTACCGTAAGCATACTGTTCGTGCCCTACCGTAGTAGAGATAATTTATGCCGGCACTCGTACTCGTACAGGTAGGTGTGAATCCCGTGTGATGCAAAAAGGCAGCAGAGCACGGCACCGTACCGGTACCTTGCTTTGTCAGGGAGGGATGCTTAATGACCGATCTGCCAACACCCAGGAGCATGGGATTATGGTAAACACCAGCCTCCAGTTATGGTACGGTACGGCTTCGCGATGGCTGCTGATCAAAGACTGATCTCCACACTGGAGCCCCCGGCATCTTGCTTGTCTTTCCCCTCATTCCCCGCCTCTAGCCGGTGCTCCTCTCGCCCGGGATACCGTACTGTCGCTACTCGCTGTCCCGGACGATCGCAATCCAAAAGATTTATCGTACAAGTGCTATGGCTACGGCGGTTCCTGGGCAGTAGACTACCGTACGAGTACCGTACTGTAGCTAGTCTACTCGTAGATTTCTACGAGGGAGAAGCCGTCCTCTCCAGCGCATGAAATCCCAATTACATGTGCCCTCGCCAATACTTGTGCTAGCCGTGGGCCTCTCTAGATATCAATATCATACATGCACATCTCATAATGGGAAACCTTAGCGAGACCCATAGCCGTCAATCACACCTACCGCACGGCAGAGCTTGACTGCAATGGGAAGATGGGGCGGAGGACCGCTGCGAGGCGGTACAGTAGACTTACAGTAGCTGTAAAAATGTGGGCTGCCATAATTAGTTGGACAACTGAAGCGCCGTTTTCAGCGTAGTGATATCGTGGAGAAAAGAATCGAGGGGTTTCGCGCTGGAGGGACGAGGGGGCATCCTTCGTCGGACAAGCGCTGTGTTGGTGCTTTACTGATCTCATCCGCATTGTTCTTTTTGTATTTATCATACATACCCCCCTGGAGGAAAGATTTTTTGGTGCATTTGTCAGGGCGATTGATCCTTTCCTATATATACAGTGCTTGTACAGTACTGGTGCAGTGTTCAGGGGGAGCTTTTGGAGAACTCCAAAAGATCCCTGTCTCGGAAAAAGGTAAATCCACCGTGACAAAGCCTGCTTATTGTGTGGCGGCAAACAAAACTTCGGGTCAAATGCCTTCCACCTGATTGCAACCTCCCACAACCAGCTCAAAACGAACACCGCAGCCAGAATGCCCAAGGCCGAAGTTGGATCAACAAAGTACCTCAGCAACCGCATGAAGTCCAAGGGGCTTCAGCGACTGCGCTGGTACTGTCAGGTCAGTCCCTACCCGCTTCCCACAACCCCTTCGCGATGGCCATTGCTAATCCCTCGCATCGCCAGGTCTGCGAAAAACAATGCCGCGACGAAAACGGCTTCAAATGCCACACACAGTCCGAATCCCACGTCAGACAAATGCTCGTGGTAGGCGAGAATGCGAAAAAGCACATCGCCGATTACTCCATCCAGTTCCAGCGGGACTTTTTGCTGCTCCTGCGCACCTCGCACGGCGAAAAAAAAATCAACGCGAATCACTTTTATCAGGAATACATTGCGAACAAGGAACACATTCATATGAATGCTACGCGATGGACGAGTCTCTCGGAATTTATCAAATTTCTTGGGCGTGAGGGCATTTGCAGAGTTGAGGAGGGCGAGAGGGGGCTGATGGTCAGCTGGGTAGATAATTCTCCGGAGGCGCTGCAGAGGCAAGAGGCTATTCGGAAGAAGGAACGACAGGACCGTGGCGATGAGGAGCGAGAGCAGAAGGCACTGAAGGAAATGATTGAGCGTGCAAATAGGGGTGCGGAGATGGGTGGAAAGCTCGGGAATCATGGTGCCCCGAACGAGTTGAATCGAGAAGAGGGTGAGAGGATCAAGTTAGCTTTGAGTGCGAAGAAATCTGCATCACCCACACCAGCCGAATATTCGAGCAAAGATACCCCGGTCGAAGAGGTCAAGCCCGATACCAAAGGAAAGGTGCCCATTAAAATGGCCCTGAACAAGCCTAAAAATGTGTTTGCGACTGCAGGCAAGAGGAGGAAGGAGGGTAAGAAGGACAAAGATGGGAAGGATGGAGCTTCAGAACAGCCAAAGCGGCCTATGAGTGAAGCGGAGAGAATCATGAAGGAGGAGTTGGAAAGGAAGAAGTTGCGAGGTAATGGATTCACCGGGCCCGGGTTCAAGAGACAAAAGGTTGCCTAGATTTCACTCTGTTCTCATCTATTTTCTTTTCATCTGCTGGTGTTTCTTGTATTTCTGAGCTCGATAGGTTTTATGGACATGCATGGGAGCTTATTTTTTAGGTGTTTCGCGAGCTTAGGGCTCGTCATATGTAACTTAGTCTAGCTATTCTAGTCTTGCTCTAATTGATGCCTACAAATAAGCAGAAAGTTGGTCAACCGGTTTTTGTAATTCTTCAGTAAGATGAGAGCAGCCTGGGTATGCTCGTACGTACCGTACTCTCTACAGTACTCTGCGGTACAGTACGAGTACGAGTACATTCATAGTTCGGTGGTGGCAATCGCCACATTTCGTGGAGCCGCGTTGCCAACCGCTAAAATCCACAGGCAGTCCTAGACCCGTGCTGTACGGGTACTGTACAGCACAGGTATCAGCCAGCCCAGAGTACTCGAGTACTGTGCTATAGTCTACCAGATCATTTGAGTGAGTTCAATGTCGGTGTTTAGATGTGAATTGGTAATTTGCCATACAAATTTTTTTTTTTGTTCTAGGACATCGTATCACGGTTCGTACCGGATACGGTACCCGTGCTTTGCAATGGATGCAGCCAAGGAATTGGGAGAACACTACCGAAACGAAGGGAAATGGAGTCTCCCTCTCTCTATTGATCGACCCTTTTTATGATATGTCATGATGCGGAGAGACATCCCGTATCAAACGCGATGGGAATCTCATCGGAGAAACTGCAGTTCGGCCTATAACCCACATCCCGTGTTCCGATTCCGGGTTTGCACCGACAAGCATCATGTCCCTACGGCGGGAGTTGTCGAATGGATTCCGGAAATTGCCACAATGTCTGGGGTTGCCCGGTGTTGACTTTATCGTCCTTGGTCATCCCCTCGTTTCACCCCCCCCCCCCCGAACTGTGACACCGTGGCCTTCGGCTTACATATAAGAGTGAAGCGAAAGGGGTGAAGAATGGGATTAAAGGGAAGAATGATACCTGTACTCGCACCGTGGGGCAAGACTAGAAGGATACCAGTACCGTACTGACAGACGCGAACAGGATCAACTTTGAAACCGCTTTGAATCCTGTAGCGGCACGGCTTCTGAGTCGATGGTTCGACCTTTTCGCGTCGCTCATCCCACCCCGTTTGTCGTTCGATCGTTACAGCCCTACGACTCGTTCGATTTGTCTTCCGACCCTTGGCTGACCAAACCCCCCCAGTATATCTGGCCTTTCCTCAACCTACGCTCCCTTTAACCTAACCTATTCTCTGCATATCATACATTCGCTTTCTCACTTCTCTTATCCCTCCTTCTAAGGTGTCGATAGACCGTGCCCTTTCCGCCTAGAGTGTTTTCCCCAGGACTATTCTCTACTGTTACATCTTCGCCATCCGGCATTTGCGTCCTGCGCAACCTTCGGCGCAGCACACCAAAAATAATGCGTGTAAAGCATCCGCAGCAGCTGTTTGCCGCGCTAATCATATCCGTATCTACAATTGTAGATGCAAAGCGCTCAATCTGCCCTGTAGGTTATCACCCCGATCCCTTTTGCTTTGCACCGGCTTGCTGATTGTTCCATCATTACAGAATAAGCCTAATGAGCTGGTACCCGATGGATGTGCGTCTTATTCGACGATTGAGGAATTGAACGAGAAGCTTTACCCACTTGTTAACGACATAACCCAAGAGACGGACTACTTTGGCTATTACCGGCTCGATCTTTTTGGCCGAACGTGCCCATTCTGGTCTGACGACGAAGGAATGTGCGGCAACATCGCATGTGCTGTAACGACAATTGATGAGAAGGATATCCCCCCAATATGGCGAGCGGGAGAGCTTGGAAAGTTGGCGGGTCCTAAAGCGAGTCACCCAGCGACCAGACAGCCGGACGAGCCATCTCCATTGGCTGGTGCATTGGGCGAGGAGACCGAGGAGAGCTGTGTAGTTGAGGAGGACGAATGCGATGAGAGGGATTACTGTCTACCTGAGGATGAGTCAGCTGGCGGGAAGGGCGATTACGTCAGTTTGACAGAGAATCCAGAGAGATTCACTGGGTACGCGGGAGCTGGTGCGGCGAACGTTTGGAAGGCGATCTATAGGGAGAACTGCTTTTCGAAACCACGCGGGGAGAGCTCGCTCGCTTCTGCCGGGGGGGTCATGGGGGCTGGTGGGAATGGATTTCAGGGATTCGCACCCCCGGGAAGCCAAGCTGCTATGGGATTTGTGAATGTTATGCAGCACAAAGGGAAGCTCGATCTTAATAATCTGGAGGTTGACGATGAGTGCCTGGAGAAGCGGGTCTTCCACAGAGTTATCTCTGGGATGCACGCCAGTATTTCGATGCACCTTTGCTGGGACTACCTTAACCAGTCCACTGGGGAATGGGTGAGTTAAATCTTCAATTCCTAGGGTAAAAATTGAGCTAACATCCGACCCCAGTCACCGAATCTCAGCTGCTTCATCAGTCGCTTCGAAAACTACCCTGAGCGTCTCCAGAACATCTATTTCAACTACGCACTGCTGGCCCGCGCCATCGGAAAGCTCAGGAATTATCTACCGACCTATACCTTCTGCTCGGGCGACTACTATCAGAATCGCATTACCAAATCCAAAGTCGTCAAGCTGGCCAATACCGCCGCTTCCACCGCTCCACAGATCTTTGACGAGTCGTTGATGTTTAGAGATGAAATGGTTGGACTAAAAGAGGAGTTTAGAAACCGCTTTAGAAATGTCAGTCGGTTGATGGACTGCGTCGGATGTGACAAGTGTCGGCTCTGGGGAAAGGTCCAGACTCAAGGATACGGAACCGCTTTGAAAATCCTCTTTGAGTTCGATGAGAGCAAGAATGCCGATGGCAACCCGGTCCTACGGAGAACAGAAATGGTCGCGCTGTTCAATACTTTCGGCAGGGTATCGCACTCATTGCGCGCACTGGAAGGATTCAGCCGAATGCTGAATGAGAAGGATGAAGCAGACGGCAAGAAATCCACGAAGGCCCCGGAAGAGGAGGAGACAATGCCTCCAAAAGGCGAGCCTAAGGAGAAGGAAAAGAAGAATGTTGAGAAGACCAAGGATGCGCCTCGTGCTCTCGAAGAAGAGAAGCGGGATGAACCCCCCAAAGATCAAACTTTGGGCGAAGAATTCTGGCAAGAGGTCGACCTCGTCTGGAAGACATTCTTGTTTGTCATCAAGAGCTGGTACAACGTCCCCAGATACGTGTAAGCCCACACATCTCTGTTCGAATTTCGTTATAGCTGCTAACTCTTCACTAGATTCATAATCGCATACTCAGAGGTCGCCCAACGATTCGACATGCTCATGGGAAGGCCAGTGCGAGACGGACTATACACATGGGCCGACCTGAATGATCCCCGAACCGAACTCTAGAACCAAAAGGCGGAAGAGGAAGAAAAGTGAAGGGCATTGTATATACCCGTCCCCCATTTGGTCACATAAATTTCCCCTTTTTTTACTCTTGATTTTCTCTTATTTGTAGAGTTCTTTCATATCTTCCCTTTCTTCTCTTTCCTTGTTGTATTTTGTCTGGAGTTTAGGATTTTAGATATTCCCCCACCTTGACACGCTGTTATAGGAATAGCACCGCACACATGCGCACCCACCCGCCCACCGTAATTTTACGGAAAGCCTTGACGGTTATTGTTTTTTCCCTGACGTCCGTTCTTTTCTTCTTTTATTTGAGTAGCCCAGTTTATACCTTTGCGAATACCATTGGGGGCAGTGTATGTGTGGCATGTTACTTGTACTGTAGTTGAGGTGGAGAGCCGGGGCAGATATTGAGTCTCTCTACGGGCATCATACCGCACTCGTGCCGTCTGCCTGATCACTCTACTAAAAGATTACTGCACCGTGATTATCATCACGAACCGAGTGATAACACATGGCAACCTTTACAAGGCGCGTCGCCCTCCGCCCCCCCTACTAATGGAGGAGACAGGACAGACTCAAAAGAGCCACAAACAGAATGAGGACACCCATCAACAGTACTCGAGTACTGCTACAAGTGATGACGACGGCGATAGCCTTATGCGTTCCGCCACTACCGCACGTTACGTATAATACCGATCATGCCTGTACCCCCAAGGTGGCCTGCACAGTACTATAACGCACATACCGGTATCGGTAACTAACCAACCAACACACTGTACCCGCACAGCAATTACTCCACCTTCGCTTTCCCATGATGATGACACTTTACCATAGTATCTTGGAAAGCTCCCCACCCCCAAGAGAAGATCGCACTCCAAATCCAGAGAGGGAAAAAAGGTAGATGGGTAATCAGCAACCAGTTAGTTCCCGGCTGTTCCGCTAGTAGTGGCCAAGAGTGCCGGTCCCTTAGTCTGTGGTGGTCTGTGATAATATAGTCTACAGATTCCCATCGAGCCGAGGCAGCCAGCCAGCCGGACACTAGGAAGCGCCCGGCGAACCACCCCAGATATGTGTATTGAAAAATAAAACATCGTGCCGGTGATCGCAGGCATTGATTGAGTGTCTAATCCGATTTCGTCAAGTTCTATAGTAACTGTTTTTCACACAGCTTGAAGAGTTCTTTGCGCTATCACCTTATACCTGTATTTCCGGAGGCGTGTCAGGAGAGAGAGGGCTCCAAGGTTTAGGAATGAAGGAAAATGCATGATAATTCGCTCTTTTTATATACTTTTTTTTGTCCAATTGTGGATATCGTGCACGGGAGTGCACGAGTGATGGATGGATGGGGTGGAGTGAATACCGGTACCGCTACGGTACCAGTACTCGAGTATGATACAGTAGATGGGAAGGTTGCCCATGCTGGCAGGAGTACCGTACCGTACTCTGCTTGTAGTATGATCCCAGCATTGGAGTAAATTCTGGGGAAGCCTGTCGACCTGTAGCGATACCGGTACCGGTACTGTGCCAGACGCTGAATTCGGTATGTACGGTATGCTCATTAGACTGGGGTATCGGACTGTATAATAACGAATGCCATTCCACTGAGCCCGCCGAGTCCGCAATGACCGCTCATCCTCACCAATATCCACCATAACGGTGAGCCGAAATACACGGTGATACGAAACAAGTGGCAAATACCGGTACACTAGCTGTTGCTTACTAAGGGTACTTTTTACTTGGGCTGTTTCGTGTGTTTCGACCTGCCGTGGCCTACGGTACGTTAGCCGCCATGTTGGAGCTTGGCGACAAAGGGAGACTGACCCCCCACGTGGAAATCCACACAAAATGCGCAAGCTCAAGTTAGCCAGCCGCCGTGAAGGTGCACAACATACCGTATTCCGCTCCTCGGGCAAAGTACAGTAACTTGACCGGATGAAAGAGAATCACATATAAAATTGTCATCCCCTATTTTTCTATTCACCCTTTCCCCTCCAGCTGAGAATGAGGTTAGCCGGAGTGGTTGCCCGGTGAAAATCCCATGCAAATTGCCGTCTTGGCAGGGCTTTTCATGCGGGACTCTGGCGATCAGAATTTTTTAGCATGGCTTCTGTAGCCTGGCCTTTACGGTAAGTTAATTGACCTGTGTGAATGCTCGCGTCAGATTGTGTCACCCCAAGGATGTGGTGGTTGTGGGTCGGTGCCTGTTGGGGTACCGTACTCGTACAGTATCATACTACGGATTTTCTCGCGTCGCCAGGTTCGGGCTTGGTGGGGTGTCGAGCAGGTTACCGTACCGTATCGTATCGTATCATAGCTCATGGTGCGAACGAGTCAAGTATGATATAGTACAGTGCTTGTACGGTACGTACGGTGGGATATCTCCTCCGAGGAAGGCGGTGATAATCTGCTACAGCGCAAGCACCCGTATTCAAGTATGAGTATGATAGCCAAGTACTGTACCTGTGCCGGTAACCCACGGTACCTCATCGTCCTCGACACCCGATCGGGTAGTCTATGCCGGTTGAGCGGAACGGAAGTAGTTCCATAACCGTTCGTTTCCTACAAAATTCTCGGTGAGCGGGCAACTATGTAGCACGCCGGCGCCTTGTAGACATGGCCTGGGTTGAGCGGTGATATTTGGGGTATGATACGAGCACCGGTGCTCGTACAGTATCATTCAAGGGTAATCTTTACATCCGCGGCCGTGGTGTGGTGATGCTGCGAATGTATAATATCATACTTCGTAGAACTCCGCGTTATGTGCCCCATATGCACAACCTGTGGCGCAGGCTGGTTGCTCGAATCAGCCCCAGAGGGGGAATGAGATATCATAACTTGACTCGTTGCCCATCTCTCATAGAAAATGAGCGCCGGTCGTTCCTCATAACCGTGGCGACGACATCCAATGCAGCAAGCTGTGAGTGTTGGAAATCTACCGTGGCGGAAGCAACGCGTCCTCGGGGGTGATGGTACGAGTACGAGTGCTCGAGTACATATCGCTGCATACCGTAAATACGAATCTATGAGTGAGAGCTTGTGTGTGTGATACATTCATTATCCAATCCAAACTGCACTCAGCCTCAGCCTTTTTTCCACCCGGACACGAACGAATCCCTTCGAATATCTCTCCTTCTCTCAAACCCTCTCTCCTAGATCTTCATCCACCCCCCCCCCCACCACACACACTCATCACCACCATCCATTGCTTTTACTCGCCACTTTGAAGCTGGCCTCTTTACCCATCCAGAGCTCAACCTTACTTTCTCTGTCAAGCTTGCCGCAAACCCTCTACGGGCCCTGTTGGACCTGTGTAGTCGTCACTGTTTCGTGATCGGCGGTTGAACTCCGTGTCGCCCAATATGCTGTTGCTGAGGGTTTGGGCTCTTGCGGCTTTTTGGCTGGCCACGGTAAGCCTCCGCTTTACCTTTTATCCTTCTAATCGGAGCTTGATAACTGATCTATATCGCGTCACTTGTAGCAAGCCCTTGCGAAGAGATCTCCCGAGGTTTCGAAAGCCAAGCTCGAAAACTTACCATCGGTGTTCTTCTATTTCGATGATAGTCCGGTAATGGGAGTCCCAGGCTCGTCCTTCAAGCGGTTGGGACTGACTGGCCGTGGTCAACTAGGTGATATTAACATTGGACTCGCACGCAAACAACGTATGGCGATCCGACGACGATGGAAAGTCCTGGCACAAGGTTGGGGGGGTACCCGACGGCGCTGCCTGGGATATCACGGAGCATCCCTTTGATAAAAAACGGGCCTTTATATTTGGAGAAGGGAATGAGCATTGGTACACCGAGGATCGGGGCGCGAAATGGCACAAATTCAAATCCGAAGTCCCGCTCTCGCTTACCCAGCCACCTCTTATATTCCACGCCAGGCAGCCCGAATGGATACTTTACTCTGGCAGGATTTGCGAAGATGAAGATGATTTCTTTGGACTTTCTTGCAAGGAAGTGGTGAGTTGCTGCTATAGCATCCGATACCCCCGGGGAGAGGGTTCCTTTGTTGATGAACACCGAGTGATAGACTTATTACACGAAAGATGGGTTCGACAGCGAAATGAAGAAGCTGAGGGAAGGCACACATGGATGTGTGTTCGCTCGCGGTAGCCCGATCTTCAAGGCTGTGAAAGATGAAACAGTTCTCTGCATCGTCAATGGCGACACGGCCTACACAGAAAGCCGGAAGCTGCTCGTGTCCGATAATTGGTTCAAAGATTCCGAAGAACCGAAGCTGGATGGCTACAAAACTATCAATGGATTGGCTGGGATTGCGGGAATCCAGAAGTTCATTGTGGCTGCGGTAAAAACCCGCGGCACGGACGAGATGGCTTTGTGTGTTACCCCTGGGTCTTGTCGGTGCTATGCTTTCACTTTCGCTTACTGTGTTACAGATATGTCACGGACGACACCAAGACCTGGCATCGTGCCGAATTTCCCCACGATCATGGCGGCCTCAGGGAGGATGCGTACACAGTTTTGGAATCTACGCCGTACAGTATCCAGGTGGATGTACTTACGACGAGGGCAATGAATCCTATGGGATCGTTATTCACCAGTAATTCAAATGGGACATACTTTACGAGGAATTTGGATCATACCAACCGCGCGGTTGAAGGATTGGTCGATTTCGAGCAAGTTGCCAACATTCAGGGAATTGTCTTGGCGAATGTGGTGAAGAATGCGGAAAGAGTTCTTGAGAATCCTACTGTCCGCAAAGAGAAACAGTCTTTGATCTCCTTCGATGATGGCAAATGGGGTACTTGGGTGCCGCTGAAGGGGCCTGACGACAAGAGGCTAAATTTGTACTCTGTCACCGCACTGGCAGATGGCGGTCGTATTTACTCCAGCCCTGCCCCGGGTATCCTTATGGGTGTTGGATCGCTTGGGGGTCATTTGGCGGAATACAGGGACTGTGACCTTTTCTATTCCGATGATGGGGGATTGACTTGGGGGAAGGCCCTGACGGACGCTCACAAATACGAGATTGGGGGATCTGGCTCAGTAATGGTTGCTGTTAATGATGAAGATATGACTGAAAAAGTGAGATATTCGACCGACCACGGAAAGAACTGGGAAGAGGTTAAGCTGGATGAGAGAATCCGTGCGAGACTGCTCACCACTACGCCTGACTCCACGACTCTCAAGTTCACCCTGATAGGGACTACGAGGGACAAGAAGCCGTATGTCTTTGCCCTTGATTTCTCCGGGGTCTTTGAGCGCAAATGCAAACTCGATAAGGGCAGCGAGGACGGTGACTATGAGAAATGGTATGCTCGTTTGGATGAGGAGGGCAAACCGGATTGCCTCATGGGACACAAACAATATTTCTGGAGGCGGAAGCCCGGGGCAGATTGCTACGTTGGGGAAGATTATAAGGATCCAGAACCCGAACAGGAAGTCTGTGAATGCACCAAGCATGATTTTGAGTGCGATTTCAACTATGTTCGGGAGAAAGGGGGGAAGGATGATAATTGTGTACCTGCTAGGGGTGTGAAACTGTCGATCCCCCCCGGAGAATGTAAAAGGAACGAGGATACCTATATGGGCCCCAGCGGTTATCGTAAGATCCCGGGTAATGACTGCGAGGGTGGGGAAAATCTTGAGGGTAAGGTCGAGAGGAAGTGCGATGAAGGTTGGTCTAAATCACCTATACTAGTCACATGTTTGCAATAGCAAAGAGCTAACAGGAGTCTAGTCACTACAACGCCTTCCAATGGAAGGGTTACTGATGTAAAGACTTCCTTTGCTGGAAAGCGGGTTGCGGAATACTTTTACCTTGAGAACGCAGAGAGTGCTTCTAAATCGGACGAAGTAAGTCATCTATCACTACTTTCCATATTGCCTTTCCAAAAACTTATGGTTTCAGACTATTATCATGAGAACAGAAGAACAGGAGGTATGGATTACTAAGGACCATGGCGCCACATGGAAACGGGTCCTTGATGACGTCAATGTCGTTTCAATCTACCCTAACGCCCACCTCTGGGATTCTGTGTACTTCATCACTCCGGATGCTGAAGTTTGGTACACACTCGACCGGGGCGAAAACATCAAGCAGATGACATCCGTCAAGACCAAACCAAATCGCAAAGGCCTTCAGGTTATCGACTTTCATCCGACCAAGCGGGGTTGGCTCATCTGGACTGGTCAGAAAGATTGTGATTCGCCCTCCACGTGCCATTCCGTCGCCTATTTTACCAAGGATAATGGGGAAGAGTGGCATCAATTGCTTACCTACGTCGGTACTTGCAAATGGATTCGCACCGAGAAACAGCAAGAGTCCGAAAAGCTTATATTCTGTGAGCACTTCGAAAGCGAAAAGGGCAATGGAGAGGGCAACATAGAATTGGTGGCTAGCAACAACTTCTTTGAGGATAGCCGTGTCAAGTTTGATAGCATCATTGGTTATGCAACTATGGCTGAGTTTATCATTGTGGCAAGCATCAACGAAGACGGAACCTCACTCAAGGCGTCAGCATCTATTGACGGAAATGTCTTTGCGGAGGCTGCCTTCCCACCTAAGTTCAACGTCCCCCACCAAACCGCATATACGGTTCTTGACTCTGAGACCCACGCTGTTTTCCTTCACGTCACCGTCAATCCCAGGAAGGGCTTTGAGTTCGGCAGCTTACTAAAGTCTAACTCCAATGGAACCCACTATGTCTTGTCGTTGGATTCAGTAAACCGCAACGAGGAGGGTTTTGTTGACTTTGAAAAAATGAAAACTCTCGAAGGAGTTGCTATCGCCAACCGCGTCGTGAACGCCGACAAAGCGGCCGACGGCGAGAAGAAGAGACTGAGGAGTATGATCACGCACAACGATGGAGCAACATGGGAATATATCTCTGCGCCAAAGAAGGACGCAGATGGCAAGGATCACAAACTCTGTGACACTGGTGACAGGGAGAGGTGTTCACTCAACCTTCACCATTACACCGACCGGGTTGACCCTAGAGATACCTTTGGCTCGGGGTCTGCTGTTGGATTGATGATGGGTGTCGGAAATATTGGGGACGCCCTAACTGGTTATAAGGATGGTGATACATATCTCACTCGAGATGGCGGCGTCACCTGGAAGCAAGTTAAAAAAGGACAATACCAATGGGAATACGGCGATCAAGGCTCTATCATTGTTTTGATTGAAGACAACGCACTCACCGACAAGGTTCACTACTCACTCGATGAGGGCGAGAGCTGGACTGAATACGTATTTGCGGGTAACAATGATGAGAAGATGCGTGTAACAGATATTTCGACTTTGCCCAGTGACACGAGTAGGAAGTTCATTCTCTGGGGCACTAGAGAGGGCGACGGGAACAAGTTTTGGACTGTGCAGTTGGACTTTACGGGACTTACCGATGTTGAATGTAAGGGTTACACTTCGGTTTTCTTTTTTCCCCGATTACTAACCTCGAGGGTAAAGGTGATTTGAAGGATGGCGATGGCGCTGATAGCGACGATTTCGAGCTATGGTCACCTGAACATCAAGATGGATGTTTGTTTGGACATCACGTGCAATACAATCGCAAGATCCGCACACACAACTGTTATATCGGGAGGGTAATTAAGCAGCCACACAAAATTTTGGAGAACTGCAAGTGCACTAGACATGACTATGAATGGTTTGTACCACCCCTCTGCCCCCCCCTCCTATAAGACAACGGCCAACGAATAAATAAATCTAGTGATTTCAACTATCAACGAGACAAAGACCATGCTTGTTATTTGGTGAAAGGGTTTACACCTCCAGATCACCAAGCAGTTTGTAAGGAGGATAAAGATCTAGCCGAGTACTGGGAACCAACTGGCTACCGACGCCTCCGTCTGACAACCTGCGAAGGGGGTCAGGAGTTGGATAAGTCCAAAGAACCACATCCTTGCCCTGGCCATGAAAAAGAGTTCCAGAACAAACATGGTGGCGCTCGTGGGTTTGCCCTATTCCTGGCGATTGTGGTACCAATAGCTGCGGCCGCCACGATTGGATGGTTTGTTTGGACTCGCGTCCTAGATGGCAGGTTTGGAGCCATCAGACTTGGAGAAGACAACAGTGGACAATCTCCATTTGTCAGGTACCCGATCATCGTTATATCCGCTATTGTGGCTCTAGCAGTTTCGATCCCGACAATATTGGGAGCTATCGGTTCGTGGGCTTCCAGCAAACTAACGAGGACGAGGCGGTATACATCCAGAAGTTCGTTTGCGAGAGGAGCGGACTACTCTGTTGTGAACACAGATGAGGGAGAGCTGTTAGGAAGTGACGACGAGGATGAGTTTTGAGATGATGAGGGATGACGTCCTTCGTTGTAGGCACGGGGGTCGTGTTTGGATTTGGGTTAGGACACATTATGGTTTGTATGGTCCCAGCTTGAAACTTGTGGATTTTTCTTTTCTTTTCTTTCCCCCACCTCTACCCCTCTCCTTCTCGTAGCGCAGTGGGCTATAATGGTTAAGGATTGGTCGAGGTGGTGTGGGCTATTACGAGATGGTGGAATGACATGGGGGATGCAAATGTGAATGGCCGGCAGAGTGGGAGTTATTTTTCATGTATTTTGCATCTGTTTGTGGGCAAATTTCATTTGTTGGGTTTTCGTCTTTGGGTCCTTTGATATCGGGTTTCACGCTGGTTCTCTGTTGTCGTTCTATCCGTAGAGAAGATTTCGGTGGTGAGGTGTAGGTCCCAAGTATTGGGCCCTTGCAGGCTGAGGAATAAGAGAGGTTTATGCCAGTTGTTTGAGCGCTGGGCGACTTATACTCGTATTATAGTATGTATACCAAGAAGGAAGGGAAGGGTTATTAAATTGTTCAAAAAGTCTCAGCAATCACTCGCCTTCCTCCCCATCCTCCTCAACCCACCAAGACACCAGTCCCAATCCCGCCTGCTGGCAGGAGGCCTAGAAAAAACACGCGATTAGCCCACAGCCGCAAGCACAAGAAGATAAAAGAGGAAATCCCACCGTAATAGCATACGGCGGCTTATTATGCAAACTCGACTCCTCCCCCTTCAAATGCGGCGGCACGGGCAACTGATCCACAAAAATCTCACCCTCAACCCTAAACCTGATAACCTCGTTCTTATCCATATAAAAGTCCTGATCATCATTATGCCATATCCAAACCTGCTCCTTACCATCACTATTCACTCACTCACCGCCACACCGAAAGAAACCCAAATCAGCCACCCCCTCCTCACCCACCAAGCGAAAGGAGCGGGAAGGAGAAAGCGATATCATCATACGTACAACCTACTGCCCTCAAACAGCCCGGTAGCCGGCACGAACACCTCGTCGAAAAAGTCCGTGCGAACCTTGACCCCCGCAGCCGTGGCGGAGCTGATCCGACCCGTGAGCACCTCACCCTTGAAGGGGCGGAACACGATCATGCGGAATTCAACGTTCACGTGGGCGCCCCCGTCCTGGCCGATCATGCCCTCCGAGACCTTGGACAGGTCGTAGAGGGATATGCAGAGGCCCACGTTGTGCACTACCTTGTTGGCGTATTTCTCGTTTATTCTGTCCTCCAGCGCTGTCGCTGTTGGATGGGCGAAGGTTGGCGGGGGGAGGTGGAGGAGGTCGGTGAATTTGGACTGTTGGAAGTTGGGGAAGGTGGGATTAATTTGGGTTTTTTTTTTTTTTTGTTTTTTCATGAAGGAGAGGGGGGACGTTACTAGGATGAACATTGCTTGGTTATGGTGGAAGGTGGTGGTGGTGAGAGTAGAGTTGGGGTCATCGCGGTGTTTTGGAGGGTTTAAGATTGATAATGTATAAATATCATAATATCGTACAGTACCTCTCCTTTTATTTAAGCTCGCTTGAGGCTCTGTGGCTAACGGTTGCCAAGATCCAAGTTACCCACTCTCAGCAACCACAACACTGTATCATACGACATACAGTATATGATACCACCGCTACCGCACCGAGTGAGAACATGTGCACTCAACAGAATATATCGCTGAAAATTTTGATCCCTTTATACCTTTATAAACCCAACCAACCAAAAAACCTCTTCCCACCATACCATAACGGTATTCCCAACACACTAAAACTATACACAAGAATGATAATAGTAATAACAATAAAAAGGAGAAAAAAAAGAGAAGGAAAAAAGAACGACCCCATCATCGTCTTCGCCAAAGTCATGCAAACACCCAAGTAGGATAATGAAAAAGAAGTAGAAGGAAGGAAAGGAAAGGACCAATCATTTTTCATAGAGCGTGAACTAAGCAAAGGATAAACCCCCCCTCCGAAAACGAAAAAAAAAAAAAAAAAAAACTCCCCAAAAGTGTAAAAGACAGGAATAGTAATCGATCGATTGGTCAGGAAATATCATGGGTAAAGTAAACTCCGCGATTAGAAGTGAGGTTTAATGGTAGTACCGGCAGTAGGGAATCGAGTAGAAGCCTTGACGGCAAGGAAATAAATGAAAGAGGAAGGGAGAGGAAAAAAAAGAAGTTTCTAACTCCACCCCACAAGAACGGTAATAATTACGGTTTTTTTATACCTAGCACCCCACGATCTAACCATTCATCATATAAGCATTCACCCTCACCACATCACCGCCTCCTATTCTCCGCCATCCTCCTCTCCAACTTCCCGTACACATCCTTCGCCCACGCTGCTGTGATCTCGCGCGTTGGCACCCCCTTCTCGGTAACGTGATCCACGGCATTCTCCAGCAATAAGCGGAGCATGTCCATGCTAACGTCGACGAGCCCCTCCTTAGCGTGATCCGGGTTCAAGAAGGAGTCGTTATCGCTGAGCAGCTGATGAATGGTCGGTCTCTCGTCCTTATCCCGCGCAAGACACGCGCTGATGGTGTTGATGAGAGATCTGGGAACGGGGACGCCGCCGATGCCGGTGTCGGGGTAGTCGATGGGGTAGTTGGGGTCGGGAATGGCGTTGATCTTCTGGTACATCAGCGAGAGGTGCGAGAATGGCCCATGGCCATAGGTCATTTGGTATAGTATGCAGCCGAGGCTCCAGACATCGCTGGGCGCGCCCAGCTTCATGAGGCGGGGCGCGCCGACACTGGCCATGGCTTTGCCCGAGGTGGCGTTGATGTCCACGATTGCCTCCGGGGACATGTAGTTCAGCGTGCCGACTTGGGACTCGCGGTGGATGTTGACGGTGTCGTCTTGGATTGCGTTGGCGATTCCAAAGTCGATGAGTTTGAGCCTGCCCTGCACGAGGAGGAAGTTTGCCGGTTTCAGGTCTGAGTGGATGATGTTCAGGTCGTGCACAGCTTGGACGCACAGGAGCATTTCGCGCCAGTAGTGGCGGATGAAGGATACGTCCATGCGGGAGTCCTCGTGCCCGTGCCGGAGGGTGAGGACCTTTGCGAGGTCGGTTTCGCCGCATTCCATCAACTA
Organism: Tuber aestivum; assembly: GCA_900010015.1. Taxonomy (NCBI): domain Eukaryota; kingdom Fungi; phylum Ascomycota; class Pezizomycetes; order Pezizales; family Tuberaceae; genus Tuber; species Tuber aestivum. Next base: position 54,304 of record LN891121.1, on the reverse strand, counting down.
TAATACATATCAACACAGTGTCTTGCCCGAGGGAGGAGGAAGGGGGGAAAGTACCATAGTTAAGCACTGCTTCTCATCGTTGATCTCCCAATCGTATAATCGAATAACTCTATCCAACCCTGATAACTTTCTTAATAAGTCGATCTCGCCCTTATACCCTCTGATGGCTGCCTCCCCGTCCTGGGAACTGAAAGTGACTTTCTTGATAGCAAGCATTTTGAAATTCTCGGCCATAACTTTGTAGACCTTGCTGGACCCTCCCTTTCCAATCGCGTCGAGGCGTCTGTATGGCTTGCCATTTACGTGGATTACCGACCGCTGTCTACGTGATGATTGCTGAGATGCGGTCGCCGATGCACCTGCACTGGCTGTGACGGCTTCAAGCATCGACATCTTGGGTGGAGGCGGCGCTGGACGTAGTGGCGTATTGCTGCTTCTGGTGGAGAGTACATTGTTCTTTTGTGATGGCGAAACCTTCGCCGGCGAAGGCACGAATGACTTCATTTGGTATTTGACGGGAGATGCTGGGGCAGGAGCAGGCTTCTCTTCACTGGAGCCCAGTCGCTTATAGGAGTTGCTTATAGTTGGACGGCGGAATGTAGGCGGGGGGAGCATATTCTCTTTATCGTTCAGCGCAGCGCCTTGCGGGAGAGCGGCTGCTGCTGCTGCTGCTGCTGCTGCGATGGCGGCCGCTCTTGACATGGAATTCGACGACGACGACGAACCACTGCGCTTCTGAGATTCTGCTGGGGAAGACCTCCCGCCTGTACCGGGTTCTTCTGGCGTATTCGAACCCCTGTAGACACTGATCTTCGCCTGCTCTGCTGATGATACTGGACTCGATCTTCGAGATCTTCGGGACATGAGCATGGGAGGCTCCATATCGACATCTTCACTTGTGTTTGTTGAGTAACCTCGAGATCCGGAGTTCGCGTCCGACCCGAGTTCCTCCTTCTCGGTGGAGCTAGGACTACTCCTTCCTTCGGCGCCCTCATCGATATACCCATCATGGTATTCTTCGTCTCCACGTTCGCTATCCCTCCTCGGTCCCCTTCGTGGAGGACCAGCCAAGCCGCCCAACAGCCCTCGCCCCGCGCGTTTCCATCGAATGGCAGACGCAGATGTAGATGCCTGTGTATTGGTCGTTGTAGATCCCGCCGCGGAAGGCCTCACAACGCTCCCATACGTCGTACCATAAACTCGGTTCTCTGCATCCTGTTTCGGCTCACCAGAATTCGACGACGACCCGGAAGAACTAATAGCCGAGTAGGTGCCGTTGAAAAATTTTCTCGAATATCTCCCCGGGGCAGGAGTCACCAATTCACGAGCAGTGGAAAAATCGGGGCTCATGCGAGACGGTCCCAATTGACCCGTCTTGTACTCATCCGCGGCCGGGGAGTGACTCCAGTCCATCCGGTCGCGTGGACTGTGCCCGCCGTTGGAAGCAACGGGCTCAGGAAGAGGAGGAGCACTAGCTAGCGTCTCTCTAACAGAAGCAGCACCATTTGACTCGGGGAAGTCGTCCAGGAGCATTCGCGCCAACGCGCTCAATTGCGGTGCCTTTCCCCCTTCGTCATCTGAATCGTCAATGTTATCTGACGGGTTCATTCGATGGGATAGCAGAGGGGAGTTTCGTAGCGAGCTCTGGAGCGCTGGGCTCTGTCTTCTCTGCCTGGTGGGTCGGTTCAGGGCAGAGAGTGGTGAGGGTGCGGACACAGAAGGGGCAGAGAAAGACATGACGTGTTTCTATGGGATAAAATAAGGTCTTTATAATTCTCCAGAGTATGCGCCGTTATTCACGATTGCTGGCTAACTGATATTATGCATGTGTTTTGCGTGAACGCTGTTAGTTGGTGTTAGTAGTCTTCTGGTGGAGCGAGGGAAAAGAGGAGGGAAGCGAGGGAAGGAAGTGGGAGCAGATGCTAGCAAGGTTTGTTGTTGCTTCTTGTAACCGTGTGTTGGTGGGGGCCGAGGGTTGCCATAGCAACAAGCATTTCGAGTGATCATTCATGTCGCAAATGCCAGGTTGCGTGCTCGTATTGCAACCAGGGCAGTAAGACCCGGGCGCCGGTAGCAATGGTACCGGTATCATAGTCCCTCACCAATGTATCTTGGGGATTTCCTGGCCTCACAAGACTAGAGGTAATGTAGATACCAGCACCTGCTGGAAAATATAAAAAAGACTTGAATACGGTATCTTGGAAGTTGGCAAGGAGACGCTAACTACTGGAAATACAAAAACACGAGTGGAATCGAGACGCCTAGTTGTCGACCCTTATAGCAGCAAGATAAAGAGGGGGTGTGTGTGTGATGGGAGCATTGACTGGGTTTTGCAGAGGGAGGGAAAAAGCACAGAAGCATCCAAGTTCTTGTTTTCAAGGAAATTAAAAGATGGGTAGCGAGAGCTAGCTATCCTGGCTTGGACCGTCTTGTTCTACCCTGCCCTCACCCATTGAATTAGTAGTCGGGCGCGGCTTCGGGAGCCGTGTCCGTCGCAACTTCCTCGTAATCTGGGGGTGATTGATATATACGTTAGTCTGAGGATTTACAGCGAGTAGAATAGTCCTACGCAAGAGGAACTAGCAATTGGGGTTCGAGATTACCTTTTTCGAGGGCAGCAAGATCTTCCCTAGCCTCAGAGAATTCACCTTCCTCCATACCCTCCCCAACGTACCAATGCACGAAGGCGCGCTTAGCGTACATCAGGTCAAACTTGTGGTCGATTCTAGACCAGGCCTCAGCAATCGCAGTGGTGTTGGAGAGCATGCTGACAGAGCGATCTATAGGAGCAAGCTCACTGTCCGGAACGCGCATGGGCTTTTGGTAGTTAATACCAAGTTCTTTTTACAATTGGTTAGTTTCCCCCTCGCCCTATCGCCCCAGATAAACTTACTAAATCCAGTGGGGCACCACTCGACAAGGTTAAAGGTGGCCTTTGCTTTAATGGTCGCGATCGCAGACGTGCAGTCGCGAGGTACGACATCGCCACGATACAAGAGGGCAACGGCCATGTATTTTCCGTTTCTGGGATCGCAGACAACCATTTGGTTATTGGGCTCGAAACATTGGAATGTCAGGTCGGCAACCTTGAACGACTCATGGGTGCTCTTGCTAGCGGAAATGACTGGCGCATAACTGATCAACGGGTAATGGATACCTTTTGAGAGTCAGAGGTTGTAAGAGTAACCCCAGCACGCGAAGAGGGTTGGCATACGAGGATAAGGAACCAGATTAGTCTGGAATTCTCCGAGGTCCACATTAAGAGCCCCATCAAAGCGTAGCGAGGACGTGATGGAGGATACCACTTGAGCAATTAATCGGTTGAGATGGTCGTACGATGGTCGTGGGATATCAAGGTTCCGGCGACAGATGTCGTAGACAGCTTCGTTGTCGACAAGGAAAGTACAGTCCGAATTCTCTATGGTGCTGTGAGTGGACAGAACAGCGTTATATGGTTCGACAACAGCCGTGCTGACCCGGGGGGCAGGATAGACGGCAAACTCGAGCTTGGACTTCTTTGCAAACTCTGTTGAAAGGCTCTCAAGAAGAAGTGCGCCGAATCCCGAGCCAGTGCCACCACCGAATGAATGGAAGACGAGGAAGCCTTGTAAGCTTGAACAGTTATCTAGCAAGACGATTTAGTAATTCTGATCTCGAGAACCTCGCGATGATGCAAGGGGAGCCACCCGCTACTCGACGGACGCGTTCAAGGACATTCTCCAAGAGTTCCTTTCCAACAGTGTAATGACCCCGAGCATCTAACCCCCGGGATTAACAAATATCCGTGCCCTGCCAAACGGACGGATAACCAACTCACAATTGCTGGCAGCATCCTCTTTGCCACTTATCAGTAGTTCGGGATGAAAAAGTTGACGATAGGTTCCGACCCGGATCTCGTCAACCGGCTACAAGAGATGTTAGTGACCAGTGATCGACCAATGGCAGAGCTCTAAGCTTTAAGGTGAACAGACAGAGGGGTCTAGGTCTACGAAGATGGAACGGGGAACATATTTGCCGGACGCGGTCCCAGAGAAGAATGTGTCGAAGGATCCGTCGGCAGCAACATCTGCGGCTGCTGCCATCTCGGGGTCCGGACGCCCATCCGGCTTTAATCCATGCTCGATCAGGTACCTGCAGCGATAAGAGCCCCATGGGTCAATGCCGATTCAAGTTGAGGGGGGGGGGGGGATCAAGAGGTTTCTACGAACAATTCCCAAGCACTGTTTCCTAGCTGTATACCAGCCTGACCAACGTGAATGTGGCAGACCTAACAAGTGATGGTTAGATGGATATAGCCCCTAATCAAGCAGATATGGGGTAAGGCGAGCAACAAATGACGGCCGGGCAGATGATGGCCGTGAGGTGCGGCAGCTGACACCAAAATGGTTTGAGGTGTGAGCACGGGGGAACACTTACTTCGCCCCTCATGTTTGGAGGATAAAGTCAATCGGTGGGATTGATGGACGAGAAGGGGAGATCAGAAGGACCCCTCAAAACTACGACAAGACGTCACTGGTGGTTGCACAATTGCGGTGGGTTTGGTAGGGTGGGATGGATGGGAAGGATACGGGTATCGAGAGGAATAGAACCCCAGGAGGAATTGGAAGGGAGAAAGGCCTCCCGCGGGGGGCCGCCAAAATGTTCTTGGCATGGTTTGTTGTTGTTGCCGTATCATAAAAGTAGGGTTTCTTTTTTCTTCTGGGGGAGGGATGGTTCTACTCGTGCGGCCGTATGATAACGGGTAACTTACAGTATCGTATTGATACGAGTACAATGGACAAAGAAGGTATTCGTCCCATCTGCCGGAGTTTCTTGCTCACTATCCGTCCGATTCCTGACCGGCTGAGTTGGCAGATGGACTTCCCTGTCATTCCGAACAGGCCCTTTGCCGAAAAGTTACTGGACCACATGCGTTTGGGAATCATCACCGGCACCACACAGCACAAGTGTGGGTATGGATGGCCGGTACCATGACATTGTGTGGACCTGGCACAGTGCTGTGATTCTGGAAATGCAACCGAACACTGCACCTCGGGAGAGGAAACCCGGCAAGCTATGATGCGGAGGTGATTTGGGGACATTGCCGAGTGCTTTTCCGCCATTCGAATCGGAGCCGATGAGGAGAACCGGTTGCAGTGCTGTGCGAGTGCTGTGCCGCACTGTAGTCTATGGGTGGGGCTCGCGACCCGGAGACGGCAACCGCCTGCCGCGTTCGGCGATCATGGCCAGTGTTTCCAATTCCTCCCGTTTTGAGGCTTTCTTTGGCCCGGGAGAGCCTTGTTGCCTCTGTGCCCACATTCTCTCTGTGCGGCCGAATGGGGTACCGGTAGTTGTGGGTGCTGGTCCTGCACATCAGTACCGACTCGCGACCAATGATTCCCACTCCGCTTGCACAGCACCAGCACTCGAGTATTCATGCTCCCCAACAACCTTTCACCCCACTTCTCTCCACCCGGCACCCTCCCAATTGCCGTCTCACAAGCTGCTGAGGCCAGAACGAATCCCTTCTCTTTCAACCCTTCTGTAACGAGATCTGCGGTCGTCTGACGTCAACGGCGTTCGAGGGCATGGGTGCCCTGCAAATGATTGATGGACCTTTTTCTTTACCAACTACCGGTACCGGTACCGTCCTCCAGTGCTGTACCGTACCGTACCTTTACTCCACAATGCACCCACCACCACGAGTGGCCATCACCTTTTCCCCTTCTCAGAAATTTCCTTCCCATGAGGGAGTACCTTTTTATCGAAATGCGCACCCAAATATGCGCTAGAAGGGAGAAAAGCAGACATTATCAACGTATAATAGCGCTTCCCGTTCCGTGCCAGCCCATTTCCATAAATAGCCTACGCATCTCTGCACTGGGGGGAGGTTCCTGGCGTCCCCTTGTTTTCTTTATCGTTTCCCGGTTATCCAGGGTTCGTTTGGGGATCAATGCGGATGACACCCTTATAAAGATTCGCGTACCCCTCCCTCTCCCTCCCCCTCTCCACATCGTGCATGGTGTGCCCGAACTTACCCTACTGCCTGGACTGCCATTCGAGTACGCAACCCACCGAAACGCAAGCATTCCCTTCAAGTCTCCGGGAAAGGTCCTCAGATCCTGACAGTCGTTTCCTCGATCCAACCAAACAATTCCGCCCCGTCATTCTCTCCTTATAGAAGTACCCTGCTCGAGTATCTCGCGGAACCGCTGGCTAGAGATCCGAATCCCAAGGTATTATAAGGAGTATACGTACTCGGGCCATTGAGAAGCATGTCAATGCCTGTGCGCGAGGTGCCTCAGGCAACCTATCCCATAATTGACGCTACGGCTGGTACTCCGGGGCGTCCCCCCCCTCCGCATGCAGATGGTTCGTCCGAGGACGGAGCGTTTCTCTCTGAAAAATCGCCAGAGCCACGGAAGACGGCATCGAGCCCATCGGATGGAGAGGAAATCTGTCCACAGCCGGCTAGGAGAGAGGATAATTACAGATTGGAAGATGACCTTGAGCTCTTACGGGCTGAGAGGGTCGCGAGTTGTGCCTCAGGGAACACTGGTGGCCTGTCGAGATCGAAAAGTGGTGCACGCAGGTCACGGCCTAGGACAGCAGACCCTGTGGACGACTTTGACATTAGTATAAACCCAGTCCACGGTAATGGCAAGGGGGTCTGGCGACCGCCTAAGAGACCGGCTACGAAGTTTGGAAGGTTTTTGAAAGCGGTTAGAGATCCTATCGTGGGGGTGGTCTCATGAGCTATCGCTGATATGGGGTTAAGATCCATGGATCCTCCATTCTAGTACGATATTTTACGTATATTATCCCCTTGGTGCTGATCCTGTTAGTGCCTCTGCTCCTGGGGGCACTGGTGTTCATGGAAGCCACTGTTGGGGATGTCTATCTGATGTGGTTCATGGTGTGGTTGGAGGTAGTCTGGTTATCCTTGTGGGCGGGACGGGTGAGTAGCATTGACGGTTGGGAAACCTGGTAATGGGGTTTAAAGCTTATTCTGCCTCCCAGATTTTGGCTAAATGTGTCCCTTATGTCATGAGTGTCGTCTCAGGTGCATTCACAAACAACAGCAAGAAGTGGAAAGACATGGGATGCATGTTGGAGGTCCCTGCCACACTCTTCTTTTGGTGGCTAGCCGTGTACGTTTCTTTCTTGCCTACCATGACAAATCATCACAACGACGGCGATAAGAGCACCCGGTACTGGGAGAGTAGAGCTAACATCGTCCTCTTGTCACTCTTCATTGCGATGATTTTGAATCTGTTTGAGAAAATCATCATCCAGCTCATTGCCATCTCTTTCCACGAGAGAACCTATGAAGACCGGATCGACCTGAACAAGTTTCAAATTTCTAGTCTTGCGAAGCTCTATGCGCACTCAAAGGAAGTAGCCAAGGAGCGTGACTTGGACGAGAAGCAGGAATCAGGATTGACCTCAGGTGCTAAAACCCCACTGGTCGTGTTGCAGCAGGCAAAGGCTGGTGCCCAGTCCGCCTTCACCAAAGTTGGCGACGTGATGGGAAAGGTTGCGGGTGATTTTACTGGGAAGCAGGTTTCCTCGAGCACTTCACCCCAACACGTAGTACTTACGCTACTGTATACCACGGAAGGAAGCCAAGCGGTTCGCTCCCAAATACAAACTGTTTGGCCAGGATCAAGCTGCTAACATGCCCCGCTGTGCAGTTGGCTCGCCGGCTATTCCGAACATTCGTACGCGAAGGGACGGAAGTTGTGCACGCTGAAAACCTCAAGCAGGTGTTTTCCAGCGAAGAGGAGGCCGAGGCAGCATTCCAAATGTTCGACCGAGATCTTAATGGAGATATCTCGTGCGAAGAAATGGAGATTGCGTGTGTGGAGATTGGACGGGAACGGAAAGCAATCACAGCAAGCTTGAAGGATCTGGATAGTGTCGTCAGCAAGCTTGATGATGTCTTCACGCTCCTCGTGACAGTCGCCGTCATTCTTGTCTTCTTATCTCTGATATCGAAGTCCACTGCCGGTAATACGATGGCTCTCCGATAGCTTTAGAAGCAGAACTGATGAATTTTTCCCAGGTGTTCTGACTTCTGCGTCAAGTTCCGTGCTTGCCCTCTCATGGCTGTTCTCTGCTACCGCACAAGAATTTCTAGCGTCGATCGTCTTCGTTTTCGTGAAGCATCCATTTGATGTTGGTGACCGAGTAGACGTCTATAACACTGGTGCCGGAACCGTGGATACTTTCTTCGTTAAAGAGATCGCCCTGATGTATACCGAATTCAAGAAATTGGAAGGGCATGTGGTGCAAGCACCAAACTCCTTGTTGAACACGCTTTTCATCCTCAACATGAGGCGCTCCGGTGCCCTAGCGGAGGTAATATGTGCTCTGGTTGGGGGCTTTGGACGGATCCACTGATGGTGATGCGCAGGCCGTTCCAATTGTTTGTAAATTTGGCACCTCTCTCGAGCAGATCGAGGAACTCCGGGAGAGATTATTGACCTTTGTCCAGTCTGAGAATCGGGAGTACCAGGGAAAGATTATCACTGAATTGAGGTGCATTTCCAACCCAATGATCATGGCATCAGGCTAACCCGGAGTAGGGATATCCCGGATATGCACTCTGTCAAACTTAACGTTGTTTTCTTCTACAAATGTATGTCCTCTCTGAACCGGGCCATCCACACCCATGGGTTATCACTCGCTTACTTCTCTCTCCAGCAAACTGGCAAAACGAGCTCGTCCGACTCCAACGCCGTAATAAATTTATGTGCGCTTTAATGGTCAGCATCGCGGACGTTGGTATCGAATCGCCAAACATGCGCTGGCCCGGTCAAAGGAAAACCTCCCCGGTCTTCTTACAATCGGTAAACGCAGACCAAATCCAACAATCCGTCCTGGATCGAGAAGGGGGCGCGAGCGAGCAGGGAGGTGATTACAGGACATTTGCCCCGCCAGCTGAACCCCACGGAATCCTAAGATCCGAGTCTCGAGGCAGCCTGGGCAGGAGCGGCTCTCGGAGCTCCGCCAAAAAGGTGGATTTCAGTCTCGGGGTGAAGGATCTGGCCTCGAGTGACGACTCGGGAGATGTATTCTATGATGGTCGCCGGAATGTTCCCTCTATCCAGCTGGTGCGGGTTTTGGAGGAGGAGGAGGAGGAGGGGCAGGGGCAGGAGAGGCGGGATGAACTTGCCAGGACTACTTCTAGGGACAGCAGCATTGATAGGAGCCCTGGGATTGGCGGAGGCGTGAATAGGCGCAGATCTGGCAGTGGCAGCGTGGTCTCCCGCAGGAATAGGTTTTTTGGAGGGAGGAGTCGGAACAGTATCGACTTGGAGGGCGGGGAGGGGCCCTCATCGCCGGTGAGACTGGCCCCTAGGGATGGGTCTGCTAGGGATAGTACCGAGATGGGACGACTGTGACTGGGGCCCCCGGGGGCGTCGTGTGCTGGCCATATCGGGGTTGGGAGCGCAATAGTGTGGTTTGTATGGAGTGATTTTGTATGGTGTTTGCTGAGCGGTCGAAGCTTGGGTTAATCATCCACGGGGGTTTCCTTTTCCTTTGATTAATCTCCAGCACCGGGTTCATGCATTGTTCCCAAGTTTGGTTCAATTTCTCCTTTTTTCCTCCTTCTTCTGACGAACTCAATATTGTACAGCCCAAGTCTCACCCTAATATCGGGGAGTCACAAAGCAGCCTGTAAGCTACTCGTGGCCCAAAAAGTATAAATAAAAAAAACCCCCCCCACCAAAACTTGTATATATACACATCTAAGCGTTGTGAATCAGAAAATTCCGCAACGAATCCCACCGCCCGGAATCGATGTACCTAAAACCACAGTTAGCACCGCCATCCCAAGGCAAGGAAGGGAAGGAAAGGGAAGAAGCATACAAATACTCCATACTGCTCCTCAAACTCCCCTGCAAACTGCCCTCCTCCCACCTGAACAACCACATGACAAGCCCCCAACTAACCGCGGCGAAAACCCCCCAGGAATTCCCCCTGACCTTCCCCTGGGGATCCTTGATGACGCCCTTATCAAGGCTCAGCTTTGCCAGTGCGAGCGCCACCCGGGCAAACACGTATATTACAATCTGCTGGTTGACGGTGCCTTGGTCTCCCCGGCCAAAGACCAGGTACCCGCCCAGCAGCCCAGCGAAGAAGGAATCGCCGGAGCGCTCCTTCCCGGCGGGCGATAGTCGGCGGAGGAGGAGCATTGTGGTCTTGTAGATTGTCACGAAGGTGGCGAGGTTTTTGGCATGGGTTCTTGTCGCCTCGAGGGTTTGGGTGAGTTTTTCGTAGAAGCTGTTGGGGGGGGGGGGATTAGTTACATGGCTGTAGGGTGGTGTAGAGGGAGACGAACGTTCCGGAGCGGAAGAGGAAGGTTATTCTGTCACATGGTTGGTCAGTTTCGAGCACAGCTTGATGGAAGAAGAACCGGGGGGCAGGGGAGTGTCGTACACGAGAGCATGAGGAAATCGGACTTTAGTCCCATACACCAGTCCATTGCGAGCGCCTTTTAAGATCTCGAGGAGGTCGTGATTTGTCGGGTCGAGGATGAAGGCGGTGAGCTTTTTCTGTCCATTGTTTCGACAGTTAGTGTGTGTTTGTGTTCAAGGGGTGACGAAGATTGGTGAACAATGTAGGAAGGATAGGGGTGGGTTCAAGTGCTGTACCTGTACTACATCCATAACGTCAACTTCCGTCCCTCCCTTTGCAACGATACCGGTATCCGCGTTAAGTGTATCACGCGGGGGTGAAAGGGAGGTTACCGAAGCTTCGAAAGAGCCTGTAGTAGTATGATAGTACGGTGGTGGTAATCACTCGTATGCCGTCTTCAACCCAAAATAAATCTTCAAGGGCGGGCACAGTATTATAGTTATGATAGTTCGTAGTTGTACCAGCGATGGGGAAGTAAGGTCCGCACCGTCACATCCACGGAGACATGGGAATGTGGAGCGGGAGTAGACTAAGGTTATCGCGGTACGAGTACTGCACTGTTTTTGTTCTTTTTTTTTTTACCCGCGCCTCTTCCAATCTTCAAACTCGGACGTCGGGAATTTTGTGAGGCTCTAATTGATGCAGGGTTGTTCGCATGCATGTGATTCTTTCTGGCTTTCTTCCCGAGGCAACGAAGGGCCGAAGAGGCTGGGGGTTGGAGTTAGTAGTCTGGGCTTCGAAGATGCGTGGATGGGAACGGAGGGGATGGGTTCTCAGCGGTGCCAGTATGATTACCGGTATTTTGCATGGGGTTGACCGGGTGTGCCTTGCGTTGAGTGGTAACTGGGAAGTTGACTCAGGTCTTGTACTGTACAGTACCGTACAGTACCGGCGGTACCGCGGGGTAAGGGGGGGGATTGTTTTTTGATGGGAGCGATGGGACAAGAGCATACTGGTATATCATACTCTATTTAAATGCGAGTTGTAGAGCGGCTGGCCGTCTCCTTAGAGCAGTCTACTTGAGTACGCACTTTGCTGACATATTATTACCTGGTATCGTACTCGTGCGCCGTCTACAGTATGCGCCCAAGGGTGCTCGAGGAAGTCGTATGAAATGGGAATTTGCTAAAGGTACTGTCCTAGCTGCTAGCACAAAATTAGATGAGGATCATGAATTCGCGCGTTAGAGATTGTATAGTTTATGATGCATGATAGTAACCTAACAGGAGCTGCCAATATTCTTTGATCATATCATACGCATACCGGTAGGTACAGTACCCTATCACGCTAGCGCTAAGGGCTTGTTTGAATTCTGTTTCAGTACGAGTACCGTATTGCTGAATACTTGGCCAGCGGGTATGATAGAGCAGAGAACACATCTAAGCACATAGTCTATAACCGTCTGGATCTCTCTAAAGCTCATATCTGGTCCTCGGAGATGCTGCGGATACCCTGGGTTTGCTTTCAGTGTGCTTGAGAGATACGGGGCGTTAGTACGTGATGTACTAAAGGTTACTCGTAGGACGCATGGATTGGGTCGGGTGGTTTTCCCCAGAAGATATGGTGCCATCTAAGCGCACTTTATAACTTCGAGGGATGTTGCAAGTGTTTCTATTTCCTGGGAAACGGGGGTACGGCGGGGAGAATTGCTTTGGGATCATGCTTTGTTCAGACTACGGCTGCCCCAATTTATTGGATATTTTCACAATGGACCTTCCCACACCCGCTTCCTTCTCCTCTCTAACTACGCGGATCTGAGCATTTGGGTCCTTCGACCGTGCGAGGTTGACGAAATCTGTCACACTACCTCCGACGCCGAAGTAGACTTGTTTTGCCGCCACAAGTCCGCTTCCCTCTCCACCCCTCAACGCTTCCAACAAAACATCCGTAAATAGCGGGGTGGTCGAGGGGGAGTAAATCGTTTCCGATCCTAGTGCTAGGTCATATGGACTTGCAGGTTTTAGCAATTCGGTCATTCCAGCACCCCACTCCCCAGAAATGAAATCTAAAACTATTCCGCGACTAGATAGGTCCGTGAGGAAAGCTGCGATTAAGGACTCAGTGACGTCCAGGTCACCCTCGGTTTCCCATGGCCCAGAAGAGGATGAGGGGTGGTTGAGCATCGCCCAGGAGAGGAAAATGTTGGGGAGAGTGATGAGACGAAGGACTTCTAAGTTGTAGTCCGCTAGAGTAAAGTGAGTGAGTGGGGGTTTAAAGCCTTTTTTTGCGCTGAGGGTGGTTTGGAAGAGAAATAGGGATGGGAAGGATGTTCCACAGCCTAGCTTTTGGGATGTTAGCCATTGGTGTCAAACTTTATACAGAATTTCTGCATGATTTACCTCTAGAACCTTCTTGCCTCCCGGGCCAATTCGTTCATCCAGACTAGCCAGATGCCTCACCAAATCAACTGAACATTCCCAGCTCTTCAACCCACCTTCGTATAGGCTGGTCCTAATATCCTCTTTACCCAATCCTGCCATCATGCTCCTTTCCGACCCATCCCCATTAAGCTCATCTTCATCCATAAGCTGCATTCGAACATCGTAGAGCTCCCGCCGGGGGATTGACACTGTGGGTGTAATGGATATGGTAGCGTATGAGATATTTCGGGGAATGCGGGCCATCTACACCAAAGGAACGGGCGAATTAGAACAATCCAGGGGAGTGTTGTGAAGAATTTGGGGCAGCCAAACCAGCTCCTGAAGTGTATGGTACCTGGCTGGTGCTCGCAACTCCCCTGGCAGAGCCTGCGGGGCAGGAGCCGGCGGGGCATTAGGCGCGGGGTCATCATCGCTATCGTCCACGGCAAAATTGAACCTAAAGGCCATAGTGGGCTATTCTTGATGTTGGAATTTCGTTCTTTAGTCAGTAGAGCGGAGGAGAAAGCAGACTGTCTCTGCAGTGGGGTCCCTTGGAGGAATGAGCTCTTCTTCGCTTTTCAAAGCACGACCCTAACCCTGTGTCTGCACAACATCCTTTGCATGCAACCTAGGGTCAAACATACCTTGCTCACTCCCGCGACGTTATTAAGGTATCGTCCCCGTCTTACTTATCCCTACCTACCTATGAAAGACTCATCGCAGTCCTTTCAAGTTCGAAACCTCACAGATCCCCACATGTCATAACCATGTCCGGCAACATTCGTGGGTAAGCTTTTCCCATAACGCTGACCCGAAATGTGCGTATGCGACTAACCGTGGTTCTTATAGCTTTGGGTACTTGGAGGTTTGCTTAAATTTTCTCACAACCTGCTTGGGTTGATCGACTAACGATGGATTATCTGTTTCAGAGTCTTCCTCCGGTTACCTTCCGCCGCCTATACCAGCAGCCCGCCACTGCGTTGGCCATTTTCCGGCGTATGCTGCCTAATTTAGGTCTGTCAAAACCCCCGTCATTGGAGGAATGTTGAGATGGGTAAAGAGGTGATATCTAATAGTTGTATACTATAGCTAAGACAATTGTCACAACTCTGCTATACAATGAAAGTCCTGTTGCCCTCGGCGACCTAGAGGCTCTGGTCCGCCCTGAGAGCTATCGGTTAGCTTGCTGTTGATTTGATCCCACGCTTTCCAAGCATAGCTAATTGAAGGAGTAGAGAGCGGGAAGATGCTTTTAGTAAACTGCGCAGACTGCACATCATCACCGAGAATAATTTGGACGTTTCTCTTGACCCCGTATTTAAAAAGAATTTTCGGTTGGCGTTGACTGGAGGGCACGTTTAACTGCTGAGTGACGGTGATGACTGGTTGCTAACGGGTGCTGTGTGACTAGGGGCGATCACCATTCGTTCGGCGTGCCTTGTAACACGGAAGACAAGAAGAAGATCACGGTCCAATTTCTAGACGACTATGCCACTAGACAATTCGAAGCTATACTGCATTATATGGTTGGGACGCATAATGAGGTCAAGCCCAGCAAGGGTGTTATCACTCTTCTCACCAAGGGTGGGCTGATGGAACGCTATGGGGCGGGTTCAGTGGCTACCATCACTAAGAACGGATTCAGCTTTCTGCTCCAGGATGGGAACCCACAAATTTGGGCATTACTGATTCAATATCTGGAGATGTCCGAGGAGTTGGGAATGGAGCAGACAGATGTATTACATTTTTTGCTCATGTTGGGTAGTTTAGAGTTGGGACAAGCGTACTCTGTTAATACCTTAACAGAGACACAAAAGCTTATGTTAGCCGACTTGAGGGACTACGGGGTTGTCTATCAGAGAAAGTCAACTTCTGATAGATTTTATCCGACGAGGCTAGCTACCACACTTACCTCAGAATCGGGAGGCCTTCGGTCTGCTTCTGCTAGTATGAGTTCTGCTATGGTAAAAGATGCCGAAGAGGGGAAAGGATTTATCATCTTGGAGACGAATTATCGTGTCTACGCATATACAGGTCCGTGCCCTATATTTCCGCACGTTTCAGATCATTGACTCGCTGAAACCGCAATTATAGACTCTCCCCTCCAGATCGCTGTGCTTAACCTCTTCGTCAAACTCAGTACTCGCTATCCGAACCTTGTCAGCGGCCGTATATCTCGACGATCAATTCAAGAAGCTATAAAAATGGGTATTACGGCGGATCAAGTGATTGACTACCTAAGTGCCCATGCTCATCCTCAAATGCGAAAATCGCTTGTTACTCTCCCGCCAACTGTTGTCGACCAGATTCGCTTGTGGCAGATTGAAGGGGAAAGAATGAGGACAACTACCGGGTTCCTATTCAAAGATTTCCATTCTACCCAGGAGTTTGAAGAAGTGGCCAAATATGCGGAGGAATTGGGTGTCCTTAAATGGAAGAAACCGTCGAAGAGGTGTATGTTTGTTACAAGGCATGAACAGATTGCTGATTGGCTGAAGAGAAGAGCGAGTGCTCAGCAGCAGCAGCAGCAGTCGAAGAAGGTTGCTACTTGAATCTTTGATGTCCTATGTTTGATGCCTGGACGTTTTTTTTTCTTTCTTTCTTTCTTTCTTTCTTTTGCGGCAATCTGTATTGTTAGTACCTTAGAAGCGAGCAACGATATCTAGCTGGGCGATAGAAGGTTTGGCTTTTTGTGACTGATGGTTTGGTATATTGATAAGTTGTGTATGGGGTTTCATGAGTTAAATTGCTACTTCATGGGATTTCAACTTGAGATTGAAATTTTCTTTGTTCATGGCTTCTTTCATTTGATGTAACCAGTATCACACCTCTGAAGGTTGTATCATACCTCCGTGGTGAGCCGGGGCCTTGTAGAACACTTGAACTCGTCCGGTTCAGGAACAAGCTTGGGCGAGTTCTAGTACTCTAGCATAACATAGTAGATCATATCGTGGCCCCGTACTCCGAAAAGCGCGAGACACGCAACAGGTGAAGCCGCCTTCTTTATAATAACTATTGTATCGGTATGATACTAGAACCTTTTATGCAAAAGTTTTACCTTTATCCTCTGCAAGTATGATACAGTATCATGCGCGTTTTGTGCTTAGAGTCGGCTCTTGTCCCTAGGGTGTGCTCGAGTAGGGCAAGTTAGTTGGTGTTGCCCAAACAAGGGCAAGGCGGTTGAGTAGTCTACAGTACAAGCAAGGACACAGTTGGTTGCCCTTGCTTCATGCCTGTCTGATATGATATGACATGAGCAGTGGCATTAAGGAGCGCCAAGGTTTCGCGCCGCTACACGTCTTCTCGAGACCATCGCAAAGCTCACAATTTCACTCCAGCAACAACACCTCTTTCCCCAACTTCACCACCCTATCTCTGTTTTGCCTTACTCATCTACAAACAGGTAAGTTGTTGCCTCCATCGTCGTTTCTTTCGAAGCTCTAATGGGTTTTTCTCAGACCTAGTCGGTTAGGAACGCGACATTCTTTATTCCGTCTTCTCGCTCGGGTATCTCAATTTCTACAAATATTACTGACGGGAATAATAACCATCGGGGTCGTTTTGTCATGTCTAACCCACCTACATCCAGTACTGGCTCCAGTGCCCTGTTTAGTAGCACCAATACTAGTGGAAATAGCCCCTTTAGTGCCCCGAGTACAAACACCAGTGTAAACTCGGGGTCTGGCTTTTCTTTCGCAAGTGCAGCCTCTGGTGCAACTAGTGGGCCACCAAGCGGAGGGCCTATGTTCGGTGGTGCGGCTCCCGGCGCAAGTACTCCGAGGCCTACGTTCGGCGGATCCAACCCGAATCCGTCTGGGAGCTTGCTCTTTGGTGCCTCGTCCGCTACCCCTACATCTACACCTGCCCCAGGTGCCATGTTTGGTAATAAGCCTCCTGGCGGCCCTTCGTTTGGAGGCGCCCAAACTCCTGCTGGAAATCCGTTTGGTGGTGGTGCCTCAACTACCCCTGCTGGACCTCCTCCCGGATCGGTCCCAAAAAATTTGTTTGCAGGAGGTACCGTTGGCAGTGGCGGGGTTTTCGGTGGTGGTGCTGGTGGGCAAAATATGGGTCAGCCATCTGGTAGCGGTGGTGGGCTCTTTGGGGGGCAGTCACAACAGGCTGGTCAGACGCCAAAGCCAATGTTTGGAACTGGTGCGGCGGCTACATCTGCTCCGTCATCTGGCGGTCTTTTCGGGTCTGCACCTGCGACAGCAGCTTCCAGTGGTGGCATATTTGATGGTGCACGGGCTCAACAAGCCGCCGGCTCCTCAACACCGGCTACCAGCGGACCCGCAGAGCAGAAGCCAGGCGGTCTTTTTGGCGGCGCTGCCGGCTCATCTACGACGCCAGCATCAAAACCTCCTGCTTCGGGTTTTTTTAGCGGCGCTCCTTCAAGTTGTAAGTGTTACACTTTGCTTTTCCACGCTGTGCCGGGACAGTGGGGTGCAGTCCCCCGTTCGGTTAGCCGGTGCTAATAGCAATTGCTTCCGACTAGCAACAACCCCAGCAGCTCCGGCGGCTTCAACCCCTCAGGCTTCATTGTTTGGTGCACAGGCGTCTACGCCCGCCGCTCCCCCAGCATTTGGTGCCGCTCCAGCCAAAGATGGTGCGTCCCAAGCATCAACGCCAGGTCTATTCGGAAATGCCCCGACTTCTGGGATAGCTCCCAGTGCGTCGTCAGCCTCAGCCAACCCCCCGCCCCCTTCTGGCACAGGCCCCCTCCCACTGTTTGGAGGCACCCCGGCACCGACCGGGACCGGCACTCCACCCCTGTTCGGTAACACTCCTAAGCCTCCTGGCACTCCTGCTTCATCTGCCTCCCCGGCTCCTGGGGCTCTATTCGGAAAGCCCCCGACCAGCTCTGGACCTGCTACAAGCACCCCAACCACCTCAGTACCAGCCGCCCCAAATCCTGCACCCGGTGGGCTCTTTGGCAGTGCTACCCCTGCTACCCCTGCCGCTCCAGCCCCTACACAAAGCACCACTGCAGGAGCGGTATCTGGGCCCTCTAGTCAGTCTAACATGCTAGGGGCCTCTATCCCAGGCGCAACCATGCTGCCTCCTCCTCAGTCCAGGTTGAAGAACAAGTCTATGGAGGAAATTATCAACCGTTGGACCAGCGACCTCGAGAAGTACAAAGCCGAATTCGTTCAACAAGCAGGCGATATCAAGAAATGGGATAACATCCTTATTGAGAATGGGGAAAAGATAACAAACCTATTTTCCGAGACTTTGGAGGCAGAGAAGACACAAGGAAGGATGGATACTGTTTTACAACAACTCGAGAGTGATCAGGAGGAATTGGGAACTGCACTAGACTACTATGAGGCTCAAATTAAGGATCTTTTCGAAGCTCAGATGGGGGGTGTCGAAGGGATGCAGCCCGCTGATCAGGAGAGAGAGAAGGCCTATCACTTGGCTGAGAAATTGAATGATCAGCTGGCGGGCATGGGTAGTGAACTTGGTGGAATGATTAAAGAGATCAATAAAGCAAGCACCACTATCAACAAAACTACCAACGCCGATGATCCGGTAGGCATACGCCTTGCCCTATAAAATGATTCAGAGCACTAATTATGGCATAGCTTTCTCAAATTGTCAAAATTCTTAACGACCATCTCTCGAGTCTGCAATGGATTGATTCTCATACCAACTCTATGGTTAGTAAATTCACAGTGTTTTCCACTGATCTTAACGCTAATGAACCTCTCTCAAGGCCGAGAAAATCCATGAAGCTCAGAAGAAGGCGAGGGATAGTGCAAATGGTGCTTTGGGGGGCGATGAGGATTACTTTCCCTCATCCTCTTATAGAAGCATGAGGTAAATGTCTACTGCGGTGTTACAAAAATTAAGGGGCATTACTATGATAACTGGGGCCCTTCAAGTCTTTTTCCTTTTGTCCTTGTTTTCCTCTACTTTCAAACTGGGTTCTGTAGAGAGCATACCGTGGTTGGGATTTTATTTTATTTTTACTATTTCTATTGCTTTTTTCCACTGGATTGTGCCCAAAATGTATTCTACCCTAGCTATGGTGCGGCTTCTTTTTATGCAAGGAAATGCTCGAGTATTCGTGAAATTAGTTTGTGTGAAACCCTTGTCGTTCCTTTGTCCTGTTGGGGTTAGGGCTATGATGATCTCTATGCTGTGAGTAGATTACCGGTACCGTAGGGAAAGAAAAAAAGGTGTTAGTCTATATCGTACAGATTGCACCTCCACCCCACTCCAGTTAAATTACCCCCAAGCTCAGAAAAAATTGGCCAACCGCTAACGTGAACCAACATTGTTTATGGCAATGCGATACCGCGCTCCCTCCCCCACAGGGAGTGAATTCGAGTTCGATATCTCCAACGCCCTCGCTGATGCAGATTTCCTAGGCTCAGATGGCGAGAACCCCACTACAGCCGCTTCAAAATCAGCCAACAACCCACTGGACATCAATGACATTCTTGAGGCAAGCGACGACAGCGATGGCGATCAAGCCTTCATCGCTGCCCAGCAAGCCGCATCAAACCGCAAAGGTGGCTCAACAATAAAAGGCAAATCTGTCAAAAAAGGCGGCGGTTTCCAATCCATGGGACTGAACATGACTCTTCTCAGGGCGATCACAAAAAAGGGCTTCTCTGTTCCCACGCCTATTCAGAGAAAAGCCATACCTTTAGTGCTTGATGGGGTGGACGTGGTTGGCATGGCAAGGACAGGTAGCGGGAAGACAGCGGCGTTTGTCATACCCATGATTGAGAGGTTGAAGACCCATAGCGTCAAGGTCGGGATGAGGGCGCTTGTGCTATCACCGAGTAGAGAGTTGGCGTTGCAGACTATGAAGGTCGTAAAGGAGTTTGGGAGGGGTACGGATTTGAAGGTTGTACTGTTGGTTGGAGGGGACAGTCTTGAGGAGCAGTTTGGGTATATGGCCGGGAATCCGGACATGTGTGTCCTCTCTCCTTCTTCTCTCCCTCGGTTAATCCTTGAGGTTTTCATGTCTGACTGGTGAATTGCAGTGTTATTGCGACGCCCGGACGATTTATGCACTTGAAAGTTGAGATGGAACTGGATCTTAGGTCTGTTCAATATGTTGTCTTTGACGAAGCAGATCGTCTGTTCGAAATGGGTTTCTCGGCGCAATTGACGGAGATTTTGCATTCATTGCCACCTAATCGGCAAACGCTGCTTTTCTCCGCTACGCTCCCGAAGTCGCTTGTTGAATTTGCGAAGGCCGGCTTGCAAGAGCCGAACCTGATTCGATTGGATGCAGACTCCAAGATTTCCCAGGATCTTGAGTGTGCATTTTTCACGGTGAAGAATAGCGAGAAGGAGGGCGCTTTATTACATCTCTTACAAGACGTGATTCAGATTCCTAAGGGCGCCCCTCCCAAGGATGAATACACTGCAGCCGACGCCTCAGACGAGGGGGATAATGGGGGGGGGGGATCTCATAAGGGCAAAAAGAGAAAGCGCACACATCAATTTCACGAAACTGCCTCCACTCATTCTACAATCATATTCGCCGCGACTAAGCATCATGTGGAGTACCTCGCACAGCTGATTACCCAGGCTGGATTCCCGGTTTCATACGTTTATGGTACACTCGACCAAGTCGCGCGTAGGAATCAAGTTGCTCGCTTTCGTACTGGGGAGACATCTATATTGGTCGTTACGGATGTGGCGGCAAGAGGAATCGATATCCCTCTGTTATCGAATGTGATCAACTATGACTTCCCACCGCAGCCAAAGGTTTTCGTGCATCGAGTTGGAAGAACTGCAAGAGCTGGAAGGAGGGGATGGGCATACAGTTTTGTCAGGGCCGAAGATGCGCCTTACCTTCTTGATTTACAGCTGTTCTTGGGAAAGAAGCTTGTCCTTTCGAAGGGCGGGTCGGTGGAGGACTTCGACTTTGCTTCCGATATCATTGTTGGGGGCTTGATACGGGACTCGGTTGAACGCTGCATAGAGTGGATCAACGTGCTCTTATCAAAAGATAGTGAACTCGCGAGCTTGAGAAGCGTTAGCGCGAAGGGTGAAAAGCTCTACCAGAGGACAAAAACCGCTGCATCGGCGGAATCAGCCAAGCGCGCTCGGGAGATCGTTGCACAAAAAGGGTGGTCAACCACCAACCCGCTATTCGCGGATGATGCCAACGATGCAGAAGCAGAGAGAGCAAAGATGCTAGCCCGTGTGGCCAATTTCCGACCCTCAGAGACCATCTTCGAAATCGGCCAGCGGGGGCTAAACAAGTCCGAAGCAGCATCAGTAATGAAAACCCGCCGTGCAAAGATCAAGATCGACCCCAGCAAGAGAAGGGGTGGAGCTAACCTCTCCGGTGATGAAGATACGATTGGACCTACTGCTGAAGGCGGCGACAGAGATATAGAAGGAATAGAAGCAAACATGGACTCGGCTTCAGATGCGGACCTGGACTCAACCTTCACAAAGCCCGCTAACCGTCGAGCCAAGAGAAAGGCCACAATGAGCAGCTTCACTGACACAGAACACTACATGTCATATTCCCCCAGCATCTCCCTAGCAGAAGACCGTGGATACAGCATATCCTCCTCCTTCGCGGAAGCGGCCAGAAACGCAACCATGGATTTAACAAACGACGACAGTGGGGGAAAGGGTTTCGCAGAAGCCCACAAAGCGAAGGGAATGCGGTGGGACAAGAAATCAAAGAAGTACGTCCGGCGTGCAAACGATGAAGACGGGTCCAAAGGCGCAAAAATGATCATCGGTGAATCGGGCCAGAAGATCGCCGCCTCTTTCAAGTCCGGTCGCTTCGCCGCGTGGAAGTCGGCCCACAAGGTCGGCAAGCTACCGCGTGTCGGTGGGATGGAGGACAAGAGCCGGTTCAGTGGACCTGGGTGTGGGGGAAGAATGGGCGGGAGATTTGGTGGGAGAATGTTTCATAAGGGTGTTCAGGCTCCCAAAGCTGCGGATAAGGCGCGGGATGATTACCATGTGCGGAAGAGGAGGTTTGAGGAGGCGAAGGAGAAGGGGTTGGTTAAGGGGGCGGTGAGGAGCGAGATCAAGACCAAGGAGCAGATCAGGAAAGAGGTGAAGTTGAAGAATCGGAGGAGGGACAAGAGCAACCGGCCATCAAAGCGGTAGAAATGGTCTTTCACATTGCCCATGTTGGATATGTATGTATAGTAGTTGGGATCAAAAAGTCTTCTAGATGTATGATACCGGTATATGGTTCAGTGTCGGGCCGTAGATTGGTACTTGCAGGCTTCAATGCAACTGTTGCATCTCATCTTGATACCCTGTGATACATTAAAAACGTTCACCCCCGCTTGTTAAGCCAAAGCAGTCTTTCCCGAGGCACCATATTAGTTGACGGTCGGGAGTCCCCCAAACCTTTGACAACACAGGGGCACTGCCGAAATCAAACGGAAGTCCGACCCTACGAGTACAGTAGGGACACACCTGCACAACAAACGGTTGGCCTGAAAATCCAACACCGGTATACCGCAACCGGTACGAGGCTGGCGACAAAAATTATCGGTAGTTACTGGTACCCGACCGAAAACACCTATATTCATGCCTTCTGTTCAATATATTCTAAAGGTGTAAAAATTTGAAAAATTGATAGTATGGTCCAATGCTCTTTAGAAACACCTCTCCCAGTGCTCACAGATTATTGAAAAATTATAGACTGCTTTGGCATGCAATATTGTAAAATTGAGGTTGAAAACAGCGCCAAGCCTTGCCTTTTGCCATACAAAATCTTCAGAAATTGCGCCAAGGCCAATGTACCAACCATTGTTCTCTTAATAATTGCTCAGCCAGTTTGGATACGGAGTTCTGAGGGTTGGGAAGTAAAATCCGGAGAATTACCCAAACATACATGGAGATTTGTTCTGAATTCATTCACTAGATCAGTGGTTGGAAGGTCATGAATATGGTTGTTTTCAGTGGAAAACCCGTACCTACCGGTGATTTTTGTCGCCAGCCTCGTACAAGCACTCGGGTAGACTACAAGTTCATGAGACCGACCAGGACCCCGGCCTGCACTTGGATCACGGTAACCACTTCTCCAACCAACCAACACAATCAGGAGGGGTGAAAGACTGTTGCTGTAGTACGGTAGTCTGCCGGTAACAAGTTCAAGTTCACATTCACGGCTCCCTTTCGAACCTCCCTACGGTAATCCCTGATCCAATCGAGGAAATATGCACTAAGTCTTCCGACGGGAGATTTTCACCGCCGAATTTAGCTACTCTTTGCCCACTTGAACTCCTTGGATGGAGAAGTGGTTGTGTGTTGTGTGGAACGGTACCCTACTCAGCGATGCCGACGGGGCTGCCGAATACAGCCCCTAGCTGCAGACCGGTAGAACCTTGTGTCATACCAGTGACCATCGTACGAGAATGGTGTTCCTAATATTAACCTCCCCGTGCACGGAAATGGCCCTGGCCATGATGTTTATGTGACAAGTCATTTAGTGCGCAGTGTGATAGATAAGCCCAGAGGCATGCGTGCTGCCTCTGCTTCCCAATCCGGTGGCTATAATAAGAGCGCGAACTTTGGCGGTTGGTGCCCTCAATCATCGCGCGATGGGACCCCGCTTTTCTCCTCTCCCTGGAACCACCAACCGTCCTCAGTCCTCTCCATCCCATCCATCCATCCATCTATCCATCCATCTATCCATCCTCGATATTCCGAGCAAGAGGGAGAAAAAATGATGTCCCGATATCTTAGCGACAATATCAACCCTTTCAATGCCTCGAATCATTATACTGCTGCCGATGATCCATCTAGACTCCTGCTCTGGTTACCTCTGCTAGAGCCCGGGGCACGGCATCGGAGCGCTCGAACTGGGCGAGTTGGGAGTGTTGGATACTGGCTTCTTGGAGCCGATGTATTTGGAAGCTGGTGTGATGGTAGTGGGGGAGGCGGATTTGATGGTAATGAGACTTTGTTTTGTCACGGCGATCCAGGGGCCTTCAAGACCTGTATAAGTATAACGTAAGAGAGGCGATCCTTGAAGCGAAAAAAAAAAAGAGATTTCTTTCTGACAGGCTATGTTAGCTCTCTGGACTCCTTGTGCGATCTGGCTAGAGGACCAAATTCCGCAGTTGCGTGTTTTTACTTTGACTTTGCTTTCCGAAAGGAACGAACTCCGACGAGTATACCGGGTTCCCTGCTGAAACATATTATTGGGGGGTTGAAGATTCCAGAAGGAATCGTCGAGGCATTTCGAGACCGGGAGAGGGCCACTGATGGACGCGAGCTGCGACCTCCGGATATTGCGAAGATGCTCCAGGCTATCTCGGCCTCGCAGCGGACCCTCATATATTTTGACGCTCATGACGAACAGCTTCTAGATTCCCTAAGAGAGATTGTCCTGAGGCCACCAGGGACTCGAACTTTCCAGGCCGAAAGGCCCCACATCCTGGATGAGATCGGGGAGCGCCTTGCTGGAAGAGCAGCGTCCCTGTCTTTAAAGGCTAGCAAAGATGATATCATCCGATATGTCCGTACGATATTAAATATGGACATAACACCCGGAGCAATAGATAGCAGTCTTAGGTTGGGTATTTTGAAAGACATTCCAAAGACAGTTTCGGACATGTATGTAGGACCAAGGACACTGGGAAACTGCTTTAAGTATCCGCTAACCGACATGCATCTAGATTTCTACTTGATTCCTTGATAGTCGAGGCAACCCTCCAAGAAGCAACCACCTATCGCAGGCGACAAAAGTTCAGTACAATGACGAGTGGCCCAAGTTTGGAGGATGTGTATGGTACGACACTGGAACGGATGAGGGCTCGGACTAGCGAGAAAGCAAGCCCTGCGCTGGCGACTCTCACGAGGGTGTCTCATTCGTGGCGGGTGCACTCTGCCACGCCCCGGTAGTCGAAGTAGGATCTACGGATCTCAATACTAAAGGCGTTCCTTTGATATCGACATTGCTACGCTGCTGTTAAGGTCTTGTGTGGATAAAAAGGCTTCGACCCCCCGCTTAATCCACTTTACCCTTCAAGAGTATCTTTCCGCGCATCTGGACCTTTTTGGTAGAGCACAGCCGATGATGGCAGAAACCTGTTTGACCTATCTAAATTTCCAGCATATCAAGGCCCTATCACCCACACGCAGTGCTGCCTGGCAAGCAAATCCTTTGTCCAATTCTCTTCCATATACCAGGGGTCGCCGGCCAGGAGACAGCCGCACATCCTCTAGTTTACTTTTGGGCCGAGTGACCGGCCACCATTATCTCACGACCCTCACGCTATTCGCCGGGGTGCACCGCGCATCCCTCTTCGGAATTGCTGGAGTCGTGGCTGCTTTGATAGAGATGAAAGGTTGTAAGGTCAACCAAACAGACCGTCTAGGCTGCCGAGAAAGGGCGTGAGGGAGTGGTGAAAATACTATTAAAATGGGAAAGTGTCGACCCCGATAGGGAAGACACATTTTTGGTTGGGAAGGAGTGCGAAGGAGCGCTGGAGCTGTTATTGGAACGGCACGATGCCAACCCTAACAAGCCAGATCATTCTGGTAAACTACCGCCCTCATTCGCGACCGAAAAGAGACGCGAGCGAGTGTTGGGGGTACTACTAGGACGCAAAGATGTTGACCCCAACAGACCGAACACCATTCTCGTTCACAGCGAAGCTGCTACTACGGTAGAGTGAGTGGATGTCAACCCCTACAGGCCAGATACCGGCATATGAGGGCAACCGCCACTCTCCTACGCCACTATTCTTAGGCGTGGGGGAGTCATGGGGTTATTACTGCGTAGAAAGCCGCAAACCCCAGCCCCATTTCTAGCCAGAGAGGCATAGTCCCCCTCGCCATTTTCCGACACGTGCATGTCACGCTTCCGCAATAGCCCATTTGAATTTCCCTTGTTATCTCTCATATGATACCAGTGTTGTCGAGCGGGGGTCTACAGTAGTTGTCTCCGTTGAAAAAAAAAATTGAAAAGTCGGAACAAGAGGAAGGGGGGTATTACGACCCGTATGATATTGTATTTTTATTACATTTGGCTTGGTTGGCATTATTTTGGTTATACGTATCCTATTTCGTGTACCCTGCATTTATATTTTCCACAATTTTTTCTCTTTCCTCCCTCTTGTGAATAATAGATGTTGGTTGAGTGTTACCTAATTAGACTACCGTACCACGATGGATATGATTTAAAAGGAAAACCTATTCCCGGAAAGCGTCGCGGAAGAATTAATACTCGAGTACTTGTACCCTTCTTGATCATTCCGAGCTATATCAAACCTAGCGAGAACAAGGGGAAAAAAACGAAAAGAGAAGAAAAGAAAAACAAGTATTTGTAACTTATTACAAAGTAAATTATTATGCCACCCATCTTCTCGAAGCTCGAGATCAACCTTCAACCCTTTAAGATCACGGAAAATGTTGAGTTTAGTGCTTATCCGTCAGACAGACTAGCTTCCTTTTTAGTTAGTTTCTCCTAGTACTTTCCTCACCACTCCCTTCAACGTTAGTTACTGTTTGAGTTTTTCTTCATTCCTTCCCTACTCGTTTCACAACTGCACAACCATGCCATATTCAACTATGGTTATTCCAAGGTTCTCATATGTTTTTCTTCCTCACCGAGGTTTCTTTCAAATTCTTTCCTCCGAGGTCCTCATGTTACCGACCTTGGGCTTTTGTTATTTCTTTTCTTTCTTTCACTTGATAGTTAGTTAGCATAAAAGCCCACGGCCGCGCAGGTGGCGAGAAAATCAAGCTTCTTTTTCTCGTGCGCAGTCATATCAATTCACAGAAAACACGAGTGATCTCTCATGACAACAATGACTCACGGCAAGAACTTCTTATCATACAGCAGTCTTCCATGTCAGTTTATCAATGTAGGTTCAGATCTGATACTACGCCCAAGTCAACCCAACCAACACTCAAGTCGCATGTCAGATTCGTATATACATATCCCGCTTTCCGATCGCGTTTCCGCAGTACAAGTACGATACCCCGCCCTTGTGATGGATTCCGGACGAGATAAATTTATATAATCTATATCCCTAACAATTACATATGGTACAGTGATACTTCTTCCCGGTATGTATGGTGCGGCGCAAACTGCGAGCCAACGACTTGGAGGGGAGGGGAGGGGAGGGGAAAGGCCATACTATAAGTTATATCGTGGGGGCCTTGCGCCTCCGCAGCAATGGTGAGTGTTAACGCAACCGTAGGGCATCATATCGTGGGATAGAGTATGATACGTGCTTTCCGGGGAGGGATAATGAAGTAACGGGGGGGCACAGGTACCGACCGGCATGGGTCCGCGAAAGCGTGGCACTTGTTTATAGAAAGTGAGGAGCGACCCATGCGTATAAAGCAGTATCATACATAGAGTTCAAGTGTTGGCCCATTCCCTGCCGGCGAACAAATATATTCCAAGTCACCGGCGGTCATAATCACGAAAGCTCACTCACACAATGGAAAACTCACATCCAGACCTCGAAAACTTTTTTAAAAATAAAATGCCGTAATAGAAATTGAATTAGAATATAATTCCCCCCCACTCATCGGAAAGGAATCCAAACACGGGCGAGAGTATATCAGGAAAAAAAGAGAAAGAAAAGAAAAGCAAAACCATGATAGTATACATGCTTCCAAACAACTCGTCCTTCATCCGTCTCTTGCTTCCATAAATGAGTGGTCTCCCCAATCAAATTGGCATTGATTGGCGTAGGGTTGGGGGGGGGGGGGGGAGGGAAGGAGAAAAAGAGAAAAAAAATCACATATAACTTGCCCTTGGCCGTTTACTTCCCCCAGGCGACGAATCCCGCTCTTGTAATCCGTGCTTCGCACCAGCTTTCTCGCCTGCGGCCTTAACAAACGCTTCAACGCCGAATGGGTCCGCTGTGTCCTTTTCGAACTGGACGGGGCCATCGCGGGCCTGTTCATTGTTCGTTAGTAAAAAAAAAAAAAAAGTAACTTAGCAGCGGGGTTCGGAGGGCTAACCTCAGCGTCAGCAGCGCCCTTGAATCCCTGCTGCGCTTTCCCAAGAACTTCAAATCGCGAACTCCTCTTTATTCTGTCCATCTCACTACTGGCGGTATCCTCGTCATCTTCGTCGACACTAACTTTCGGCCTGTAGATGCTATTCGCTGCTTCTTGCGCTGCAAAGAGCGGTTTATCGTAGGGCTGGTCCTCGTTGAAGCCAGATCCCGCGCCAAAGGCGGATGACTGATTGAACAATCTTGAATCCCACATCGTTTCTTGACTCTGTGTCGGCTTTGCGAGGCCTAGCGCTATCTTTTCACCAATATCACGCCCCTGCTCCCTAGCTAGCATCTGCATCTTCCGCTCAGAACCCATATTCTTCATCCGCTGCTGACGTTCCTCTTCCTGCCGACGCTCGCGACGCATCCTCTCGCGCTCACGCACCGCTTCATCGTCTGACCTAGAGTCTTCAGACGAACTGCGGGATCGTGAGCGGGATCTGGAGTCTCGCGAGCGGTCCGACGATCTTGAGCGGGAGCGGCCCCGGGGACCGGCGTGAGCGGCTTCTCTGGCCTTTTGTGCCAACATCCGGAGGTGCTCTTCTTTCTGCGATTTCTCCTTCTCGGCTAATTTTTGCTGCATTAACGCCCGCTGTTTGATCTCTTCTCTTGCGTGTCGGTCAGCGGTGAAGAGTGCTTCGGCGAATTGCGCAAATTTGTCGTTAATGGTGACATCTTGGAGTCCGCGGCCGTCGGCCGCTAGACGTTTATCAAGCGGGACCGTGTATCCCTTTGGGTTCTTCCAGTTCGAGACTGGGGGTGGAATAGTCCACGCTTCCTGGTCTGCTGCCGTCAATTTCCGCGGAGGGGAGTGCATGACCGGCGGGGGTGGAGACGGAGGTCCTCGGGGGATTTTCTTGTGCTTGAATTTTGGTGGTTCCATAGGGTCCTGCTGTCGTTCCACAATCTTAATGATCTTGTCGCTGCGCTTGGTCGTGTCGCCCAGTTGATTCGATGGTGTATAGCGGACGTACTGAGCCTCCTTTCTGTTCGTACCCTTGACATTCTTCGGCTTCTGAGCAGCCACGGCACCCGAAACCAACTTTGCTAACGCCTGCCTTGTCTTCTCCGTTGTGGCTGCTACATCCTCTTCCGAAGGCCTTTCCAACGAAATCTCGCCCACGTCTGCGCGCTGACGGAGGGGGATGAGATCTTTGAATGACGCGTGTACAATCCGTTTATCATTATGGCCTTGTCGGGCAATTGCATCGTACTTCACTTTTCCTTCATTGTCGACCTGGAGCGTGAGAGCTTTACTGGTTCCCGATCCTTTGCGGCCCATGTCGAGCGGGTATTGTGCCATAGGAACCTCAGGAAAGGCGCCTCCATCACCGAAGTCATCCGCGGATCGAGGTCGCCATGTCGATCGCCGGCCGTATGGGGGTGGACCAGTTTTCTAGAAGTACCAACATTAGTCTCCCCAGTTGAGAAAGGAAGGAGCATTGTAGAGCGAAAGTTCACCTTAAGAATTAAGCCCTGCTGGTCGGGGTCGCCGCCCCCGAGCACTCGTGCAGTAGGCTTTCGGCTAGCCGTAACATCATCTTCGGCAGAGTATTTAGGAGCTGGGAGCACGTTTGACAGACCTGCGGCGAGAGATGTCATGGCGAAGGAGCGTGATGTGGTCTGGGGGAGATTATGCTGCAGTTGTGGTTTGGACGGAAACGCATGATACATAATTTACTAAAGCTGTGGTTAGCGATTTCTTGGCCGCCGGACAATGTGGCGGTGCGAGTGCGCGCCACATAAAGGGGCAAAAATGTTCTCCGCGAACTTGAGAGAGACGACAAAAAAGAGGGAAACACAGAACAGAATTCTCCCCTACCCAAAAGCATAAATCTTAAAAATATATATATATATATATAAACACGAACCACTTGCCACTATTCCTCTTGCTCAAATCGCTGCTGGAAAGCCAGAGGCATGATACGGTAGAGTATTCCCCAATTCATGATACTGTACCTGGCAAGAGAGAGTCTGTAACTCACGGGCATGCTCCCCCGCGTTAAATTCGCGTCAAGAGTCGCGTCTTCCCAATAATGGTATCATACTCCAAGTTCTGCACAACCACCGCCAAAAACTCGCCCAGATTCCCCAAACCCTCGCATAACAGTATAATTGCTACTACAATGTCTACACAAGCAAACACTGGGATTCCCTTCTCATACTCCCACTCACAATCTCCCATCCATCTAATAGAGCTCCCACCAACTCTCCTATCGCTCGTTACCTCTCCTTCACCACCGATGTGCGCCCCTCTCCACACCCTCTCTACTCCATTCCAAGACTGACACTCGCCCCAAGAATCAAAATAAAAGCAGCTCCAACACCCGCAAATGCTACCGCCCCCCGTGGGTCGGAAAACCACGCAGTACTCTGTACTCCAACGCAGACCTTTTCCCTCCGACACGTTCATTGCTCGAATTCAATCCTCCTCGTCCAGCCTTCGGAGCCCCCGCCTCCAGATCCAGTTGAAGATGAGCAACAGCAGACCTTCTCTCTTACGTCCACATGTTTGAGAGCAGTTGCTACTGCTAGTTCCTGGTTGGAGTTAATTCCCGTGACAGCAGACTGCGCAAGCCTTTTACGGGAAAAGATACCAGTATACCATGGATGGGCAGACGACGATCCGGCGCTTCCGACAACGGATGAGCCAATATCTAGAGCTCGACTACTCGACTCCATACCCATCAGCGATGCAGAGTTTTCCGCCGCTTGGGATGAGCTTCTCGCGTTTGAGGCGAATAATGGTGCGGCTTGTCGCCCTTCAGCAACAGCAATCCTGAGAACGATCTCTGAAATCAATACTTCGGCTACCGCAGAATCATTTCCGCTCTCTTCACCTTCGGCATTTACGGGTTCTGCTATCCTCGGGATGCTGGATGATGTAGAGATACCCGCTGGACTCGTCACGGTGGTGATCGGGAGTATATGCGATCGGGTGGAGGGAAGCACGGACGAAAACACTTGGCGATTAAACAAGGACAAATGCTGCGTGTTCGTTGGAGAGGCACTATTGCAAGACTGTATGGAGATCAAGACTCGGGAAATTGTGGCACGTCGACCGAATACGGCAACTTTGATTACAAGGTCCGCCTTCATGGCTAAATGGAAAGCCGCTGTGCCAGAGGAATGCATAAGCAAATGTAGATTGGATACAATCCAGGTATGTGCCGCGCTCCCCCCTTGCCGCCGTCCCCCTCCCAATCACCAATGATCTAAAACTTCCCGTAGGGTTGGCACGCACTATTCGGAGACGCAGACCCCAGAGTCACCGCCGGGTCATCTACAGCATCATTATCATCATTACCAGCGCCTGCCAAAAACACGGCCCCCGCAAAGAAAAACTGGCACGAAAGGCTAGGGAAAAGGCGATGAGCATCCACCCTTCATATCCGTAACTACCGCCAACATGTAACCGAATAGCGTGTATATCATAGAAATCATACCCATCCATAATAGACTTTCGTTCCTTAAGCACACCCAACTATAACTCTCTGCTCCACAACTATTTCACTACCGTCCCGCCCTTGGCGTTATCTCTCTCCTCCTCCTCTTCACCTCCCTCCTCCTCCTCCTCCTCACCATACTTCTGCTCCTGCTCAGCCGTACCCCCACCCTTTTCCTCCTCCATCCTCGCGGTAAGATATGCATTCACCTCATTTTGCAATCCCACCACCACGCAGCGGAGTTCCGCCAGCGCGGCAGACTTATCGAGTGTTTCCGGGAGCGGCTTGGTGATTGTGTGGGGGGCGGTTGGGGTGAGGGGGGATGCGTATGTTGCTGTTAGGGTTGGCATTGTACCGCTTCTCCGGCCTGCGCTGAGTCGAGCCGCCTGGGTGGTGGAGGAGATATTGTAGGTGGTGCGATGATAGGAACGTGTGGATTTGTGGACGCTGCGGATGTTGCGGACGGGTCAAACGGTGGAACAGTGGGATGGAGGGAGTTAGGTATAAATTTAGCACCTTTGGTGCAGTACAATGAAAAGCTTCGCCAAGACAGGATCACTACTTCTCATTTATATGATAATCTATCCATGATCTATCCACCCATATCAACTTATGGCGACACCTCGCGCCCAATTATTGCCAAATCTCATTGGAGACCCTGAATTATGCTCTCCAGTATCATAAATTACGTCATACGAAACAGGCCCGGGCACCAAAAAAAATAAAAATACCAAATCCAATGACCCCCCCCCCCCTTTCCTATAATACGCGTAGCCGGCAAACCTCAAGACCGACTAGAGGATCGACTCGCAATAACGATACATGACGGGCTGATAATTTGGAACCACCCTTCTGCTGGGTAGATGAATCGAAATCTCTTTCCGATGTACTTCTGTCGCACCAATGTGGGTGTTATGCCACGCTTTGGTTCGCAAAAAAAAAGCCTGCCATTGATAGTGGAGGGGGGGAGGTATAGCTGAATCTGATAGATGATTGGGCCGGGGGGGGGGGGAAGGTCAGTACTCGAGTAGGGGTTTTATACAGAAACGTCCCTTGTTAGGCGTGGTGGGCTGGGCAAGGAAGAAACACAGACCTCACAAGAGCCTTCTCGAAGTCGAGGGCACGAGTGATTATCCGTGACTAGCTATGATCTCTAGATGGCATGTGGGCGGATAATCTCCTATACCTAGGGATGATAATTTCCACACAACAATTAAACGGATACTAGGCACTTCAAACACAAGAAACTCCAACTAATCACTAGTGCATTCTGGTACCCGGCTGAGAAAAACCAATCGTATTACGCGCTTAGATTATGTGAGACAAGGAAATAAAAGTAATAAAAATACCGCAGCTCAAAGAAAGGTGCCCACACTAGCACTACGGCAACTGCTGAAAACCCCTCAATCACCATAAACATTGAAACAAACGAGACCTTCCACTGCTACTGCTTTACCACCCCTTCCATCTCCCTTTCCCTTTCCCTATCACTTCACTCTGCTCATCACTCCCCAATGCGCTTAGGAACATCCTGCGTTCCTCTTCCTCCATGCTCAGCTGGATCGCCATTTCGAGTTCTTCCTCCTCGGTCCTTGGGATGTGGTGTTGCGCCTTATCTTTACCCTTTCCTGCAGCCCTGCTAACACTCGGCCATTCCATGTCGGCATCAGCGCTCCTTTTTGAATTGGCATAATTCGAGGTAGATCGTTTTTGATGACTTGGGCCGGCAGCGACGGGGTTCAAAGACACTTGGCGATCTGGATATTCGGAGGCGTCTTCCCAAATCTCTGAATCCAGCGTATCACCAGGTACAGCTGGAGTTTCCATCCATGCTTTCCCTAAACTCAGCCTTAACGCTTGAGCTAACTCTAAGTCTTCAACCTCCTCCTCAGTACCATTGGACTCCGTGGTCCTATGGCTATTTATTGCACGGTTCGAGTCTTTAGGCGTAATGATGTTGCTGCTATCCCCACTCTCGATGCTGCCACCGCCCTCGGTTTCATAGGTTTCCATACTAATCATCCTAGCATATTCCACCATTTCTTCTTCGCTGAGCGCTGCCCGCCCACTGGTTACTCCATAGCGCTTCTCCAGCTCAATTCTTGCTTTATTCTCGCGCTCACGTTCCTTAAGAAGATCCCCAGAATCTGATATGATGATGCCCTTAATTTCTCCTCTATCGCTAGATGGTGTACCACTGACTCCACCGCCGACTCTTGGCTTCTTTGACCGCTTCGGGGTGTTTGGCCCTAAAGAGGGGGAAGAGAAGCACCAATATCTAATGCGCGTGCCCAAGGCAACCGCCCCGCGAAGGCGAGTGGGATCGGGGTCAAGAACCAAGCATCGAGCTGCAAACTGGTTATCCCCAAGGGCATCATTACCCGGGCCCAAAGCTGCTGCATCCGCTTGTGCTAATCTCCGGCGCGCGCGGGTCGAAAACCTAGAATAAATGCTCCTCAAAGGTGAATAAGTGGAAGCCAGAAGATCCCAAGCTTGAACGAGCCCATCGTTTCCTCCATGGACGAGATAAAGTGATGAGAGAGCCAATGTTGAAATCCGAGGTGAATCAGTCCGGATCACTCTTTGTGGCAAGAAACCATTGGACGGCACGCCGCCACCATCAATGGAGGATGCTTGGTGCCGAATATTCCAAATGAAAACATCTCCCATGCTGGTGCCAACTGCAAATAGCCTTGCATTTCCACCGGGCACATCTACGGTTATTCCAGGATCTTCACTGGGAGAAAGCAAGGTGAGGTTGGAAATATCAATCGCTGAAGCGGTAATCGCGCCAACATTCTGATTTCCAAACAGAAAATCCGCAGCAAGCCACTTTGTCGGACGCTTGCAGAACTGGGGCGGCTGCATCAAAACTTCAATCGCTTCTGCTCTCTCGGAGGGCTGGGACCGTGGCTCTCCATCAAATACAGATCTCGAGGATATCCCGGCACCGGTCCCTTCCGAGGCGCCAGCTATCACCTCGCGTACGAGCTCTTCGGCCTCGACATCGAGTGTGTGGGGCGAAAAATGATATCTAATGAGTTTCGGGGTTTGCTCATTACCCGTGGATAGCTGATTGACGCTTCCTTTCCTTCCAAGCACAATATTGGTACCAGGCCAATCCACCTCAATAAACCAATCCATTCCCCAGCCCTCCCAGAGCTGTTTCAATCGGGTGTACTCGGTATTAAGCAGCAAATCCTTTTCCTCAATTTGCTTTTTCCCCATATCCTCACCGGCTACAGTGTTTGGGGGTGTCCGAAAAATTGAGCCGTGGACCGCGGTCGGTATGCGGGTGGTTTGCGGAATAATTTGCCAAGCAACCTTGGGATTTGCAAGATGATAAACCTCGCCTAGCGCGTTGACAACAGCCGCCCAGGCATTGTTCTGTCTCTTTCTCTTGGATGAATAGTCTTCGTCCACCTTGATTGATACGATTGGTATACCTGGACATATGCAGAACATGTTGGTAAGGGGAACTTGGCACTCCTTGCCAAAACTTAGCCCGTATATTGAGACGAAGCCCCTGCTGTTACCGATCATGACTCCGACCCGGCCCTTGGACGTTTCAATGACACCGCCAGACCGTTTCTTCGCAATCCATACCGCAGTTATGGCAGGCTGGAGACAGCCGGATGCCACTGGGTCATGTCGGAGGAAGAACCCCTTCTCGGAGGCACACCGATAGGGAGACGGGTACGGGTGCACGTAACACTTTCCATTCGGCACGTTCTCGCCATATACCCAACCAATATTTTCAGAAAGATCCATAACCCCCGAGACACCCATATCTGTAGCGACTTCAAAGCCTGCAACTCCCAGAATAGGCTGATGCAAATCGGGCCTAGCCGGTGTTCCAAGCATCGCGGCAGCTAACGGAGGTCTCTCAACCTTTCCTATACCCAAGTTAGCACCCCGCCGGCAAGTATCCAATACCGCGAGTGTCTCCTACCGATGGTGGCATCACTTGCAGCGATGGCTATAGTATCAGCTGAGGCATGCAACAACCTCACACCCCCTGAAGAGAAATCTGCCGCGATATGGCTCACACTCATTGGGCCAGTCAACGCATTGTAAGTGATAATGACGTTTCCTTGCGAGCCTTTGCTCGCGGGGCTCGAACGACTTGTAAATGTATGGGCTCTCCCTTTCGCAAGGCCCCTTAAAAGCCTAGTACGAAGAATATACTCCTTTCTCCATAGATCACCAACGCTCCCTCCAGCCGACAATCGAGTGAAGAAACGACGATCCTGAGATGAGGAAGAAGCGGCAGATTCATGGATATCCGAGGAAGCCTGGCTAAGTGATGTAGATGGGAAATAACGAGAAAACGCGGATCGCCATGCGTCGGGAGACGAAATGAGGGAACGAAAGCGGCGAGAGATGAGAGACGCTGTAAGTAATGTTTGCGGGTCGAGGAATGATAAGGAGTGGACAAGAACCTCTGTAGATAGATCCAGGGTTAGTCCAAATAATTTGGGGCAGAGAACAGAGGTGAAGGAATAACCGTTCGGAAATCTGGATATCGGACTATCAAGCCTGCCTTGCCAATTGGTCTTTTTAACCTGAAATCCGGTACCGCAATGAGGAGGCGAGGCACCCCTGGCTTCATACTGGCTAATTATGTCTTTTTTCTGCTTTGAGGGAGAGATTATATTCCCATCAACCTTAGGGAGTGTCGTACCCCCCCAGCCGCCGGAATCGTAATTCATCCCAGCATCTTCTGCCCCATCGTCACTCCCCTGTTCATCGCCAATTCCACGGGCGCTACCCGCACCAGCTCCCAGAGAGAGATCGCTAAGAGGGTGAGGGGTTGTTGAGAGGCTGTGTATGCCATGTTGACCGGTAGAGGCTCGTGGGGTAGGAAGGGGTTCCGTGGACGGCGTTGTACCTTGAGAAGCCTGTGTGTGTTCGGTTTGCATAAAATGGGGATCAGGAAACAGGAGAGAAGGGGAGTTCGACTTTTTTTTTTTTCTCGGAAAAAAAAAAAGTCGGGATTGGGGAGTCGAGGAAATAAGGAGGTATACGGGGGTTACAATGTATGAGTACGAGTACAGTACAGTACGGTACTTCAGGATGGACTGGTGGACGATGATGATCTTGTAGAGAAAAGAAAAGGGGGAGTTGGAATTTAACTTAGGCGAAAAAAATATACGGGATCCATGCCTCTTAGGGATATAATAGTGCCGAAAAAGGTTGTGGGGGGTGGGTGGGACTGACCCTTGTATGTATCATATCTTTTTTATTGATTGGCGGGGCGCAGTCAACTACGAGTAATGAGAAGAATGCTTCGAAGCTTAACAATCGCAGAAACATGGTAAGTTCAATACCCACACGCAAAATTGCGATGCCTCGAGTACACATACAATTCCCTGGTCTAATTTACGGTACTGGCACCATAACTTCAAGGATCTCGCAAAGGGGAATTTAGGATCACCACCAGAGCAACAGGTCATAAGTTAAGGTTCGGACAAGAGATGGGTATGGTATCGTCTCATACTCGAACACGCTACATGGTGCCTAAGTAAGCAAGAGGGTTACCAAAGGTCACGCATCCCCGGCCATGAAAATCGACGGGAATGACAAGCGCAGACACGGTCTATGAACATATGGCGTTGCAGTGAAGTCTTAGAAAGGCCCAGCAACTCCCCAAAGCTCAGGGACACGGTTAGAGCCACCACCTCCCCTCCAGTACTTCACCCAATCTCACTCGTGTAGACAGGGGATTCTCGAGACGCTGAAGGTTGATAGGAGGTGTTGGCCTCTTTCCTTTAAACCACGATTGATCGAGCTCAGCGGTGTCTGCGAATCGGATCACTGAATTGTAGATGATAGGGAACCTTGGGTGGAATCCTTTCAGAATCCCTCCCAACCTTCCTCCCCCACCTTGCCACCAACATCGGGTTACAGGCGTATCCAAGTCTCACATCCACAGCGGAAGAACACGTGGATCTTTCCACACTTTGCGAGCACCTGTGCTCGAGTACTCGCAGGAATCGAGTAATAGGTGCAAATCACGCAGTGTAAGAGTCAAAGAGTGGGAGAAGCGATGGGTTGGGATGAGATAGGATGCCGCAGATGTGAGGGGTATCTCCAAAAAAGCACAGCACGAGCGCGGGCGCCGTAATAAGCTAAGCCATCCCGAAGGATGTCCGCACTGCAGTTATCATGGTTCACCATCCATTGGTGGGCAGGTGGAGAAGCCAGCCGCCGATAGGGTACGATACTCGAACAAGCTACAACCATTGAGGGGATGCGTTGCCAAGATTATTATACCCACCGCCTCTCGAACATGGCCCCGGCCGTTAGTCTATCTCACTCGAACGGCGACAGCGAAACTCCCTAGCCACTTGAGCACATATGTACTCGAGTACGTACTGGTACATGAACACCCAAAGTACCGTAGTAGTCTACAGTACTGTACAGTACAGTACTCGTACAGGTATGGTATGAGAAGGGGGCCTGGACGGGGGGCGCGGGTTTCCTTGGATCTCATGAGTAGGCCGGACATCACTCCTTTGGTTTGAAAAATGGTCATGCATTGGGCCGGTGGGAGAGCATGAATGTATGTATGATGCGTGTGTATGGATTTGCCCTGTAGGTTGGATCATAGTAAGCCCTTATTTGCAGATGTAAATAATAGCGCACGGAAAGAGCCATAAAGGTACTGTGCTCAAATGGTCCGTGGAGCGCAGTGGGGAACATTTCGACAATGCGCGACACCGGTGATCTGGTATGGAGCTTCTAATTGGACTCCCAGGTCGTCGGATATTA
Organism: Tuber aestivum; assembly: GCA_900010015.1. Taxonomy (NCBI): domain Eukaryota; kingdom Fungi; phylum Ascomycota; class Pezizomycetes; order Pezizales; family Tuberaceae; genus Tuber; species Tuber aestivum. The sequence goes on along the minus strand of LN891121.1, from coordinate 16,342 downwards.
AAGTCCAGGCTTTTGGAAGGGGCGGTTGCCCCGCCATGCTGACCATGGGCCATGCCCTTCGTTCCTCTCTCCTCTTTTCCCACCCTCCGCTTTCCCCCGCACCGTCAACCATGATTCTGGGCATTGAACATTTTAGACAATCCGCCCCCGCGGCTTTGCGCATATCATACTTTATCCTTTAAACCAATGCCGTCCGGAGGCACTCGTGTCATGATTTTTCCTTCCGTTCCAAGTACCGGTAGGGGCACATGGACTCGTGCTGAGGTTTCTCTATCAGGTAAACTCCCTCCTGCACGGCACAGTACCAAGAGAGGTTTCAGCGGGGAATATGCTTGGTGTCTGGTGTTGTGGGCGAGGGTTGTGTTTCATCGCTACGAGGATTTAGCGGAACGGGGGAACAACAGAACCTCAGAGAAGCTGTGTGCGTCCAGAAGCTGTCACATCTCGGACGCTGTGAGGCCGTAGGGGTACCGGTGTGATGGACACCGGAGGAAGGCAAATGGATAGAGGATGAAGAAATGGAAAATGCCAGAATTTACGATACTGTAGAGGCAGCTGCAGTGGGCTCCGTACAGTACATGTACATAACACAGGAGCATGCGGCTGCATGAACAATGATTGATCCTCACCCCCGGATTAACGCTACAGTTTACCTCCGGCAAAAGAATCTTGCGGGCTCTTTTTTAAAAGGGCACCGTCGCTCCTTTTCTTTCAAACCCGTTTTAAACCCCTTCATGCCATTCATACTCCCTTCCATGACTCCTCTGACCGCTTCCCGTCTACCGTGATCGGCCATCTGGAGATTCCAAATCCCGATCTCGTCTTTGAAGGAGGTTTGCACAGTTAGTCTATTGCACGGCGGGGAGATTCCACTATGCAATAGCTGCTTTGGTATCAAAAGGCTTCAGCCCAAGCGGGATAGCGAGCTGTTCACTACCGGTATAACCATTCTCCTCCGCGATCCTCTTTTCGGTACCGTGATACCGGTGCACCTGATGAACCAATTTCAACTAAACCCCTCTTGCCCCTCCAGTCCACTTCCCACTATCCCCCCGTATTAAAACCGGCACCAGTACCGTCGCGAGACCAAACAAATTCACCAGACTTCTCTCTCTACGGTACTTAGGGATTGGCAATCCAGAAAAGCACAGACCTTCACTTCGATCGGATTCCCTACCACAAAACCCCTGTCCCCAAAAAGCAAAATCACAAAAGCAAGGACCTCCTGCAAGCCGGAGATATCCCATCAATCTGTTTCCCGGTTTGGTGAGGGGTGTTGATTCACAGCAGTTTATAAGCGTCGGTCCCCCACCGGGTTTTTTTTTTTTTTGGTTTGAATAGTCTAGAGCGAGAGAGAGAGAGAGAAAAAAAGCTTGGGGGTTTGAGAGACAAGTTTGTGGATTTGTATGTTCCACCTATAGCATTCATGGTTCCACACCCTCACTCATACGAGGCATCAACGTCCTCTCGCGAGCCAAACGCGCGAAAAGCAAGTGTTCAATCCCTGCCGAAGCCTCCATCAACCTTCACCTGCCGAGGTGGCCGGCGTTACCATGGCGACGAAGCAATACACTATTTTCTCCCCTGCGATGTGCAGGAGCTGAGCCGACAGTCACTTTTCCACGAGGTGCAGCGCGAGGTGTACGGCGGATACCATTGTGCCGAGTTCCCCGATGATGGTATTCCAAACAAGGTGCTGGAGGTTGGCTGCGGGACGGCTATTTGGAGTGCTAGCGTTGCCGATAGCTTCGCATCCCGGGGGAGACCGGATGTGCAATTCGTCGGCTTGGACATAGTCCCCGTCTACCCCGACATGCATGGCGTGAACTTCACCTTTGTCCAACACAATTTCCAGAATCTACCGCTGCCATTCCCCGATGGTGAATTTGACTATGTTATCTGCCGGGAGGTTTCCATGGTGACGCCTGTTAGTGATGTCTACGGGTCTCAAATAGCGGATTGCGTACGGGTGTTAAAGCCGGGCGGAACCCTTGAATTGCAATGCTGTGAGTGATATCCCGGTGCGTGCGTGCATGCGTGCATCATAGCCTTTTTTATCATGGTCAGTCACTGATGCTCGCGAAACTTCAGCCGACTACTCGATCCGCTCCCTCCAACGTACAGCCGCCCCCTTCACCCCAGGCTCGAGTGCCTATACAATCGCTTCCGCCACCCAATTTTCCTTGTCTGCCGAAAATCCCTTCGTAACGGCCTGGAACGAAAGGATTACGAGGGCGTTAACAAAATACCAACTCTCACCGGTCCCGTGCACCCTTGCGGGTCCCCAGCTGCTGATGGAGGAGGGCCTGACCGGCGTACAGGCAAAACGTATGGCCCTACCGCTCGATGAGATATGGTGGGAGAGCCCCACAAACTTCGAGGATCCTCGACGGAAGCGAACGAGCATGGAGTCGACCAGCACGGTCGATAGCAAGAACCGCAAGAATAGTCTATCGGTACACCGGCGGTCATCCACGTCGGTCGGCTCGAACCAATCTCAGTCGCTTAAGTCACCGCTATCGGGGGAGGAGAAGGCTGTCCGTGAGCTTGCACGGCTGACATTCGCCCAGCTAATAGAGTCACTCGAGCCGATCCTTCGTGAGACAAACAGTATTGCAATGGACGACTGGGACAGGTGGTACAAGGACATGATGGTAAACTTCTTCCAGCACGGTGGCCTGCAAGGTGGCGAATGTGTCGAGTTCGGGAGCTGGTGGGGTCAAAAGGCTCCAAAGGAGTAGGGTCCCTTGACCTTTTTTCCCGGACGGAGACAGGCTTCTGGCTGTTTTGTGGGTTTGGTATCGGCGTTTTGACTTTTTGCTATTTATGGCACGTTTTTAGCGGGTTTTTGGTGTACCGGTAGTAAAAATTACCCGTTTCTGGATTGGTATTGGCGGTCTCCTCATTTGCACTGATGTCTGCTAATGTAGCTCATTGTTAAAGGAAATGTTGTTTTTCGTTTAGTGTTTTGTTATGATATCTTGCAATATAGCTGCTTTTTCTTTTCTTCGAGGTATCACTGGGTGATGTTTGATGATCGTCAATGAGCCTAAGATGTATTATTTTGGCGCAGGAATTAGTATGGCTCCTGACAGTAGCGATCCACCCCACAGCGACCTGGGCTTCCAAAAAAAAGTAGGACTACAGTCGTCTGATGTGTGAAGCCCGGAGCTGTTTTGTGTTAGTGGGACGGTTTTAGCATCTTAGAGGGTGTTTGGCACGTCAAGATTTGTAAGGTAATACCCTGTAAACCACTGCTCATAAGGTATTACCTTACTAACCACGGTTTATAAGGTAGGGTGTGTTTGGCTGCACATGGTTTGTAACGTGGAATTTTTCGGCATTATACTGCAGTTTGGTGTACCTTACAAACCCTGATGTGCCAAACATCCCCAGAGCTTGTCCTGCAGGAGGTCGGCTGATGGGGAGGCACCGGCTTAGCTGATGTGGTATACTGGGGTTGATACACGTGCTAAATGCTATGGGTCTGGGTCGAGACACACTAAGTGCTGGGCATTCGCCAGAGAAGAAGGACAGCGCTCTTTGGAAGGGGGGCTGGAGGTCCTACAATATACAATCTTTGCGAGATCGATAAAAGGCTCTTGGAATTGTGGTGGAAGTTCTTTTGGTAAGTCGGGATAAAGGCAATCGGTAGAGGTTGTTAAAGGCCGTGTCTGTACTGGAGGATAGGTATAATGGGATGAGGAGCAATATCAAGATCGGGGGGGGGGGGGGGAATGCGGGAAAAGAACCGGTATGTCCCGGCTATTGAAAGCAAATGAAGTATAATAGCAGTGGTAATAGGATTCATCGGGGGTGGTGTTCCGGTCGGTGGGTTAGAGGTATTGTCTGCCAGAGAACAGAGAGTGGTCGCATGGAGCACGCTCTGGAGAAACTGATATGGTATGACATGACAAGTGATTGCCCATGTGCGAGCCACATGTGGTGCGAGCATTGTAACTGGAAAGAGATATTATTGAAAGCACACCTAATGTGACTGTGTTTTTAATTTAAACCGACATGAGATAATACAGGAAAAGACTGAGTTGAATTATAAGCTTGTTCGTGATTATGGAGATGGAAAAAATCAAGACTTCAGGGTATCAGGGGTAAGTGGGGATGGTTATCAACTATACTATAAAGCTATTTGCATCTAGAAAGAATTCTTCCAAGTGCAGTGGTACGTGGCTTGGGTACGTGGGTGAAGGAGCAATGTAGTCTCATTCGTATGAGGACCGGTATGATATGATGAAGGCTTTATAATGTCATAAATATTTGGTTTTGGTTCTGAAGATATGCACATAGGGTGCTCTGGGGATCGATGGGGCCGAACATATATGCGTGGGGGGGTATTAGGGGTAAACGTTTCCTACTTCATGGATGATCATTCGTTGGGCAATGGAGTCCTAACTATTCCTGATGACTAGGGTCCCCATTCCCCTGCCCTCGATTTCTGGGCTGGCCTCGCTACTCCGTGGCCAATAGTTCTCCATTCTTCTTATTATAAGTGTACTAAGTCCCCCCCTGTGTGGGCCCGGCCTGCTCCCCCAAGCATCTAGGCGCCGTCCCCGGATAGAAGGAGTGTCCGACAATCACAATGGGTGCATCCACGGCAACAGAGGTAATGTGTGGCAGCCAACCAGCTGGGCATCAGATCCGCAGACGTGGATCTCGCTTTTGCGGTGCCTCTGGCTGATAGCTGGATGATCTCTACTTGGTATAGCCATGCACAGCCCCCCTGTGACGAAGGAGGTGCTGGGTGTGAGGGGGGTATCGCGGAGTTGGTGCCACGGGCTGTGCCAAGGCTGCTAGTGGGGTTTTCAAGCATTGTCATGGAGACGGGTTGGCCTGGGCCACCGGATATTATCAATTTTCGACGGTCGACTTTTTCGGTTATGAAGACTGCTGTCTAGAAAACTAGGGAGCACTTTGCGCCGCTGTAGGCCACGAGGATGCTTAGGACGAAGGGAGGGGGGGGGTTTACAAAACGTTCGTGAATTCTTAGCGCGCCAGCTAGGGTTTAAAGAATATGGGTATAGGGAGTAGGTCTTAGGGTAATAAGTGATCAGGTTAGCGCCTCATGACATCTGTTAGAACATCTGGTTAACTGACCCATCGACTGTTCTGAGATGTCTATTCGCATCGTTCGTGAATAGAGCACCGGTTAGAGTCCTTGAGCTCTGGGATAGGTACCTAGCCGCCCCCGCAAATTCCCTCTCGAACCCCGTCATCACTAACCATCTCGGCGACTTTGGCGAAAATATAGAGAAAGCTATAGTTACCACAGTGGGAGTGATTGGAGACCGCCAGGATACTGACTTCGGTACCGAGGGACGAGATCGGTTCAGTTTGAGACACATATTCGCCAGCAATTAGTGTTCCTGTAGTTCGCATCCCACCCAATTGGTTCCCCGCTGGGTACGGACGGGTAAGTTAGGGTGGGAGGGACCCTCACTCGAGACAAACCTCCCCGCGGGTGAGTCTCCGGCTCTCCGACTGGTATTTAGGGATGGTAGGAGGATTGAACCAATTCTCAATACCGGCCAGTATCTGCCTTATGATTGAGTGCGAGACTGAGAACGCCATTGTCTGGAGAAATGTTTCCCATGGCCATTACCCCCGTTCGGTTTGTCTCTGAGGCTCCTTGGGGGTTCTAGGATGATACACCCAGACCTGAAGCCAATAATGTCGCCTTAGGTGCTACGACGTTCAATGCCTAGGGATGATAGAAATCTTGGGTGCCGGTGCTGCTGATAGTGGTGGGTGTGGTGCGTTGAAAATTGTGGAGTTAGATGCTCTGGCGGTGGGGTCTCTGGGAAGTATTAATTTCCTGGAATGCCATTTTTCAAAGCCATGGAGCATCGTAGCCCCTCATTACGCATTGGTCGTATCCTAAGGGAAAAAATTCGGTTCATGCTGTTAGGCCAATGGTGGGGTTGGACCTGGGGCATCACAAGCAGGAGAATTGCTTGGTTGGCCTTGTGGGCACAGTATTTTTGGTGCCGTGGGAGGGGAGGAGATGAGGGAAGGGAAGGGCAGTGAGGTGATTTTTTACTCTACTTCGCTAATCGTGGGGTTGATGTATCTGTTCTATCCCACCGGGAAAAATTTCACCTTGGCCAGGGGATTTTCCTTGGCCGAGTAGATCACTTTCCCACGGGGGAAGGTAAAGTTGGGCTCTTCCAGGGTCAGGAAGTTTAAGCGAGTGATATTTGATGTCAGCCAAGACACCTTTGGAGAGGGCACAATTTCAAGAAAGGAAACTCACCTGCATGATCGGGGATAAGCCTCTTTCCCTCTCGTCTTCTTTAGGTTGTCACGTGTAATGTAGGGAGTTTCCTACCTCCGGTATTAGATCCATCACTGATACAAGAGAGGGTGAATTATAACGGAAAGGAAATGTGTGATACTCTACGCTAGGGGCAGGTGTGCAGTTGAGGAGGGACTGCGAAGCAGGAGGGCCTCCTTGTTTGGCAGTGAAATAACAGATGGAAAATCTTATACAGGGGGCAGAAAGACCGGTGAAACCGGCGTTAAAATGGTGGGTTAGGGCGAGTTATAGAACATCAATTTCCTACAGTGTCGTACACTAGCAGGGCCTCACTCGAAGCTTTGGGGAGGAGTCCTCGATTTCTCACTACCGGTGTCATTCCCCGCTCACTGTAGTGTTTCTGCCCATGCAGGGGTTTCGTGTTTAAATTGTCCTTCTCACTTACGTGAATTCTCACCGCCTCTCCAAAGCTTGCCGTGTTTTAGGCCAGCAATGAGAAATTGCCCAGCGCGCGAGGGGGGAATCGTGATGGTGGGTTGTGAGCATAGCGGAGTGACCTTATCAGAGGATCAGGACGACACATTGCGTTTTTGGAGGAGAGTGCATAAAATCTGCTTGGTGTTGCTCCAGCGGTTCCAGTAATTCTGGTTTCCGTGTAACAAGGAGATCACTCAGAACCTTTCTCCCCGATTGCCCACCGTCGGGGATATTTGTTGACTTTGCTTTTACTTTGATATTTTTTTGATTTTTTGATTCCTTTTGTGACGATTCCACTAGGAGTTTTGTAGTTACAATATTGACTTTCTGGATTGCTCGACAGGCAATGATATAGTATTCCAAGTTCTTGTAGTAGGCTGTATTTGTATACTTGTTAAATCCTATGGTCCTATTTCAAGTTATTTAGAGAATAGTGGTATGGCTGTCTCCAAGTCTATTATATATAGAAGTGCAATTGGTATGGTACATGACTAAATGTATAAGGTTATGTGTTTGACTCTGGGTCCTTGTAACAGACAAGGTCTGAGGGTCGGGTAGCCCAAGGCACACCACGACAGGGACAGGCAAGAGTTCGGAGGCGAGATCTAGAAACAGGTGTACAACTGAAGCGAGTTGTATGAGGCTTGCGGGTCAGGGGCTCAGAGTCAGGGTTCAGAGGTTCAGGAGGATGTGAAGCAGAAGAGAGTATAATTCCTAGGTACAGGAGTCCAAAGGAGATTACCAGATTGCATAAAGAACATAAAATATAAGGGGGCACA